>CACRXP010000310.1:666256-699494 GCA_902702965.1 Spirometra erinaceieuropaei
CGTAACAAAGAATAGCGGAGATTTCTAAATTTTTCTTGGAAGGGGATTTATGCTCCACATTCAACTAATCTGATTATTTACGATGGAGTCTTAACAGCTTTGATTCATGGTAATGGAGATTTCGGGTTCGGCTGCATCAGTATTATTTGAAGCCAGCACAAATAACAGGTAACCTATCCTCCCCTCCAAGTAACACAAGCCTGTAGTAGATTTTTTCGGTCAGAGTATAGCTGAAAGGGAGCGGTAGTTAAGACTTGCCCACAGGTCACAAAAAATTCCGCTGTCTGCTTAAGTTACATAAATAACCACTTTCGATTTTGCAATGTCAAGAGTCATGATATCTCTCACATGCTGGCGGGCATGAGGATTGGGGGCCGCGACGGAAAGTTGTGCCGACTGACGTGCCTCATCCTCATTTAGGGTATAGGATCCATCATCATAATGCTGCTGTTGACGAAAGTGATCTAAGCTAATCGCATTTCTAACCTAACGGTCTCAGCTCTCAATGTGACGATGACTGGGTTTGTGGCTTACTAATAAAGTGCATTCTCTGAAGAAGTCTGATTAGTTAGATTTTGAGGAAAATTACAGTTTCTGTCTGCGTGTGTTTGATAGATTATAATAATCAGAAGACGAGGTGTTGAGCATACGTAGCTTTCGATAAATTCTCGTTGGGCCAGTACAATTATATGGGAAGGGGGTAGAAGTAGAACACGTCAGTGATAAGATTAAAGTTCGCCCTAAAGCACAGGCTTGGTGTGGGAATGTGGGGGAGGGGGGCAGTAACAGCAGTCACTGTCAGGCTCGGGTTGAGAGCAGAAGGGCGCGGGAGAGTTGCAGCGTTAGTCGACCTTCGACCACTGTAGGCGCGGAGCCTGAACGTGGTTCTTCTGTGCGCACAAGATTGGTTTTCGCTACCTGATGGCGGTCGCCTCTGCTGTTACTAACAGACGCTGTCCCAGTGGTTTAGGATAACTCGATGGGACCTTATCGATCACACGAAACGCTTCTTTGGGGGTCTATGTGATGTCCGGAATCGACAACATGCGCGAGAATGGCGCCGCTTATGTTCCTAGTTTCGCCTTTTCCCAGCCATGCCGGGAGGTGTTCCGTATTCTCTTGAATAAGCGCCGACTCTTGCGACCAATATAACCTGCTCCACAGGAGCAAGTAAAGGAATAGATGCACATTGAGGTGATCTGAGGTGACAAATTATCCCTACCTTCTCCGCGTAAAATGGGGTTAGTAGAGAAGGATACTTGAACCCTTGCCGCTGGGATGGTTCGCGAAACAGCTTGATCAAGGCGTCTCTTTAGGAGTTCACTTGCAGCGTCTCCTTGAAAAGGAACTTCAAGGAACAGAGTTTTCTTTTCGGCCGTCGGTGTGGCGGGTTTTACCGGTGGTTCGGCCATATTTTTTGCAATAAACCTGTCCGGGTACCCGTTTTCACGAAGGAAGTCCTGGAATTTTCTAAGTTCCTCCTCGATGCTATCCGTTGAACAAATTTTTCTAGTTCTTTGTGCCAAACATCGGACTAGATTTCGTTTTTGTTGTAGGGGTATGAAACTAGCGAAGTTTGTGTATTGTCCAGACCAGGTTTTCTTCCGGTGAACGCTTCTTCGGACACTCCCGTCAGGTCTCCTGCTTAGAAGAACATCTAAGAAAGGGAGCGACCCGGCCGTTTCAATCTCCAACGTGAATTTGATAGAGGGGTGTGCCTGATTTACAGCTTTTAAGAAGGCATCTACGTCGGTTTCTGCTGTGGCAACTGCAAAGATATCATCAACATAGCGGCCGTAATGTTTAAGATTTTGATCTGATCGCTTAGTTGGAATCTCTCCAATTAGCCCATGAAGACATCGGCTAGGAGAGGTCCAAGAGGCGAGCCCATAGCAACGCCGTCTGTTTGTCTATAGAGTTGGTTGTCAAACAGGAACTGCACATTTAATGTGCATCTTAGTAATAGATCCTTGAGTGCCTTCGTCGGAATTCCTATTTCCTGCTGATTGTTCGATAGAAATTCACAGATGTAATCAACTGTCTCGGTAACGGGAACGTTTGTAAAAAGTGATGAGACGTCCAGCGGGAACATCCTTATGCCGTTGAGGTTAAGGTCTTTAATGTCATTAATCAATTCAAAGGTATCTCGATAGCTGCGTTGTGCCAGCTGATGCTGTACTGGCTTGGGTTTCTCTGCTAGCTACTTTGCTATCGCATGATACGGCGAGATAAGCGTTAAAAGTTTAAAGCTTTTTCCTAAAGTCTACTTTACCTATTCTGTCTAAAATTTGGCAAGGCAGGCGTATATAAAACTGAAGCCCCTCGGAGGTAATTCGACCACTTCAGTCCGATTTAGTGTCTCAGTTCCTCGAGGGCTTCCCAGGCTGGCATTCATATCCAGCCCACAGAATGTAGTGTCCGGAGTCTTGCACATAAACTTCAAGTGGCATACAACAAGACTCAGCGTCCACTGAAAATTGAGCGCCTCATGAGGTCGTCAGAAGGGAAGGATGCAATATGCGAGCGAACTCTGCATATTACTTGTTACTGCCTACTGATTCTTAAGAAGTTAGTGTTGGCACAATGGTATAACCGACAAAGACAAGGGAGACTGGAATGGCCATTTCTGGCTTATTGACCGTCGTAAGCCAGCCGGCGGCCAATAAGCCAGAAATGGCCATTCCATGGCTGACGACGGCTAATAAGCCAGAAATGGCCATTCCAGTCTCCCTTGTCTTTTTCGGTAATACCATTGTGCCTATATATCATGCGCCGCTGTGCGGCTGCTGGTTGGGCTCGAGAGAGAGCCCTTAAGGCACAACGGAACTAGTGAGTTCCGTATGAACGATCGGTGAGCGCCCTCTACCAATGTAGTGTTGTTTAATTCGGGGGTAACAATCGGGAGATGGCACCCAAAAAAGCCCGCCTAACCAAAGCAGCCTGTCTTACGGGACAGGGGGTAATAGGGGTTTTCTGGGTGGTGGCTGGTCGAGATGTACGATACTAGCCGACGGAAAGCCTTATTTAAACAGCTGAATGATCGAAGTTGGCCCGCTCTCCGTTCCGGTATTACAAAATGGGTCGCCAAATGCAGTATAATGGTAACGGACGAGTGGAAGGCGCATAATCGTCTTCCCTCAGAAGGTTATCTACATTTCTCTGTTTAGCACTCAAAGACCTTCAAGGACTCTATCACCGGACGGCACACCAATGCCATTGAGGCATACTGGAGTAGACTGAAAATGAAACTCCACGAGGGAGGCTCTGTATGTGGTCGAGCTTTGTGAGCTCACATAGACGAAGTACAGTATCGTTTTTGGTTTGGCCTCAATACCATGTCTCTGACAGATGCCTGGGAACTGTTCCTGTCTTATGTTGTACAGACTTATCCTATTTAAAAGTGATTTGGTTTTGTAATAAACTGCCATAATGGGAATGTATGCCGTATATTCAGGTGTACGTGTGTAACGATGGGGAAGGTTGGGTAACAGCGACCATCGTCCATGTAACCTCCTGAGATGTTCATTTGGCCAGCCCATGTTAGGCCCTCGGGGAAAGTCCAAGTAGTGCGTGAAAGAAGCCTGCAACCGCTGATATAGCCTGAAGGCGTTTGAGTCCACTGTTGAAGGTATTATTTCTAGCTAACGGATTTTTTTGGGTGCCATCTCCCGATTGTTACCAATTCGGGTACACTGATTGCCTTTTTCAAGATAGCGCAAATTTTCGTTTAAATATCACATTCAGCTTATTTGTCTGCTGGTATACACGCTAATTTGGTAAACTTTGCCTTTGCTGACCACCTTGGCGGTTCCCCGTGTTCTTCTGTTCTGCACCATTATTTCGTCCCCACCTTACTCTTATGGGGTTTGCCAACGTCATTCGTCCTAGGGTCTTTATTGGCTATTTCGCTGCCTTGATCTCTGAACTTGTCGTCTTATTGTGCAGGCCCTATATTTGCTTGCCTTTGGTTTTTTGGTGTTAAATTTCGCTAGTATTCAATTTTCGGGTCGCTTTCAAGATCATGTACAGGTCTATTTGGGCCTATTCAGGGAACTAGAACATTTTTTCCAAAACTTCACCTTTTCTCACACCCCTCTTCCCCATCGACATAGTCCATACTTCCATCGGTCCCGTAAGACACGATGGCCTATCCTCCGAATTCTGGATTGGGTCGTTTTTTGCGTCGTTGCCCGTTAGAATTTCGTAAAAAAACTTACTTCATATTTACTGGGAAAAAAATGATAAACAGGTCAGCGGAACTCAAATGAGCTCCACAATCTCCGATTAAATGGCAGGGCTGGTCCTACAGGAGCTAAAAAAGACTGCCTGTGTCCAGCATGAGCCGATCTTTTTGGCGGCCATCACGCTGATGACAACCTTGTTATAGTTAGAACGAACATGCTGCAGAATTTCCATAATCTCGGATGGAAGTGAATATGCGAATCCCAGGTTCTTGTTGTAAAGAAGATGAACACACGATCTCTGGGACAGTAGGTGCATTGGTCTGAGCTTTCGGTCCCGTACAGGAGGCCACCGTCAGAGACTGTGAGAATGCGGCATCGAATGAGCAGTTTTTATAGTCAAGCCATGAAAGGGGAGGGGGATATGAGTGCAGAGGGTGGTATTCGCGATAAGCTGAGTCCTGTACGAGTCTGAAAGCTCAGGATAATAAACGAATTGTTCCGGTGCTCGATTCTTCTTCTTCTTCAAATATGTATACACCTGGAACTCGAAATTTCGCCTTCATTCGTCAAACTCCATGTTTCGGGGGTGTAGCGAGCAAAACGCGACCTACTTAAACAAATATAGTAGGCTTTATTTTGTGTCATAAATACTTAAGGACCTTTACCCTATCCTTACCACTGGCTGGCTGAAAACTGAACGGCGAGGCTCTCAAGAAGACCCGCTTCACCTGCGGGGACACATGTGCCATCAGGCATTCATTACTACCGTTGTCCCTTGAACCAGGAATGTTAACTCCGTTCCAACCTCCCTCACTTGCGACCGTACTTTAAAATCACACACTAGCCTGTTCGTCATTTGCGAAGTTAACGCACTGAGACCGACTCACCACTGCCTGGAGCCACAGCATACAACCGTCACCGTTTCATTTTCCGACACGGCTCCAAGACATTCAGACAGTGCGGGAGTCATTTCGATCATAAGCGCATACACAACAGCTGGCCTCACCGCATTGTGGCCATAACCAACACAACTCCTACACCAGAAATTTTCAGTAGCACCAACAGCAATACCCCACCACCAACATCGTCGCCATTACCTCCGTGGACGCACTCCCATCTTCTCCATACTGCCAATGTATGGTTGAATCGATCAAACGTGAATTCATCGCACTCAGTCAGACAAACCAAACGACCAGGACCCCCAAACACACATTCGCTACGATCGTCTCTTTTCCCGACGCTGACCCAGAACATACAAGCATCGCAGGGAACTATTCGACCATACACACAGGCACGTGAATCCCCAGTCCCCACCCTCTCACAACACTTCGCCTTACCTGTACGAACAAATTCATTTAGAATTGCGAAAATTCCCATGGAGCAATTCAGAAGAGTATTTGTCGAGCTTACGCGTGCTTTCGATAAATTCTCATCGGGCCTGTACATTTATATGGGAACGAGGTACAAACTGAACATGTGAGTGATAAGTGCAATCGATTATGGTTCGTCCTTTCATACAAACGGGGTATGTGAATAGAGTGGGGGGAGGGGAGAGGAGAGGAGGGAGTCAGTGACAGTGAGGATTCGGTTGAACAGTGTCACAAGGGGGGGAGTAGGGAAGGAGATGGGGGAGCGAAGACCTGCATACAGTTAATCGATCCTGGTCCACAGTAGACGCGGAGCGTGCAAGGGGTTCTTCGGCGCGCACGGAACCGGCCTCTGTAGCCTGATGGCAGTTGCCTCTGCTGTTGTTAGTACGCGCTGACTCAGTCGCTTAGGGTAGTTAGGTGGGACCTTGTAAGTCACACGGAAGGCTTCGTTGGGATTCACACGGCGCCCAGAATCAACCGTGTGTATGCAGGTCTCCGCGCCCCCACCTCCTTCCCTCCATCCCCCCTTGTGACACGGCTCAACCTCACTGTCAGTGACTACCTCCTCTCCTCTCCCCCACCCATTCTATTCACATACCCCGTTTGTATAAAAGGACGAACCATAATCGATTGCACTTATCACTCACATGTCCAGTTTGTACCTCGTCCCCATATAAATGTACAGGCCTGATGAGAATTTATCGAAATCACGCGTAAGTCCGCCAAACACTCTTCTAATATCATTTAGTCTATACGTGGTCGCCCTCACTCACGCCGGTATGTACGCAACTATCAACAGCAAAACACATAACTCTCAGGCAAGACCCATGCGATACAAATTCTAACCGGCAGTGTGACGGGTAAAACGCCTCACATGACAGTGTACAAATTTCAACCAGGTGACGTGTGTGTCCTCTGGTACCGAGCATCGATAGATGCCGAGCGTCGATCATGTCGGGTGCAACACGCGTAGCCGGACTGCTTAACACTGCGTCCACTACCAACATCAGTCGACTCTCCTCAGACGAACCATTGGTGAATAGAAAACAGAATCGAGAAAGGGCTCAATATCGGACAATTCGTCGCATTACTCACTATTATGAACCTGATGAACTTCAGTTTTTCATGACACAAAACCAGACGTGCCTTGGAAGGTTGTCAATCGATGTCCCAATGCGTCTCTTTTCAGGACTGAGGCCCAAGCTGCGCTGACTCCTCCTCAATGTGGCTCTTCCACCATTGTCATCTGCATGGAACCTAAACCACCCGCCACACCTGGAGAGCGGAGAAGGTCGTGTATGGCACGTGTAGACGGGCCGTTCAATGGTAGGGGGCGCTCACCGATCGTTCTTACGGAACTCACTCGTTCCGTTGGGCTCTCTCTCGAGCCCAACCAGCAGCCGCACAGCGGCGCATGCTATAGGCAGAATGGTATTACCGTCCTCGCAGTGAGAGGTTAGAGACGTGGACTTCTAACCAACAGGTCGCGAGTTCGAGGCTCGGGTGTTGCACACTTCGGGGTTGGGTATGACTGGCTGAGGACGGCTAATAAGCCAGAAATGGGCATTCCAGTCTTCCTTGTCTTAATCGGTAATGCCATTCGGTTCATATCATGCGCGGCTGTGCGGCTGCTGCTTGGGTTTGAGAGAGAGCCCGTAAGGCACAACGGAACGAGTGAGTTCCTTAAGAACGACTGGTGAGCGCCCCTTATCATTGTATATTCCCAATCGAAACTGACAGGGCTACGGGCTCGTGGCCCAGTGGTTAGGGGCGTGGACTTCTAACTAACAGGTCGCGAGTTCGAGCCTCGGATGTTGCACACTTCGGGGTTAGGTATGACTGGCTGACGACGGCTAATA
Organism: Spirometra erinaceieuropaei; assembly: GCA_902702965.1. Classification (NCBI taxonomy): domain Eukaryota; kingdom Metazoa; phylum Platyhelminthes; class Cestoda; order Diphyllobothriidea; family Diphyllobothriidae; genus Spirometra; species Spirometra erinaceieuropaei. The sequence goes on from CACRXP010000310.1 coordinate 673,670, forward strand.
AGCTAGAAATGGCCATTCCAGTCTCCGTTGTCTTTGTCGGTAATGCCATTCGGGCCGTTCAGTCTTGTTACCTGCCGCGCCCGTCCCCCACCTTCACTCGTCTTAACTTGCTTTTTCCATCAGAGTAGGGTGTATGAAGGGGGGAGAGTGTGGTAGGCGCTTCGTAAGCCTGCCCCACGGTACACTAGTTCACGCGCATGTCGCCGTTGCTGTGCTCACTTCGTGGAACATCGGCGGACGTCGTCGTTTGCGGCGGCCGAACGACGCAACACAGTCCGCTGTTTGTTTGAAGGCAAAGAATTGCCATAAGGGTAAATGAAAAGATACTGTTGAGGCCGGACCCCCTAACCCTACTCCTATTTCCCTCCTCCGAGTAAATTGAGTCCTCCAAGCATCATCCAAATCACTGTGGGCCCAAAACGTGACTTTAACTCTAGCCCACAAAACTAAATGAAACCATAACCACTAAACCTACCGTCTGTCATATTCTAACTCTAAATTGTAGCTTCATTCGTAAGCTCCATTCTAAGCACAAGCCTTGAGAGATCCTTGTCTACAACCCTTACGTCCTTGTTAATTATAACACTACCCGTTAGCCTAGCAGTAAACCTAACATCAAGCCGAACCCCTACTTTAATCTTAACTTTTATCGCTAACCTTATGCACTACCAAATTTTTGATCAAGTCCCTAAAAGAAAACCAAACCCCCAACCACAGCTTTCGTCGCTACTCTAATCGTGACCGCAAACCTATACGAACCTTAACTCCAACCCTGATCCAGAACCCCTATGGCATCTCGGACTCAGGACCGCAGCTTGACTCTAACTTAAATCCTAGGTTGGGTGATAAAGGTAGAATAACTATAAGCGCCGTTGCTTGAAAACCGGAGAGATCTAGAGATAATATTCTTCTCTTTGGCCGAAACTGAAGTGAAGTCGATGCGTCGGGTGAGAACCGCCAGCGTATTGTTCATGAGTACTTCTACGACTGCGATCAAACCTGACCTTATCGGTTTAGACGGTATATCGTATACTTTGGGGTAAGGTGATACCATACTAACAGCACAGGTACTAGCCAAAAGCCCATACACGCGTGTTTCGCCAATATTCTGCCGCTGCATGGCGCAGCCGCGAGGGGTTCGGCTCGTCAGTGGGTCACCCAGCATTCCCCGTCTGCATTCTGGTAGATAATTCAATTTGAAAATTGTTGTTTTTTATTTTCCTCAGAAATATATAGAATATACTGATCTTCTCCAAGTTTGAAATTCATTTCTGAGGTAATGAAAAAGCAACACTTTTCAAATTTAAGTATCAACCAGAAAGCAGACGGGAAATGCTGGAGGACCCACTGACGAGCTAAACCCCTCGCGGCTGCGCCATGCAGCGGCAGAATATCAGCGAAACACGCGTGTATGGGCTTTTGACTAGTACCTGTGCTGTTAGTATGGTATCACCTTACTCTAAAGGATAATACTAGCTGTCTGTCGACAGTTAATGAATATTACGCGATGACCAGGTGTGGCTGATTAACTTTGGCCCAAATATTCATACACAAAATTCTCGCTCTGAGCCTATAGACCTTGAATAAACTGATCTACTCCAACTTCGTAGATAATTTCTGTGGAAATTAAAAAGCGATATATGGTATTTCAACTCCCCATGCTGGAGCTCTAAATAACTTCGCACTTTGGATGCCTATAACGGAAACGTAGGCGGGCAGTTACGAGGCATATTGCGACACAGGCTTCGAAGTTTTGTTTTTTTCTTTGCGGAGAGGAGCAGGGGACGGCGTCCGCAGGGCGGAAGGGCAGCGCGATATGACTGTCTGAACACACATATCTGGAAAATACCAGTTGGTTTAACAGATGTGCAGTGAAGTACCGTACCCGTTATTTCAGGAGGGAGATGGTAAACGTAGATCCATTTTGATATCGATGGCTAATTACTATGACTACTGTTCAAAATAAAATGTCAGACTTTGTTGCTTGAACGATGCTCAGGTTACACATAACAACATGATTGCTGCGATGTTTATTGGGGAAGAAAGCCCTTAGTCTCGTGTGTGTGTAAGCCAAATATAAGTGGGGTGGGCAAACTGGCATGCAGACCTTAGTCCAGTGTGATAATGTCGGTAATCGATCAGTTCTGACAGCTTAACAGAATGTGGGGCAATCCTGCTTTCGGGCTGCATATCCGGCGCACATGCAGTAAGCCGTTTAGCGGCTAGCAATAGTAACCGAGATATGTTAGTCCACCTCGAAATGGCCATCTCTGGCTTATTTGCGTCACCGGCATTCTGAACTCAGGTTCAAACGCACTCAAGTCACAGGGCGAAGTGGAATCGCTTTGTACTGCGTCTTATCATCAGGATAGACCGCTGAACGACACTCGCAAAGTGTATGTGCCTAATTGAAGCCTGTAGACAGTTGGCTCATTGGTTTCGCTGGTTGGATCTTTACATTCACATATTCATCCCAACTTCTAGGACAGGCCTTAAAGGTTTTGTTCCGAGGGATTTACTCCAAGTTCGCGGATTAATCTCCGGGGAATTACAAAAGGCAACGCTGCACTCACTTCACCAATAACTCACAGGACCCCCAGTTTGAACCTCGGATTGTGGCATTACTGACTGATGACGCGACTAAACTAAAAATGTTACTTATTCATCTCGATGAATCCAGTACATCGGAAAGGGATGGGTAAGTTTCAACTACCTTAAATTCGACCTACTGCCTGAACCCAATCACTTTATCTCCTTGTCTTCTTGTGCATGCGACTCCGGCTAGATTCCACCCCGTCGCCTAAGGTGCAGACAGGTGAAAACAAATCATAATTCCGTCCCCTGTCGCGGTCTCCCTCCCCCCCCCCCCCCCTCCTAGACATCTCCTTTTATGGGCAAGTGTGACCGCGGTGATGGCCGGTAATATGCGCGTCTGTTGATTTCGCCAACCCACGAGAGTGCGCCCAAAAACTGATTTGTTTTTCAGGTGCATGTCGGCCAACCTGCAAGTGGGCGCACACGTCGCCTTCGAGAACACCCGTCCGCCCCCCCTCCTCCCCCCCCCAGCCTCCCACCCACGGTCTTCGGGGCGCGGGCTAACGCAAGCCCCAGCCCAGCCTGGTGGACATCGTGCCATCGAGGAGGGGGGAGGCCGAGGGGGGATAGAGAGGTGACGCTGAATTGGAGCCGGTATCACGACTGCAGGCATAATTCAAGCAAAGAAAGCGTCTGGACTGAGGCCGTGATCATTAATCAGGCGAGATGCAAGCGGTTTTAACGGGTGATGAGAGGGGGTGGTAAAGGAAAGGGACAATCAGAGTGCACCACGGAGCCCCCTGCTTTATTCGCCGGTGTGGGCGTCGGTGAAGTTTTATTTCGTACTGGCTGCCTGTCGAAAATTTTTTCTCAGATTTTTTCCCCACCCCAGTCCTTGGGACGCGAAAAGCCTATATGGGATTCTTCTATGCCTTCTGGATCCCATCTAGTGATTAAGCTAGCACCACGATCTCCCAAGTTACTCTGAATATTCCAAGCCGCCGCCGCCGACGAGGCATGGGTCTGTGGTTTTATTGATGGGGCGTTTGACCAAACGTGCTTGTTGGCCAGCGTACCTGGGTCCATATCCTAGGTCCGCACAACCCGGAGATGGGATATTGTTGACAGATGACTGTGAGTAAGTCGGAAACGCCTATTCCAATTCCCCCTTTTTTACCGCCAATACTTTTCAAGCCAAAGTCCACGATGAGGCGATCTGGATGGACCACACCAAGTAATGAGGGCATTACCCAGCAGAAGAAGCTATGTAGACCAATATCCCTCTTAAATATGATGTGATAACACGAGAGCAGCGTGAGGATAGAGGTTAAGGAGGACGGCGTTAAAACTACTCAGCGGGAAGTGCGGAAATGCACTAAGCATGATGACTCAGCATAAATGAAAAATTAAGATTTTATTATTGGTGGAATCGCCGTTAGCGGGAGAACTTCGATTCCCTCAAGGACCCGCAGACATGTTAAGTAGGTGAGGTTACCGCATTGCGCGCACTAGCAGGTGAGAAAACTCACTTTTGATTGGTTAGGTAACCACTCGCCTGCATCCAAGACGAAGTGTCTGACGATAAATTAAGTGGGGAAATGAGCGGCTTAGTGTCAAAGGCCAGCCATGATGTACTAAGCTATTACGCCAGCCTCATCAGACAAATTGGCGATGTTTTAGCCGTCTTCGAGGCCGGTAGATGAACAGTTTAAGTAAATTATGGAAAAAATGTCGGAAGGGGTAGCAATTACAAAGAATTGAGGCTTTAGAGTGTTCCTCGTTGACTTATTAGTCGTTGTAGGCACTGACATAGCATCCCATGTGCGTCTTGAGCTAGAAAATGATTTTACGCAGCCTTCTGCACCAAATGCTACACCCAGTTGCCTTATCAGGCCCCCGGTGAAGAGAGAGCGAGTGAGTTCGATTCAGCAGTTGGTGAGTGGTTAGGGCGAGTAACAGGGCAGTGACTTAGAAACACTTCCGTTTTGGGGAGACAAAGCAGACTTAGAAATACTCAAACCTAATCAAGGAGAAATGCTTGCGTACCAGTGTTGGACATATCTTCATGCCAGAAGGCTGTGTGGATCAGGACGACTGCACGTCCTGTCTACGACAATTTCAGATTGACTGGCTTGTATGGTAAACCGACAAATAATTATCAAACGAAGTCAAACTTAGAACTTCGACTAATCAAAACTCAAGTCAACATATCGTTGGGTAATATTTATATCGCGTCATGAATTTGAGCGCCACTTCCTCCAGCTAACGACAGCTCAGGGCGAATCGAACATTTTGATAATAATATTTTTTTATTAAAGACCCTTCGGGGTTTTATTCTGTAGTTTGAGTTTTTTACTTTTACTAACACATTTTCAGCTAAAGTAAACAAATTGACGACCATTAAGGAAATCTGTTTGACTCAGACGTAGAAATCACAGCGACATCGGCTAACCAGAACTCTCAATAGAAAGGATTGCGTACAGCCAATATTGTTTCTTTTCTCTGAAAGTAACTGCCACCTCAAAGTAAATCAGTTTATAGGTGCTGACTGAAATTTGATGCATGCATATTTTGGCCAAATTCCATCAGCCACAACGGATGACCGCGTAATATTCATTAACTACCGAGAGGCAGCTGGTAGTTTATCCTGTCGTTAGAAGATACCATACAAGCATCACAGGTACTAGTTAAAAGACCAGACACGCGTGTTTCTCCGGTATTCTGCCGCTGCATGACACAGCTGCGACGAGTTGGACTCTTCAGGGGGTCTCCCAGCATTCCCCGCCTGTTTTCTGATAGATACGCCAGTTTGCAAATTGTTGCTTTTTAATTTCCGCGGGAATTAACTACTAACTTGGAGTAGATCAGTTTATACTAAGGTCTACAGGCACCCAACATTCGAACTGCCTAGGCTAGCAGTGTCTGAGATTTTTCTGTCCTCGACAGTTACCAGCCCAATCTACTGTAATATATGGAATCCATACGCGAAAAGCTCGAGGTTCTTGGTCGAGGCCTCACAGATCGAGTGGTCAAAATGTCCGGAGCTCGGACTCTGCTGAGGTCGCTGCGCTTTTCTCATAGTTGGGAACCTGGCAGAATCACCAGAAAAGGCCAGCCCTGGAAAAATAGTCACAGTGCGTGACCGATCTCATGAAATATTGGCCAAAATTCTGCAATGCTTTTCCGATTAGGAAGGATTACTTAAGTGCGCATGTCAGACTGATTACCATTTGGCGTAACCCTGTACTATTGCTAACTCGCCAGGATGTCGGCATTTGAATGCACTTCTTTTTGTCCTCCTGCAGAAACCACAGTCGGTGAAAAATGATTACGTATGTGGCATGCATTTTTGCTATTGGCTTTCGATAGTCATATACTATCAAGTATATTTTACAGAAAACCTGCATAAAATATGCTTTCTTTTGTTCATTTGGTAGGAACTCACGTTGACTTCATATTTTATGCCCGGAGAAATTGTGTATTTTGGTTTTAAAAAGTTTCTAATTGTGAGATTTTTAAGACCGTGCGATGTCCATGCATGCAAGACCGCTCTTGTCCATTTACTAATGCTCCTCATGAAATGTACGCCACAATCCGGATCCATTGTAAAATTTCATTAACTCTATGTGATGTCTTCGTAATGACACGGAGAAATATACGATTTTCCTTACGCGGAAAGAGTGCACCTTGTAGACTGAAATCGCTAAACGCTTATGCATTGGCAGATCTGGCTAAAAATGATTCGGGGATTGGGAAACCTTTTAAAAACCTAAATATACTCTTTTTCAGGCATAAAATATGAAGACAATGTGATTTCCGACCAAATGAACAAAAGAAAGCATATTTTATGCATGTTTTCTGTAAAATATACTTGACATTATATGACTATCGAAAGCCAATATCAAAAATGCATGCTACATAAGTAATCATTTTTCACCGACTGTGGTTTCTGCAGGAGGACAAAAAGAAGTGCATTCAAATGTCGACATCCTGGCAAGATAGAAATGGTACAGGGTTATGCTGCATGATAATCAGTATAACTTGCGGACTTAAGTAATCCTTCCTGATCGGAAACGCATTGCAGAATTTTGGCCAACGTTTCATGAGATCGGTCACGCAGTGTATTCATATTGTCCACGATTCCACTTTCTGCTCGTTTACTAAGGAATAAGTCTTTATATCGAATTCTTAGAAGTGGCCGCTTAACTAGCCACTTTTACAGGCGCTTTCAAAATGGACCCCCTAGATAGATCAGCCAAATCTTAGAAAATTTGCTTTCTAATACGAGACTGCTCTCAGTCAGCACGGATCTGTCATCTAACTTCGCCACATCTATATCGCATTCATTATTTCGACAAAATCAGGTCGGTCACCGAAGCAACGGGTTTTCTCGACATCCCGAATACTCATGCTTCTCTATTAGCGGAAACAGTAGTGGAAAAGCCTGCATATGTGCAATCTGTTCCTGCCGTTTTCGTCAAGCAACTTCCAGCGGCGAAAGTCGGACAAGCACTTAGGAAGGCAACTAATCACAGGCAGACTCTCAGCCTTCACGGTAACTACCCGATGCCACAAAAGTGCCCCTTTGTGAAAAAATGACTTCAAGAGGGTTTTGGCAGACATCTTCACAGGGGAATGGATATTCAGAAGTCTTCATAACCCGGCGCATTTGCATCCGTCCGCGGACAGCTCAGTCAACAGATCACGTGTATGTATTATTTCGAGGACTCTTCTTTGATAACTTGCTTAACAGTAGCAGGCGCGGACCCGTAAACGTGGTTAAGATTGCACAGCAGTTGCCTTGGAGCTTATCAACAATCCTTCCACCAAAACCTTCGACCCAGCAAAGCCTACATAATCAGAAGACGAGGTGGTGAGCATACGTAGCTTTCGATAAATTCGCGTCGGGCCTGGGATGGGGTAGAAGTAGAACACGTCAGTGATAAGATAAATCGATTAAAGTTCGCCTTAAAACACAGGCTGGGTGTGGGAACGTGGGGGGGGGGGGGGGGGGTAACAGCAGTCAGTTTCAAGGGCGGGGTGAGAGCGGAAGGGTGCGGGAGAATTGTAGCGTTAGTCGACCTTCGACCACTGTAGGCGCGGGGCCTGAACGTGGTTCTTCTGTGCGCACAAGATTGGTTTTCGCAACCTGATGGCGGCCGCCTCTGCTGTTCCTAACAGGCGCAGTCCCAGTGGTTTAGGATAGCTCGATGGGACCTTATAGATCACACGAAACGCTTCTTTGGGGTCTATGTGATATCCGGAATCGACAACATGCGCGAGAATGGCGCTGCCTATGCTCCTAGTTTCGCCTTTTCCCAGCCATGCCGGGAGGTCTTCCCGTATTCTCTTGAATAAGCACCGACTCGTGCGACCAATATAACCTGCTCCACGGGGGCAAGTGAAGGAATAGATGCACATTGAAGTGGTCTGCGGTGGCAACTTATCTTTACCTTCTCCGTGTAAAATAGGGTTAGTAGAGAAGGATACTTGAACCCTTGCTGCTTGGAAGGTTCGAGAAACAGCTTGGTCAAGACGTCTCTTTAGGAGTTCAGTCGCCGTGTCCCCTTGAAAAGGGACTTTAAGGAACAGAGTTTTCTTTTCAGCAGTCGTTTTGGTGGGTTTTACCGGTCGTTCGGCCATATTCTTTGCAATAAACCTGTCTGGGTACCCGTTTTCACGACGGAAGTCCTGGAATTTTCTAAGTTCCTCCTCGATGCTATCCGTTGAACAAATTTTTCTAGTTCTTTGGGCGAAACATCGGACTAGATTTCGTTTTTGTTGTAGAGGTATGAAATTAGTGAAGTTTGTGTATTGTCCAGACCAGGTTTTCTTCCGGTGGCTCGCCGAGAATTTATCGAAAGCTACGTATGCTGGCCATCTCGTCTTCTGATTATTGCTATGGGAATTTTCGAAAATCTAAAATCTATACAAATTGACGAAGGCAAGCCATCCAGCCACCAGCACTACGAGACCGAGGCCTTGGGACTTCCCTAAGCAATCTAAATCGCCCTTGGGTGATGGGTGTCGATGAATTCGTCTGTCTACTTTTGATATTGTTAACTAAGTAGCTGAAAAAATTAACAGGCGGTCGCCTGTTCGTGATCTCAAATTACCAGGGGGCGAATTCAATCAGATTTGTAAACACCCTTCCTGTGCCCACAAATTTGCTTATTTTAGCTCATTATGAGTAAACAAGACGTTACAAGACTTGCATTTTAAGTAAATAATGCTTTTTAGCAGGCTTGACTAATTCTGTTTGAATTCCCATCGACTACACATCACTAAGACAGGATCTTAAGGATGACTTTTCAAACTACTGCAGAACTTGCACAAGGATTTTAAATAGTTAATTTGGAGGGGTAATCATGGTGAACTGTGATTCTAAGAAATGAATTCTCTGCCCGTCAAGGGCAATGAATCAACCGCAGAAAGTCGTTGGCTAAAAGGAAACCAAAAGGTGCGTAGAGTTTCATGGCTACTCACGGTTCTTCGATGCGTTTGGAAGGCAAGACCGCGGTGGTCGTGAGTACTTTGGAGCATTACGCTGGCAGCCCCCACCAGTTGTATCGATGAGCCATTTGTGCGTTTTACATCATCTGACCTTGACGCCCACCAATCACCGAGGGCTCCATTAAACCGTGCTTAGCACAGCGACCGCACTCCTGTAGCCATCCTCGACAAAAGGCCCAACCCGGACGAGGGTTGATGCCTGTGTGCCTCCACACGCGGTAGTCTCTGAACTAGTTACCATCCTCCGTCCCTATCGTCGAACAAAAAGTCCGACGCTAACATACAGTCCCGTATGAGGACTACTTTACTTCGGGCGGACGTCCAAAAACGAAGCAATGCTACATCGGAGGCGCTTTTGCCATCAAGAACGGCGTTGTGATGAGGATGACCTACCTCCCGCCAGGCATAAACAGCCGTCTTATGAGCATCAGGTTACCCCTCTGCTGGAGCAAATTATCCATCCTCGTCAGTGTCTACGTTCACCCAGCCCCCACCCCCCAGCCCCCACCCCTAATGACCAACGACAACGACGACGACGACGACGACGACGACGACGACGACGACGACGACGACGACGACTGCGACGACGTGAATAACAAATCATACAAAGACCTTACGACCTGCTAGCTACTGTACCGAAGGCCGAAAAATCGACTGCCCTTACTGAGCTCAATACCTACGTCGTCACAGACCATGCTACGTGGTAGAGAGTGTCAAGCCACGATGGGCTCGGCAATTACAACAGCAGCGGTTTTCTCCTCTTGGATGTCTGCGCGGAACAAGACAGTTCGACTATCGATTCCGACGACGTTCACGGTGTGCTACACAGCTAGGTGCAACAGACACGGTGACTTGCGCGTGAATTAATTTATAGTGGTAGTAGACTTGCGCAGCATCTACCGCACTTTCTCTCCCCTATTCCCCACCTGGACCCAGTGTCAAGACAGAGTCAAGGAGATCGGAGGCGGGGGAGGGCACAGGTAGCTGGCGCGGTCGGGCCCGTACCTAGGCGGACCACCGCACTCCCTGGTCCACAGCGTACACTTGACCTGGATTTTTCACCAAAAATATCAACAACACCCCAACAGGGGTCAGAAGGACGAGGATGATGATTGGGCAGCCATGCCCACCACCTGTATACCCAGCGGGAGCGCAAGCGCATCTACCGACAGGGAACCAGGTGTCAGGGAACTGCCAGCGCATACCAGGCCGCGAGGGCCATGGTTCGCTGATACTGGCATAGCACACGCGTTCAGACCTTTTGAACACACTCTACTCCTAGTCAGCATATTCTCCCGCCTTCCGATCCATGTGGAGACGACGTGGGCGTGCATTCACGCGCGCCGCTGGAAGCTGCTGGACTACGTACACGTCTGGAAGCGTGACTACATTGGTGTGTCAGTGACCAGGACGATGTGTGATTCGGTTGCGTAGTGAGTCAACATAAAGTAAGTCATATACTGCCTTACTGAGTACTGCTGAACGCCGGTTTGATTTTATTAGTTACACGAATATCAAGCTGTAATTAGTCCAGGCTCTGTAGCAAAGTACCCAATACAGGGAATTGTAGGATTCCATCCAGGCCACCACCCTGAAAGTCCTCTGCCCACACCCCGACAGCATCAGGACCGGTTCAACGACAACGGCGAAGAAATCCTTTGGCGGTTCTGTGAGGAAAACAGTCTATGCACAATTTATGCCAGAATCAGTACCGACGCCAGTAAGGCCGCATAATTCGACATTGAAGCCTATTACAGTAGAGGTTGAGGGAAACGCAGAACGATTGGCTGGATCGCAAGACTCAACCAATCCAACGAAACTCCAGCTGCAGCACACATGGAAGACATATTTGCGACCATCAGTGTAGTCTACGCTCCCCGGAGTCAGGAGGACTGTGACATTGTGCAACCAAGATGGCGCAACCTCACTAGTGAGAACTACGACTATAGAGCGCTGGGCTATGCATTTCCAGAACCTCCTTAACCACTAGTCCACAGTCCCAGAAGAAGTCATTAGTGCCGACCTCGGTCTTTCGCCCCTTCCCCACAGGAGACGGTCGAGGCTGTTATGAAAGATTGTTTGTCGGTCAAAACAGAACACCGAGTTAACTCCAGCTTAAATTTGCTAATACAACTGCCCTTATCTCATGAAAAATCTAACTATTTCGGTCCATCTGGCGTCCGCCTGTTGCAAGAAGCGTCACAAAATGCCAACTAACCTCCAAGTAATCCTCGTGGAACTGATCGGTACACTCGATAAAGTGAACGACGATGAACTCGGGGAAATCGTGCTGAAGTTCGGGTACTCGAATCGATTCAAGCAAATGGTAAGAAAGATATTTGACGAGACGAAAATGTATGTCGCCGACAAAGCGTCGGTCTCGGAGGCATTAGTGCTTCGTGTCTACGTCATTATGAATCAAATGCATCTGCGTTATAACTGCCATATCCTATGAGCACCTGCCCAATCGGCTATTCCACAGCGACCTCTCTGTGGACACACAGAGACAAGATGGACAATAGCGCCAACACAAGGACACTCCACGGACCTCAATCAAGCGTTTGTAGATCATTTTTCTGGTCTGGTAAGATCTCACCGGATGGTTCCCGCCAAGACCCAAGCGTTTAGATCAGCGACACAAGCATCGAACTCCTGCCATCGTATCCAAGCTGTCGACAGACACTGATGGCATGGATTGACCTATTTGGACACCTTCGGACCCACTTTCAATGCCAACTCGACCAAACCTCCTCCCATCTCCCAAATCACCGCAACTGAGGACACTCCTGTCATCCTGCCTCCACCACAGAGTTTGTCCCCTGCAAGAGCAATGTTGATTCCGTTCCAGTCGATTCCACTTGTGACCGCACCTTCGAGTCACGCATTGGCCTGCTCACCACTTGTGGAGCCATTAGACTCGGACGGGAAAAGCATGCACGCGCCACACACACGTCGCAGGACCTTCAGCCACCGCGTGAATCTTTTCGGCCATGTGCGCAGACGCTACAGCGGGGTCCGCCGCATTTTCATCACGAGCAATGAGGACCCTGCTCCAGAAATCTCCAATACCATCACCACCGCCACCACCGTCACCACCGATACCGACATCATCGTATTTTTTTACGGTTAGGTCAATACGAACCATCCAAAATCTGTCAAAACATCTATGAACCACCACCACCACCACCACCACCACCACCACCACCACCACCACCACCACCACCACCACCACCACCACCACCACCACCACCACCACCATCATCATCATCATCATCATCATCAGCAGCAGCAGCAGCAACAACGACGACGATAACAGTAGCATTATCATCATCAGCTCCGTGGACAGGGTTCCGTCTTCCCCCTAGCGCCAAAGAGTATTTGAGTCATGAATTGGCCTGATCGTTCCCACGCGAACCCATCATGATGAGACCGGTGACCCAGCCAACCAGGAGACCCAGCATGTATTCCCGCTGTCGCCTCACTTTTCGACTTGGTCATATGCATATATAAAGGAGTCGTCAGTAAAACGGCACAGTTCGAACCTCGTCACACCGCCCGGCTCTACCTGTGCGCATATTTCCAAGTGCTACACCCGGAGCTACTCCACAGTGTACACATGTGCAAGATTACTCAGCCACACACGAGCATCACTCCTTATGCAGACATGACATCCAGTTCGCCAGAGGCAGCATGGCTAGTAAAATGTAGCCTGTCATGCCACCTAGACCCCCACGCAAATGGGAAGCAGGTCCTCTGACACATCCCGATACAAGCAGTGGGAACAGGCTCGTGTGTGGCACGCGTAGCCGGTCTGTTTGGCTTTGTCGGTCACTGCAACCAACCATATCATCAGCTACTGGACAAACTCAGTCCATCGCGAGGCTGATGGCTAGGCCACAATGGTGCCTCCTTACTGTGACATCTACGGCACTCCCGCACTCGCAAGTCTCAAGCCACTTTATTATCGAGCGGGAGCCAGACCGTGTGTAGCGGGCATAGACTGCGATCACTGCGCCCGCGCCCATCTCCGATCTTGCAGACATTTTCCTGCCATCGGAGTAAGGGAGAGGAAAGCTCGGTAGATGCTTCATAAGCCTGCCACACCATAGGAAAATTGGCGCGCACCTGATTGGCTCAACCCGTCAGACAGTTGTGGGCGTCGCCGTTCGCGACAGTTGAACTGTTGGGAAGCCAAAAATGGGCATGTGTTCTGAATCTGACGTTTTCCAAAAAACACCGTTCGTCCGTACCACTTCAGCTTACTCCAGAGGAAATCTGCCGCATTCTGCCTATAGGCCTGAAGTTTTTCATAAACTACACGCCGTTTTATTTGTGCAATCACCGCTGGACTGGTTCGGAGTAAACTGCTGGCATAAACGTCTTAGCCATGGCTCAAAAATCGAATTCTTTGTAGTGGAGGTCTTCATGGAAGTCTCTTCTACGACAACATGTCACTACCGATTTCCAAACTTTGCATAATGGTGAATTTTATTTATCAGTAAATGCATAAATTAGTGGAATTACAAAAATTTTGGCTGTTAGCTCTGGAAAGCCATTCCGTCAAAATTATAAATTGGCAGAATGATGAACTTCCGCAAATAGTTCCATGTTACACTTGAAAATTCGAGCTGGCAAACACGCGTTTTCGGTAATTCTTCGTCAGGCCAATACAGTTACATGAAGGAATGAAAATGTACAAAATTAACAGTGTTTTTAGATGTCTCAATGGCTATTAAGTCATTAATTGATTAAATGATTATATTAGACCAAATTAAATTAAATTAGACTAGTTTTACCTGTGCTTTATACTTTGGTTGTGACTACTTTGCAGTGGTCTCATAAGTGTGAACTAGAGGTCTACATGTAAGGAACTTTACCAGCACTCTGAAGGCTCTTGCTGGCCTTAAAGCAGTTTCTTTGGACGAAGTAACCAGCCCAGTAATCACGGTTCAAGTAAGGAAAACTGCAAACTATCCACCAGTATCTACTACTTATGACAACATCACGCATGGCCTATCATGTTTATGCCAGGACGATCCGTAACCCTGATATAGTTGTCAGGTGGGACAACATACTTCCATGTTCTGGAATATGAGAGCGCAGGATACATGAAAGGTGAATTTTGTCGCTATCCGAGAATACTGCAAAAAATCATACGCTGCCATCGGAAGTTGAACAAGCAGGACAAGTGAAAACTCAGGCAGCCGCGATTTGGGCGCTCTCTCTACTTACCGTAGATGAGCTAACTCATAAAATGTCAACCAAAATTTCGAAATGATTTTCTGTTTCGAAAAGATTAATTAAGAAAGGTTGTCAAAGTTTTCAGTCTGCAACATAATTCTATAATTATCCAGGTACCTCAGGATGCCAGCTTTCGAATGAACATCTTACCGGCTGCATGCAAAAATTACACTCCGTAAAGATAATTACTCAAGCAGCATGAGTTTTTCTCATTGATTTTCGATGTCATTAAAAGTCCAATTATATTTCATAAAAAACATGCATAAAAATATTCATTCTTTTGCTCACTCGGTAGAAAATTACGTCTTCTTCTTCTTCTTCTTCTTCTTCTTCTAATTTTATGCTCAAAGGAGGGACATAATTCAGATTTAAAAAGTTCTAATTGTGGGACTTTCAAATACCGTGAAATAGCCGTCCATAAATTGTCATGTCTCTGCAATTACCAAAGTGGCTGCTAAAGTTAACAATATGGATCAAATCCACTGCTACATTTTATGAACCCTATATGGTCTCCCTTTATTACCGTAGAGAAATGTGTGGTTTTCTGTACGCGAAAATTATACGGCTTGTAGGTTGGAAACCCTGAATGCAAGTGTAACGTCAGAGAGGGTTCAAAATTATTCGCGAACTGGAAAAGTTTTTTAAAACCGAATCATACCCTTCCTTCGAGTATGAGATTAAAAGAAGACGTAATTTTCCACCGAATAAACAAAAGAAGGAATACTTTTATGCATGTTTTTCATGAAATATAATTGGACTTTTAGTGACATCGAAAATCAATGAGAAAATTTCATGCTTCATCAGTGACCATTTTTTACAGTGTGTAGTTTTTGCCCGCAACCGAGAGGAAGTTCATTCGAAAACTGTCACCGTGAGGTAACTGAAATATTATAGAATTATGTTGCAAGCTGATCATTTTTAGAAACGAAGACGAATTTCGGAATTTCGGTTGACATTTCATGAGTTGGCCCACCTACTGTAGGTATGCCACAGATTAACGCCTGCGACTGGGTATTAAGACGGTGCACACAAGCACACAATCGGATCACTCTTAACGCTGTTTTGTTGCTGTTGTGAAGAATGTGAGGCACTTTCAAAAACACTCACGTCCGGGACAAAGCATGGCTTGTAGGCATGTTCAATGCCAAAGTTGGCTCTGTGCGCCCTCGCGTGTTTCAGTCGAGTACAGACGATGGGATCGGCCGAGGAAATGGAAGAAGGAGCATCTACTTGGCTGTGCTCTTAGATAGTAACCCGACAGCCTGGGGAAGCCAGTGAACTTTGTGAACAGGTATGCCGAGTAAGAAGGTGCTAAGTTCTTCAGTGGTGATATCCCCTCGATAGTTCCCGACGACTGATCGTCTTTAATTATGCAGACTCCTGTGATGGCCCTAGACCGGTTCTCCAAGACAATAAAAACGCACCTGTCTCGTCCTATTGCCATACCACATAGGCATACACCGGCCTCGCCTGCCACGCAAACGCGACCGATAGCGGATGAGCCTCTTGTCCAATGCGGACGCAAAGATAGGATATTTGGGACCTGGGACAGCTTCAGAACGGAGTATTATAACCACCCCCTTTAATCGACAATACTTGGTTATAGACTGTATCAAGGGAGGAGTGGGCAATTTCCCTAAAATGACACTTCAAGAAAGTCCACCGTCGTACATGAGGGGACTTTATTCCGAGTTCACGTTTTTCTATTCGGTAGCGTTGCCAATGCACCGATCGATTGCTTATGTGCACTGGCAGATTGTATGAGGGCTGTCAAGGAAGTTGAAACTAGTGTGAAGGACTAGATTCCACTCTCTACTACATCCTGTACCACTTTGTCTTAAGATAGTTCTCTGAACGATCATCCATGCATTGGTGTGGCTGTTCCAATCACGATGACCGTGCTGTGATGACTGCGTCGACCGGTGGACCAGTCAAGGTGAGGATAGTTGGTGCATCTCTTCAATTAAAATCTGGCTCTGTCATGGAAATGGGACGATCCCTTATCTCCCTTGTCTTTGTCAGCAATGCCATTCTGCCTATGTCATGCGCCGCTGTGCGGCTGCTGGTTGGGCTCGAGAGAGAGAGAGCTCATAAGTCACAACGGAACGAGTGAGTTCCGTAAGAACGTTCGGTGAGCGCCCCCTATCATTGATCCACAGGTAGTCAACTGTTAGCGAAGACTATGTAACAGGTTTTCCCTGTGTTCAAACTCACTTACCGCTGTCCTAACTTAGTCCAACCACTGAAACAAGGGGAATATTGGAAAAAACTTGATCGGTTTTTTGTTGGGCTGCTTCACTATAATTCTTTTCAAGCGAACGTTACCACTGACCCTCAGCGGACAATAATCGTATAGGCGAGACAAACTTCCCTTTAACAGTAACTTGCGGAAATGAAATTATTATGTCAGCAGTTGACATGTAAACACTTTTTTCGCGATCATCAACAGCCGTTAATAGTGTTCAAGTGCTTCTCTTCTTTTCTTTTCCAACATTATTTCGGCTTCATTACACGCTGATTGGTGATGTACGCAAGTCGGTGATGACTTCACAAAACCAGCTGGTGATATTTTTAATTCTTGTAAACATCGAAACATCTCTAGCGGGTGACAGATTAAAAAACAGCACCACATTAAATATTTTCATTTAAGCATGAATTTGTGGCCAGTTTCATTCAAAAAAACTGACTTGACGAAAAGACCACCATTGACCGGAAGGCTGTGTGGGGTAGTCAGTACGTTAACCGAGTTTACGGCCGATTTTAGTTCCCCCAACAGTGGCTGAAAGAGTGAAACGAATTAGTTCGACATAAACAGAAACGCTCCTATGAACGGATGACCCCAAATGCTGACGAAAATTTCCCTTTCCAAAAACGGAGCACTGTCGTGACATCCGTACTGCCGGGCATGATTTGTCCGGGAAACGCATCCCCAGCGAGCCAATAATCGAAGGAGTTGGGTCAGTTAGTTAATTCGCACGCATGCGGCATGAGGTGCGCGTACGCTCCCTGGTGGTGTTGACCAATCAGAACTCTGCCAGGGGTGAATGCGTCAACTGGCCACCAATGACGGCAGGAGTGTTTCCGCTGGTTAGGCAAGCCACTTCCCTAGACCCAAAGAACGGAAGGAATTATAGCTGTCCAGTTCGGGTACATTTAGGTAACAATGGCTACAAATTTCTCGGGTTTCGATGTCATCAAAAAGGATGAATTCTCTCCCGACAAACCCTATTTGACCAATATCGTAAGTATTTTGCTTTTACTGCACATTATCTGGAATGGCTGTAATTGAGGTTTTGTTTTTCTCAACCGAACTTGCAGTTCTTTGAATGGTAACGACCCCAACCAGCGGTTTCGAAGATTAAAGATGAGTCTTAGGAAGGTCAGAAGGCTGAGAAGACTGAATCAGAAATTTTTGCGACAGAAGGTTCTGATTAATTTAAAAAGCCGGTTGCTATTCGAAAACTGACAGACGCTTCATGTAATACTATTTATGAAATCCCAGCTAACGGACTTCTTGACACGAGCGACTCTTTACTAGCTAAGAGTACGAGCTTTAAGGGACATTTGTGAGGGACGCTTTTATAAGACTCCCTGCAACACCAGACAGCTTTAATAAAGTTTAATGAAGAAATAGCTACACTGAAAGCTCGAATGTCTTCTTCGTCCCCTTTCGATTCATGGAATCCCTGGTGGGCCTAAACAGCCTGACAAAAGGAGAAACCAACTACGATGAATCTCAACAGGCCCAAAAATCTTAATTTTTGCAAATGACTTTGCGAAAAATTAATAGATCTAAAGGCAGAAAAGACTGATATAACATCTGGTAGGTGATCGCTCATCACAGAACGAAGCCAGCCTGTTTACAAGTAACAGTCTGATAGGTGTGCTCATTCCCAGGGTTTTACGATCTGCCTGATAGGGTGTTGACCGTCAACCTTAAAAGAGAACTTTATTTAGTTAAAAGCACAATTTGGGGTATACGTTCTTCGTTGATATTAACTTGCAGTGGCCCAAATACAGTTGCTATATCTATCGTTTTTGGTTAAACTGTCGAGGCCGCAGACGACTTAAGGCCTTTTATCAACGTGTTTGTGTCAAACACTGCCATCCTACGTTGTATGGAAGGCAAGTAGTGAAATGACCGGGAATAGGGAACCCTCATTTTTCGGGCGTCCCGCGCTAACTTCCAGGCGAAACTTGTGTTGGTGTTAAGGTTAGTATTAGGTTCAAGATGGGATTAGGGCTAAGGGGATATTTACTGCTCCTGAATTTTTGTGCACGACCACCTGTTCTGTCGGGAGGCGGGCGAGGTGGGGTGTTTTTATTCCCCTGCACTAAAAATGACCGATCTAGTTGTTGGTGTTTCAGCCGAGGGTGTCAGGTTAAAGTTCCTTCGAGCATGCGCGAATGAACAACTGACTGTTTGATGTATGTCTGACAGTGAAGACTAACCGTTACAAGCGAAAACTCGGTTTCTGAAAAAATAATTTTATGCACCCGATGGTCCTGCTCGGCACGGTCGATCAAATAATCACAGAACCAGGCGCGATCATCTGCGATGGACTCGGGAGATGCCGAAAATTGGGTAGGTATGTGGTTGCATGCCAACGACCCACGCGTTCGCTAATGTTACCTGTTGCCGGCTGTAGTGTTGGCTCCAATCGTGAATTCGAAAATCCATGCAATTTTTTCCTGTTCCAATGAGGACAAACGCTACAAATATACACCAGCCGTGTCGCGAAATGCGGAATTCGGGGGTCTCTTTTTTATACTCCGCGTAGTCACTGCTGAATAATCACAGTCTGTAGCGTTTTAAGGACTATATTTCGCACCTATTTTTTTTCCGTGGACCTAAAGCGGCATCTAAATTGTAGTCTTCACTAGCGGATCGTCATAAACATCCTTCGGTAGCCGACTCTCTCTCTGAAAATCCTCTCTTTAAGGATTTACCGTAATTCAGTTGGTATTGCCTCGAAGAGGCGCTTATTTCGTCTGCTTTGCTTCTAGTTGGAATGCTTTCGGGACCCACAGCTCAGGCAATTTAATATTTTTACTTGTTCAATAAATAAAGTACAGTTTTTATTAGAAGGAATATAATCACTGTCATAGTGTGCCGAGGAATCTTTGTGTTACTGCCTCATTTTTTTGAAAAAGGACTAACAATAAGAACAAATAAAAAAAAACCGATAGCTGTTTTGTCAAATATTTATCAATTTGCAAGTTGAAAGGCATGGCAGCGTTTCCGAAAAGCTATGAGATTGTCTGTATTTGGATGCATTTAAAGATCATTTAGTGAAACGCAATACTGGCCAAGAGCTCGCAGTGTCAGTTCACGTTGACGTCTCAGTCAATTTGGAACAGACTGTTTGGACATATGTCTTGCCACAAACATAGAGGATTCGCTATTATCCAACTTGCCTCCAGACAGTACTTGGGGTTATTTTTCATAAAACTCTCCTCCTATGTACTATTCAGACAGAACAGTTGCAACGAATGCTAGAACTTATTCTCTTGGTAGCGGTTCCTAACTACTAAGTCCTCTACTTTGACGCCTATTCAGTTCGCAATCAGTGCGTTATTAAGGATTTAGGCATTTCGGGGACGTGAAATCGCCTCCATTGACGTATGAAAAGCATCGCAGATGACACATCCAGAGCCGTTAAATCCATCAAAAAATTACAGGACAAACTGTAACCGAAGGCATCTGAGCAAGACCTGTTAAGCCCATCTTTGCTTCTTATGCAAGCAGTTGAGACGTGTACGATTAAGTTCGACAGAACAACGGCGAAACCAAAACACCTGCAAATCTAATAAGTTCTGAAACACTAAACCATTTCCATTGGGCATGAAAAATGTTAACGTCAGATTTGGAGGAGTGAGCATTACTCTTCAACATAGACATTTGCCTGAAAGTTGGAATCAAACCAGGTAATCGGTGTTTTGAATACAGCACCAAATTTCATAATTTCGAAGGAAAAACTGAAACATCCTTTGTACAAGAAGCATGGGAAGGACATTGGTGACTGATTGGTGAATCCGACCGCAACGGACGGAACACGAGTTTAGGCTTTTGATTGGTGCCTGTGTTTGGAGTGTGGCTCGGCCTCCCGATCTCTATTACTGAGGGCTATGTTTATTGCGTCACCTGCAAGCGCTCGTACCTGAAGAAAATCGTACCCAGCACAGATTGGCTTCGTCCTACAACCACGTCCAGCCGGCGTTTCGGAAGATTGGCTAGGACTGTCAGGGATGCGCGACAAAGCCTGCATGAGTCGGGAAACATGGTCCGGGAGTGATTTTTTGATATTCTCAAACCCAGCCCTTTGGACTCCGATTTACGTCGGCAGAAATGCCAGAGCCGATCAGCTCTGAACTTTCAGGCACTTGGTGCAGTGTTAACTTCGATTTTACGTCGTTCGCGGGGGGTCGTTTGCTCAAGCCTAGGCCAGGGTTCTTTAATTAACCTCTGTTGTCGAAAGATTCCACAGCGTCCACTCTGTTTCAGGCCTCGTGTTTCCGTCCTAGTGAACATCACACGTCATACCGCATGAGTTAGTCTTCAGTCAGCAGGCCAAAGCCCTTTCCCGCGATGGACTTTGGTTTGCCTATGAGCGCTTGGATGTAGAAGTCCTTTTCCCTATCTTCAGTAAGGCAACTTTCTTTGGGATCTTTGAGACGTTCAAGTTCTCGCCTCTCGATTCTGTCTTGAAAATGCGCACTGTGTCTGAGCAAAATAATTTAGCAGTCAGTTGAACACGGCGAGCGGCTAAGTGGGCTTGCTAATGGGGTTGTTCGGATGGATTGGAACCCCGTCGGTTCCATTGCAATGGCCATGCACTGCGAATTACCACGCGGTCTCCTCCGTGACTCTTCCAGTTGTGATTGCACCCTCCTTATCCTACTTATCCAGCAAGTAGCTGTGTCGGGTGGGGGGGGGGAAGTATGTACACGTCACCTTCACGCGCTTCCCTGTGCGAGCTTCGAGCTCTGCTTACGTTCTCCTTTTCCTTCCTAATCCAGCGGGCGGCCAAATTAGGTATGCTGACCAAAATTGTTTTAGGAAGCTAACCATATGGCATCAATGAAAAGGGCTGCAAAACCAAACCTCGCCCCATTTTTATCCGGCAACGGTATGGTTTGTGGCTGATATTACTTACTCCGGGGAAGATTTCTGTTGAGCGAAAGGTCTCAACTTTGTGGTATCATAAATTTTGATCATCTATATTGTCACCAATTAAAAAAGGACCCACTGACGAGCCGAACCCCTCGCAGCTGCGCCATGCAGCGGCAGAATATCGGCGAAACACGCGTGTATGGGCTTTTGGCTAGTACCTGTGCTGTTAGTATGATATCACCTTACTCTAAAGTATACTACTAGCTGTCTGTCGACAGTTAACGAATATTACGCGATTACCAGCTGTGGCTGATTGACGTTGGCCCAAATATTCATACATAAAAGTCTCGGTCTGAGTCTATAGACCTTGGATAAACTGGTCTACTCCAACTTCGTAGATAATTCCTGAGGAACTTAAAAAGCGTCAATAGTAGATGAATTTAATGTCCCTTTGTAGGCACCATCAAGGTTTTGAGTTGTCATTTTTCTACTCAAATGACTACCCTAAGCATTTTGATCACCCTCGCATAACAGCCGCCGCGAGGTCTTTTAATTTCATTCCCTGACACGTACAAATAACTATTACCGGTTATTTTCTTTTAACACAATTTTTCTCCGGAGGAAGCGACCCCCCGCCATAAACCATACTCTTGTCCGTTTTCCAAAACAATTTTTCAACTTTTAAGGTGTTCATCGCATCTATGATTGCCTTTTCGTCCGGGACGGGCTTTTGCGTCAAATTTAAACAAGAACAGTACAGGTGCGTGGCACCCACCAGCCAGCGACCTTGAGGCGGGCCAACCAGAGCATTCGATTTCATCCTCCCCAGTCTGCTTGGTACGCCCTTACCCCTACTATATGAGGGGCCAACGATGAGTTAAGTTAGGTCACTCAGATACAGCGTCTACCCTCTTAAATATCACAACTTTTTCAACTATCTGTGTCCTAGAAGTTCCTACATGTAACGCTGAAATCTGACGGTATAACCTGATTCTCATCTGACTTTTGGGTTAAAGTGGACTTCATAGGTATTTTGGCAGATTTTGAATAATCCATATTGACCCAACTGTGAAAAACTCGGTGCCTCGGTGGGATTCGAACCCACGCAGTAAGGGGAAGGTTTTGGTACAGCCAACGCTCTAACCACCTGAGCTACGAGGCCCCGCCGGACGACTCGAGTTTAATCACATTTGGGTCGAGTTACCCGCCCAACCTACTGCAACGTCCGGAATCCACCAAATCTGTTACAGTAAGTTGACTGCCCAAGCAGGATTTCCTAAGTAATTCACCTAGAATCCACCAGATGACTACCAGGCTCACGTAATTCATAGATATTTTGGCAGATTTTGAATAATTCATATTGACCCAACTGTGAAAAACTCGGAGTCTCGGTGGATTTGTGGCAGCTCGCCCCAGTGTGAACACCATTTCGATAGAGCATGACACGCCCGTGTGTAGGGGGCAAGCAAGTGTATGGCAGATATGGGGTCTGCAGGCTAACCACCTTGGCCGCAGCACCCACTCCCACTTTTAGTAATCCATACTATGTTTTGTCAGTGAAAGACTATGGGTCTGGGAAGAGGGGCAGCGGGTGAACTAGACACAAGCCTCACTCACTAGGAATCCACTTACGCGCAAGTCGCCGTTGAGTTAGTTAGAAGTCCAGTGCCTCTAATTACTGAGCCACAGGCTCGTTGTCCTGTCGGTTGCGATCGGGAATATACAATAGTAGAGAGGCGCTCACCGATCGATTCTACGGAAATCACTCGTTCCGTTGAGCCTTACGGGCTCTCTCTCTCGGGCCCAACCTGCAGCCGAATAGCGATGATTGATATAGACAGAATGGTATTACCGACAAAGGCACAACTGGACGAGTGAGTTCCGTAAAATCGATGGGTGAGCGTCCCCTCTACCCGATCGCAACCAACAAGACAATGAACCCCTGGCCAAGTGGTTAGTGGCGTTGAACTTCTAACTAACAGGTCGCGGGATCGAGCTCCAGGTGTTCCAAGCTTCCGGGGCTGGGTGTGACTGGCTGACGACGACTAGGATGCCAGAAACGACCATTTCAGTCCCCCATGTCTTTGTCGGCAATAGCTTTCTGCCAAAATCAATCGCCGCTGTGCGGCTGCTGCTTGGGCTCGAGAGAGAGAGAGCCCGTATGGTACAACGGGACGAGTGAGTTCAGTAGAAACGATCGGTGAGCTCCCCTCCACCATTATTTTTGTCGTCCCTAAAAATAGATGAGCCACTTCTCAACTTAACTAAGGTAGAAATAGGACGGTATTTCAAGTTTGGCAAACAGTTAGGCATAGGTGGCTCGATGCCTGTGAGCATGTGGGATGTTGTCGGGTTAGCACACTGTTCCACACTTCAGTGAACGGATGAACTCGAATTTCTAACCTACCTAACGTACCCAGTTTATGCACAGAAAATTGTTTAACTTTGCTCCCATTGCAAGTGCCATCTCGCAGTTCCAGTTGGCGTTTCCCAAGTTCATGTGGCTGCATGACGTGACAACGGGGCATTCGGACCTTTCATGGCTGCCACACCGCTCCCACTTCGGTCGTTGATTAAAATTTTACCGCAAACTTTATGACTTTATATGCTAGTAGTACCGTACGGTTACTACCTATAACTATTATAAAGGAGATTTACAAAGGTTGTACGATATACCATACGGGTACTACCTAAAAGTCCAAACACAAGTTCCACGATATTCTGCCGCTGTATGACACAGCTGCGAGGGGTTCAGCTCATCAGTGAGTCCCCGAGCTTCCTCAGTGCGCTTTCTGGTAGATACTCCAGTTTTGGAATAGCAGCTTTCTAATTTACTCAGAACGTAATCGATAGCCTGGAGTAAATCAGTCTGTTTAAGACTCACGGAATTTGTTAGGAGAGTTAGTGTGCAAGACAGGGAATATGCACCCCAAAGACAATGATTGCCTATTTTTGTTAATGCGAATGCAGTACCTCGGAGATTAATATCCCGCGTGGTGGAGAACTGATGGAGGTTCTGTTTTTCAAGTCCAAAGATAAGGAGTGAACTCTTCGACTTTGTAACCCTGCATCTTTGCAACCCATACCCCAATTTTGCTTAATTTGCTCACTTTGCCTGCTACAAAGACCACTGTGGTATGCTATGATTGTTTGTAGTTCACGACATCAGATTCCATGAAGGGTTTTCGGACACAGGGGATTTTAACCGCCGTATTCAAAGTCGCCGAATTCCCATATAATCACTTCCCTTTCTCCAGGACCGTCTTTTCTTACCTTTATATTACCACCTTAACGCTTCCTTTCCTCTCCCTTTTACCCCCCCCCTCCCGTTACCCCCCGTCCGCATTCTCAGTCCCTTTCAGCTTCTTCTTCTTTAGCTCATCTCGTCTTACTCCTCATCTTTCTTAGGCTTAGGGATTGGGGCTATGGTTAGTGGTTTAGGGGCTAGGAGTTAGGGTTATGGGTTAGGGTTAAACACCCTATTACCACTGGTCCTTATGACAGACGGCTGGGGCTTGTCTACTTCAGGTACGGCTACGAAATAAGACCCGATCGTTGTTTTTTTGCTCGCTTTTCTCCAATGCTGCAGAAATTGCATCCATCTTCTTAAGAAAAGCCGTCCTTCAAAGATGGTTCGCGAATGCGGACAAAGACTGAATTAGATGGGATTCCTAAGTTGTGTGGAAACTAAAAGTATTTATGCCCATCTCCCGGTCATCACTATTGTCAATCTAGATGCGACTTCTTGTGAGGCCAGGTAGCTTTTGATCAGACTAGCTGGACAAATCAACCTGCGGTTATGCAATTGCTGCTAATCACCTGCATGTGATTGTTGAGCGAGGATCGGATGATGCCATGTACAGTATGCAGTACAGTAAGCATGACAGTATGTATGTACAGTATGACTGGTCTTTCTGATGAAGTCTAGTTCATCACATGGATTGGCAGCAGGAAGTAGGTTAATTGCACGCTTCTAGAATCCGACTTCCAAAGTGCAAGCGTACTAAAAAATTCCTCTGTCCAGAAAGCCTGCCTGAATATACAAGACCCCAGGTGGCCGCTCAAACAAGTAGCAGTTTTCTATAGGAAGAGAAGACAGTATAGAGTGCGACCAGAGTTGTAGCATTGATAGGGGCAAAGTTGCGACTCGGTGAATTCTATGGAATATGGCAAATCAAAGTAAGGAAGGAGCTGAAGTTCACAGCGCGGATGCTGCGTTTTCGATCATTTGTCATGCAGACCAGAGTTCAGGCCTCTAAAATATCCGCGTCACTCGAATGTATCTGATTGATTGGGATGAAATTCATTAGAAAAGACGGTGGGAGAAGTTGTAATCATCGATAAGTTCTCTCGAAACAACACTGATTCTTTGACCATTAAACGTTATTAAGTCTAACGTTCCACCACAGAATCCCTGCCCGC
>CACRXP010000310.1:712485-728197 GCA_902702965.1 Spirometra erinaceieuropaei
TCCCGTACAGTGGATGCGTACATTCTCAATCCCTGGCCTGGAATATTTTGCTAAATCCACCCCCCCTGCCCAATCCTCTTGCAGTCACAGGTAGATCGGTCGTACGCCTGGCATCTCCCTCGTCCGTTTGGACAGTGCGGCCTAACAGCCACCACATCCCAGGGCTGCGCCCAAACTTCACTGTCGGAAACATCCTATCCAGCTCCCAACGACTCAATGACGGATCATAGGGTCCCGAATCCTTCTGTCAGCCAGGTGTTCCCCTTCGCCCAAACCCTGTCCACTCCTGGCATCATGACGGGCCAAATAGAGGCCAGACTGTCTTCTGGGGGAGTTGAGGACCAGGCAGGATGCAGTAGTCTTCCGCATCTGTTGGAGAGACCAGTGGACGATGGGGAGACCGGCTTCCATGACAGACACAACTGTCCCCCTCCAGGGGACATCCTAGAGACAATGAAGTTGAGACGACCAACTCACCCTACCTGTTCCGCCTGTCTCTGCCTCGACCTCTACCCACCCTCCGCCAGCTTCAGTTGGTCCTATGAGCAACAACACCTCTGTGGAGGTGGCACCCTACGTGGAATTCCTATCGGGTGAGATCAGTCACATTGGCAGCTCTTAGATTTTTTCACTCAGCCTTGCTTCAACTGGTGTACCTAAAACAGTAAAAATGCATGACTTATTTGTCAAATCATACTGGTTCTTGGGGAAATTAACGCGTCAATGGGTAAACGTAGCAAAAGGAGGTTTTTTGCGTTGAGTCACACAAATGTGTTGTGGGACGCTATATGGTTCTCCAATTAGCTAAGCATTCAACATAGATGAAGGAGACAAACTGTTCAGAGGACTAGTTCCGTTCATGATACTTCATTCTTCTGCAGAAAGAACTTGTATTTTGTTGGCATTAAAGGACGTGACGAGTTAATGCCTTTTGTCAGGTTGCGAGGCTTTTCTATGACAAGCAATTCGAACTGGTCATCTTATTAGCGCGTCTCAGAGTCACTTCCACCTATGGTCAAAAATTTTTAGGAGAAAGTAATTTATTTGTGAACTGGTTCACTTGATGAACGAAGGACTTGTAAACGTGAAAATCATGTCTGCTGTACAACCAAGACCTCTTTTTCTTCGAATTCTGCCCTTTACGAAAATTTTACATGACCGAAATCGATTATTGCGTGAATCAGTCCAAATTACGACGGTCACGCCACTAAGTATATCGTTGGATAGAAATTTGGCAGTTTGTGTAATATGCAATTGTGCCTAGAGTTCGAAGGGGCTTCGAACTAGGGACACTTCGTCTCTCGGTCTGTAGAAAAAACGACTACACGGCGATCAAGTAATCTGAGAATCGTCTTTATTTCGATTTTGGGTATTTTGGGGAAAATGAGCCTCTACGGCCAGACAAATACTGCCGTAGTTAAACGATAAAACTCAAAAGTTGACAACACTGTCGGATGAAATATTCTTTGCGACGGATGCCTGCTTTAAAATTAATTGAGATTAAGGAGGATTTAAAATCGGTGGGTTTTCTGTAGATGGGTTTTAATTTTCACTATAAATGTAGACGGTCGTTTTTGCGCAAATTGTAACTTCACATTAAGCAGGTGTCCGCAGGTCTATTTGGATCTCAGAATAAGATAAGACATCTGTATCTTGTCTTGAATCTCCTGTTTTAGAGTCCATTCGAGGGATCCTATAGCGGCCAGCCATCAGTAATCGTCAAGTTCTTTTGGACAGAGGCAAGGGATACCTGATTGATCAGTACGCCTGACTGTGTTTCTCAAAGGAAAGCTATAAATACCCGGCAGATTGAAATATTAGTCGTCAACTTCTCTGAATTTTCAAATTGTTGATTTTTGAAAATTTATAGATAATGAGCTCTACTCTCCCCAAGTTAATTTTAACAAAGCCTCCCTTCTATTTAACAAGAGTGACTGACTTCCCCAGAGATACTTAGAAGGAAAATTTTTAACTTACAAATTTTTCATGGTCAGATGACTCGGAGACTACATCACAGGCGTTTGACACAGGATCGGAATACCGTTGACTGATGACACCATATAAGCCCTAGATGGCCATTCTAGTGTCTCTCACCTCTGTAGACGATGCTCCGCGCTTTGCAACATAAATAATGCAACTTTTATTCTGCTTGATTACTTTGTCAGAGCGTACTTGCTGTTTCACTCAGATCAGATGTTCTACGACGGAATTCGAGTAGTTTATCCATCACATTTACTACCCAAGCCGGCAGGTGCTTCTTGGTTCGGTTGCAAGACCTTAGGGTCGTATAACCCATTCATCCTACTCCAAACAAACAGGCTTATGTGTAAACGCAGGTATTGGTGGCTGGGACGACTGTTATCCCCCCGGTTCTACAGCCATTAGCCCAAAACTTGTGTAAATCATCTTCGGCTGAGATGTCGAAAATATTCTTCAAAAAACTGCGGACTACCAAAGTCTCATTTATTTTCTATAGGCTTCTCTTTTCTAAGATACTTAAGAGTGTAAATTCGTCTTTTTCACCATAAAAAGGTTATCTTCAACTGACATTCACCCATGTTTCTAGATATGGTACGTTTAAAATATACGTTTTTCGGAGACGCTTTCCTATATTAAGCCTTTTAACTTCACCCGCAGTTAATATCCTAAGGACAAGGGTTTTTAGATTTATCTCGTTAGTCAGTATGAATGGTTCAACAGAAGCCGGACCCGGTGTAGCAATCGCGCAAT
The DNA here is from genome assembly GCA_902702965.1 of Spirometra erinaceieuropaei. NCBI lineage: Eukaryota > Metazoa > Platyhelminthes > Cestoda > Diphyllobothriidea > Diphyllobothriidae > Spirometra > Spirometra erinaceieuropaei. The sequence goes on from CACRXP010000310.1 coordinate 715,216, forward strand.
TTTCAAAATTTTTTTCACAATTTTCTAAGGGTAGTCAGTAGTGTTTGAATATATACTGGTGTCAGTGATATTTGCTCAAATACACATATCAACTCTCGGAAAGTATCTGAATAGACTTGTCCTGATGCCTTACATCAAATTCCAAACTTTACATTGAGAAAAGAGGTAATTACAAAACCCACAGAATTCATACGGCGAACGCCGGGGGACCAAATGATGAGCAGGACTTCCCCCGCGGTTGCGTTAGGCGACGACGCATTGTCTGACCTTTTAACTAGCATTTGTGTTAGGAGTATGGCAAAATAATCCCGATGAATTTTACAAGCCTTTCCTCGTCTCTTAATTCTTTCTTTAGGGATCAGTAAGAAGGCATTTTAATTGCCATTTGCCTCAACAAGAGGAACCAAGGATTTATTTTCTGGCATGTGTACGCACTATATTGTTATAGCCAACCAAGAATATCTACATGTGAAAGCTCCACTTTCAACGGGGGTTTGTGACATTCATTTGACAACTCCGAACTTGACTGTTGCTCTCGGCAAATCTTTCCGGAAATCTGTCCTTGCCTTCTCATCTAAATACTTAAAACGAGAGTTAACGCCTCATTGTCGTCCATTTCGGTCTAACGTGGGTATTAAAGTCGAACTTAAACTACGCTGAGACCTATGCACTTATGTTTGCCGTCGCACACAGATCCAACCGGCGCCGTTTAGGTATATGGTTCGGGAACGGTCGTCTCAGGTCCAGTGAAGAGTAGGCTACGACTGGTAGTTTTTCCTTTGCGAAGACTTATGCCAGTCAAGAGAAGGTGAAAGGCTCAAGCATTCTCTCTTCCATCCAACCGGGAGTTTTCATATAAGAATAAATGACAGGAGGGTTTGTTTGTTTTTATTGCAAGTTCACACATTAAAGGATGTACTGTTCGGGTGCCGGCGAATCTGAGGTCGCCTTTCCAGATTATAGCAGAATGTCAGTACGCGGTTCGACTGGCAGATCGTTGAGCTAAGCTGTCGACTGAACCTACCTAGCTGGAGATGACAAAACCTGTCACTATTGAATATACTAATCACCCTCACCATTGTCAGTGAGTTTGAGCTGCACAGCGGCCCCACGCTATGCGGCCATTCGCATGGATTCTAAACTCGGAATCCCAGGCGAAAAGGGAAATGGCCATTTCCGTCTCGCCTTCCAGACCTATGCTTAAAAACTACTCAGATATAATGGTTTTGCCATTGACACACCTGTATGGGTTTTACTAGTCTCAGTTGTAACAGAATAAACGTGAACCTGTGGTTCAGGAGGTAATAGTAACCACGTTGACCGTCTGGAGCATCTTACAAGTCATAGGTCTTCTGGGCGTAAAGTTTTAGTAGGGCTGACAGACTGCCCGGGGACGGCAAGTAACCCCGAAATTACCGCCATAGGCTCCCATGTCTATGATACAGTAGGTGGGTTAACTCATGAAATGCCAGCAGAAATTCCGAAATGCGTTTTCGTTTAGAAAAGGGTAATTAAGCAGGGTTGTAAAACTAGTCAGCCTGCAACATAATTCTATAATATTTCAGTGACCTCAGGATGCCAGCTTCCAAACGCACTATCTTCCGGCTGCATGCAAAAAATACACTCTGTAAAAAATGACTACTTAAGTGGCGTGCAACTTATTCATTGATTTTTGATGCCCTTAAAAATTCAATTATAGTTCATGGAAAATATGCATAAAATATCCATTCTTTTGCACATTCAGCAGACAATTACGTCCTCTTTTAATTTCACACTCGAAGGAAGGGTATAATTTGGTTTTATAAAACTTTTCCAATTCCTGAATAATTTTGGGCCCACTTAACCGTTACACTTGGATTCAGGGTTTAAAAACTACAAGCCGTATATTTTCCGCGTACGGAAAATCACACATTTCTCTACGGTAATAAAGGGGGACCATATAAGGTTCATAAAATTAAGCAGTGGATTTGATCCATATTGGTAACTTTACAAGCCACATTGGTAAATGCAAACACATGACGACTTAGGAATAGCCATTTCACGGTATTCAAAAGTCCCATATTTAGAAACTTTTTCAAAACCGAATTATGTCCCTCCTTTGGGTGTCAAATTAGAGGAAGACGTAATTATCTACCGAGTGAGCAAAAGAATGAATAGTCTTATGCATGTTTTCCATGAAGTATAATTAGATTTTCAGAGGCAACGAAAATCAATGAGAAAAATGCATGCTACATAAGTAGTCACTATCTGCAGAGTGTAGTTTTTGCATGCAGCCGGAAGGAAGTTCATTCGACAGTCGGCATCCTGAGGTTACTGAAATATCATAGTATTATGTTGCAGGCTGACTAGTTTTACAACCCTATTTAATTAATCTTTTCTAAACGAAAACGCATTTCGGAATTTCTGCTGGCATTTCATGAGTTATCCCACCTACTGCAAGTCAAATCTCAACCAACATGAATGGCTTGATGTAGAGTAAAATTTCTCAGCGATGGCATCTGGTAGGGGTTCTTGGTAGTTTTTCAGCGATATGCGTCCAGATCGCAGATTAGTTACAAAAGAAGAATTCTATGACGCAAACAGTTCGATATTCTAGTAGTTCGTGCTATGAAATTATCTAAAAACCCTGTCTAGAGAAAATTATTTCCTGTCGTAGATTCAGATGACATCTTGGGACAGAGACATTTTAACCTTGAAACAGACACTGGCTTCCATGCTTCATTAAATGTCTCTCTGTATGACTATCATCATTAAATGACCTAAATCTTGTTGGGAAAAATTTGACGGCACAGGTGGTATGAATAACCATCCCGAGCTTGATTGTTGTCCTCGACTAGTCCTGCCCTAACCCTAGATATTTACGAACTGAGAATTAGCTATTTATCATATTGGTTGCCTAAAATTGTGCCTTTTAAACACGGCTCGATACCTGTCAAATGCAGCCGGATCTTCTGTATCTCGTCAAACAACCAGATCGGATCGCTTAGTACCACTCTACTGTAATTAAATTTCATCCTTCGGATGACAGGGAAATTTTCTGCTGATATGCCCGTCTGCTGGCACGGAGGATTAGGAAGACCTTTGATGCCGCTGGTATGCAAGAGTACGGATACTGCTTATGCTGACAAAAATACTTAGATATCTTTTAGTACTCCATCCGTTTGATTCAGGATCGAGGTTTATACCAATATGTGTTTCCAAATATCCTCACTTTTCTTATTATATTTGCTGTTTTGCACAACGTTTTCCAATGCAATGACAAGCGTAGTTGTCTCCAAGACGATTTGGTCTACCTACGGCGAGCGGGTACAATAAGATCTCGTTTTACCACTTACTTGCATGCGGCCTCGCTTTCATTCTGTGCCTAACTTTCAGCTTTAGCTCAAGTCTTGACGGTCCACGACGGAAGAACGCAACTAGAGAGAAGATTGCAACCTTGAAGACCTGGCTCCAAGACCACGCGACCAATCCCTACCCGACAAAGGGCGAGAAAATCATGCTCGCTATCGTCACGAAAATGACTTTTAATCAGGTCAGTAAATGGGGTCTTCTCTCCAATAGGAGCCTTTCCTTCAGCCTATCAGCTTCAGTTGGCCACAGTAGTCTGAGAGCAGACTGTGGAGGTTTCTCGGAGTGAAAGATCTCCAGGAATTTCAAAAATCTTCGACCCAACGAGTTGTTTATAAACATATCAGTGGAAAGTGTGGACAAATCTCTTCCATGCTAGGCGTCCTTTGCAGATGAAACACAAATCACCAGACTTTTATACTGAAGGCTAATATCTGAAACCCACACAGTGGTTTATCCATTTCAAATGTAATGAGTCAGGAAAACAAAAGTATCCATTTTATGCAGACCAGCCCCGAACGACACAAGCTTTCATGTCAACTGCTTTGAGTAGAACATGCCTCTGCTTCCACAAAACTAAGTACTGTGTATATTATTTTCAGGTCCCAGACTTGAAATCTCCCTTAATAAGCAAGGGCCAAAATGCAATTATAGAGACCTAAAACCCACTGACGTCTGTTCTGTGTATGTAAGGTTGCCAAATATAAATCTAGACAAGATTTTCCACAAAAACGCTATCCCTGCCGAAGTTCGTCGTAGCTGCTCACTAGATAAATCCATGAACCGGCTCGGGATGCATGAAACGTATGCATTACAACTACTGTGTCCTGTAAACTGTCTTCTCTGGGCTAGAAAACAATTAACAACTTCAGAAAGGAAGCCATAATCCTGGATTAACGGCCACAAACTGCTTCTGATGTTCCATTCATTACTCATTCCTTTAACCGAAAGCTTTATGCGTGCAGTAAGATGTCTCATGACTGATAGGCGTAAAGGGTAACTTCAAGTTAGTTAACTTGTCCGGACCCACTAGGTTCATCCTCGAGACTGTTCTAGTTGTTTATTCAAATTCAATCTCTAAAAAATTGTTCAGATAATATTTTTTCCATTACTTTTCAATGTGCTTCCAAAATTTGCCAAAATTGGCGGGTAGATTTAAATTTAACCCGGAGAATTGGAAGTACGGCTATGGGGACGTATCGCTGGGTAGCTTGTTGTTGATGAATTTGAAATTAATTTTTACGTAGTTAAGTAGAAATATTGAGACAATATTAATATAACAAGTTGAATTTTCCCCCTCTTCCATATGGCATGAAATGCCAATCCTACTTCTGATGGACTCTACATTAAAATTGTTATTTTCCTTGCAATTTATTGGCGCACGGTTTGTTCCCCAATAGTTTATTCAGAAACTAGTTTTGTCACGATAACTAGTATTTGAAGCGATGGACAGTCTTTCTGGTTTAGTAAATTGCTCTTTAAAATTCCGTTCAGAGTTTACCTAGGTCTGTGCATAAGTTACTATTTGTGGAATCCCCTACCCATGGCTGACGTTTTATGCCGTAAATGCAAGCTACGACAATTATTATCTTAAGAAAATTTTCTGAATTTATTACGAATTACTCAAACAGAAAGACTGCATTCAGATAAGGACACGCAGTGAACTAGACATTCAGGAAGTAAAAGACAGCATAGTTACTTAAAAACGATTTGGAAAGAATAATTGGAAAAGTGCCTAACTATCGAGGTATGGAAAAATTGTGGATTCACCGATGCCTATGACCGTAAAATAGCGTAAGTAGGGATAGTCTGGACAGATATGTTTCTTACTGTTTCAAAAAATCAGTCCAATTTACAATTACTTTTTTGTATCATCTAGTTCCTCCGAAAGCAGCTCGTTCATTCTTTTTGGTAGTGTTAAAATACCTTTTGTTCAGGTCTTGCGTTTGGAACTCTCTCTAAAGCAACTAGCGTTTGCTGGTTTAACTCTATATCTGCCTTATTTTTATAGCGTCACACTTTGCAACTGATGCGTATTTAAATAAACCTTAAAAATGAATCATGTAAACACATTTGTGACAGCTTTTCAGTTGCTTCCTTCCGATGCGTAACCACGAAATCAAAAGAAGGCGCAAGAAGTTATAGATTGTTTCTAAAAAGCGTTACAAAATAACAATATACACTTCAATAAATCAACTTTTAAAAACGACGAAATACATCTATAACACGATGAAAACAAGCGGGGATGCCACTTAACCCTGTATTCCATAAAATCGGTGCCCTCCTTGAAATTTTATTTGAGCTTATCATGCGTTAATTCATCTGCACTCCGCAAACTGTTATTGACTAAAAACCCAGACACATGATCAGCCGGATTTCTGTTGCTGAACAACGCATCTGAAGAGTCCCCCAGTGTTTCTTGCGTGATTTTAGGCAGGTACTACAAGTTTGAGTGTTAGTTGTCCAATTTGACAAGAAATTAGCAGTTGACCTTGAAACAGGCCCCAGGGAGGAAAGCTTTTCGGCCCAGAAGCATAATTTATCCACCTGATGAATACTACACAGTTTTTCCTTTGGGATAAATAGAATTCAACCATAACACCCATAATTTTCCTGTTAAACCTAAAAACATTATTTAAGGATGAAGGGCCAACTCGTTACGAAATTGTGACCTTAGCTTTAATGCATATTTCCCACTCCATCAAGCTACTTATTCATATGAATCTTTAAAAACGGGACTCTTTGCAAATGCGTTGAGTCTGAAGAATGTCTTGCTAACACGATGTCTTTAGATGGAGGGACAAGTTTCAGTTAATAAAATATATATGGTCGCTTATTGTAGACTTATTACATCGATCTTCCGTTTGATGCATAATGCAAATAAAAATGACTCAAGCAAACTTGTACCACAGACCAAACTTAGGAAAAATACAATAATGAACCCCCAAAGGCTCCTAATTGTTAGTCGCATATTTTATTGCTAGTATATATGCTATCTCATGAGAAGTTGGCTGAAATTCTGAAAGTCGTTTTCAACCCGAAAAGACTATTGAAGCACGGTTGTCATTTTAACTATCATGTCGAACAATGCCATAATATTCCAATCACGCCAGGATTCCAGCTTTCGAATGAGCTTCTTATCAACCGTTTTGAGCCAATTACCTCTCGTCAGAAATGACTACTTGCCTAGCGTGAGTTTTCGCATTTCTGTGTCCCCGTAAATTCGAGTATATTTCATAGAAACCATGCACAAAATAATTCCTTCTTCACTCATATGGTAGAAAAAATGTCTTCTTTAAAGTTTATGTTTAAAGAAGGAGAATCTAGCGATCTAAAAACTTTTATAATTCCCGAATAATTTTTAACCCGACCTGCCGTAACACTTCCATTCAGGATTCCCAAACCACAAGCTGTAAGGGAAATCATAAACGATATTTAGAGGACACATAGGGTTCTTAAAATTTTGTAATCTCTAGGGACCATGTTGTTCACTTGATAAGCAGCACTGATAAATATGCTGATGCGATTCTTCATGATCGGGCACTTCACCTTCGTAAAAAGTCTCAAAATTAGGAACATAAAATTTAAAGGGGACGTTGTTTTCTACCAAGTGGGTGAGAGAGGGAATATTTTTTCACATGCTTTCTATAAAATATACCTGAATTTACAGGGACACAGAAAATCAATTCATAAAAACTCACGCTATTTAAGTATTCATTTTTGATTGGATGCAGCTGGCGCAAAACGGTTGATAAGAAGCTCATTCGAAAGCCGATATCCTGACGTGACCGGAATATTATGACATTGTGCGACATGATAGTTAACATGACAACTGTGCTTAAGTAGTCTTTTCGGATTGAAAGCGACTTTCAGAATTTCAATTAACATTTCATGAAATAGCTTATCTACTGTCGTTGAGAGCGCGTTATACGCCATCTCAGACAATTTCAATAACATTTAAGGGTAAGTCAAATTTTGGTGATAGTAGCTGTGCCCAGTCAGGCGGATTTTTTTTTCCTATTTACTGACGCTTCGTCCCTCGCGTGTGAATTTTTTTTCATTTCTATGTCTGTTAAATCCGGACGTTATAGTGACAGTATATTATTAACAAGCAGTAACAGTGCCTAATTAACAGTTCGTCATTTCTTTGAAAAGACTGGCGCCACTGCCTATCGAAATCGAGGTCTTGGCTCAGAGCAATATAAGCGTTTTGGCCTTTGAAGGAAAGAAGTCAAATAGGACCAACTGTAAATGACAGAATACGCCCCGAAGGTCCAGGGGTTGGGTTGTCCGTACCACTAAATTTCCCAAGACCTGTGTGTCCAGAAAGGGCTAGCTTTTCACAGAGTGAGTCCAAACCACACACTAAAATCCGCCCATCTGTCGAGCATATGCTCATGCAGTGTTCCCACGACATAACTCATCGAATTCATTGCACTGTTGCCGTACCACGATTTTTCCAGAAGTCACTGTGAGCTGTATCAACCGGAATGATGAACTCGAGTTTCTCACAAATAATTACGCCTGCGTGGGTGATTTTAGCCCCTTCTTGGCCCGTTCTTTTTAGATCTCTACGTGGTTTGCAAATGCACGGCGTCGCCTAAAAAAGGAGAAAAAGATGACCTGGACACCCAAACAGCTTTCTTCTTCCGCAATGCGAAGGGCTGTGAAGTTGAAACCGATCAATCCCGATAGCGGCAGCAGCGATAAAGCGAAGGAAGAGGACGAAGACGAAGAAGAGGAAGGGGACGACTGGATGAATGAGGACCAGAAGACGGTACAGGCTAGCTGTAGTTCCGATGAATTTTGCTCACCGCACCGTCACCACGGAGTCCGGCAGCTCGATACCACTGAGTGTTCTGATATGGCCGAGAATTTTGGGGCTTCCCCAGTCACTTCTTTTCCATCCGCCCGGTCTGGTGACATCATGCATCCTCTGACTTACCCGGGGGTTGCTCCCTGTCTTAGGCATCACGAATACCCCTCCTTTTCCACCCACTCCGACCCCTACCAACAGGCTCCATTTGCACCGAACTTCGCCTCCTACTGGTGTAACGATGTGATTTCGCCCGATGGTGCATTTTTAAACCAGCCATTGACTCCCTCTCTCTGGCCAGCCACTTCCCTCCTTGACTGTCGCAACGGGAATTTCACCGCGTATCCGACTTTCGAGGGACAACGACTATCATAACTGTGTTTTACATTCGACATAGGCCCTCTGAGGACGGGGCGGACTGTGTCTTTTCAACATTTTCAATTCTTGATATTGTGTACTTTGTGTAAATAAAGCATTGACATCGTGAAATAGTTGATGTTTATGGGAGGTACTGCCTTTCGACTTTAAATAAAGAAAAATTAACAAAAATATCGATGAATTTGTTCTCTGTTGGAAGCATAGGACACCGTGTTCTTCAGCCAAACGCTATATAGTTAAGTTTTTCAGACACGTTACGGCTTTGATTTGTGGACGCGGCGTCTATTTTGCAAACCAAGTGAGGAATAAGCTCCTAGCATTGCTGAACGAAGTACAAACACTTTTCACCGGCAGTTAAATATTTCCTCAGAGCGAAACCTCCGAGAGCAAATTATTCATTTACATTGTTAGAGATAGTTTAGAATATGACCAAAATTAAGAAACTAATGCTTTTAGGTAATTTCGTTGATTCCGCTCCTTATATATACTGGTATTCCCAGCGTGATTTATAATTACAATGTTGAGGCATGAGCTGGTGGGGTTACAATGGTGGGATACAGCGAACAGCGTCTTAAGTGACTTCGTAAATAACTGAATGTTAATCTTCGATCCAGAAGTCCACTGGTTACCTATGCCTACTTATTTCTTCCTGAGATCATTTCGTACCTAGCACATGTTATTCTCATTCTTCATCAGAGTTTGCGTATATACATATGTTGCGTGATACACCATACCTGAGAGAACAGGTACTATCTAAAAGCCCAGGCATGTGTTTCTCCGATTTTCTTCTGCCTTATGACACAGCTGCGAGGTGTTCGGCTCATCAATGCGTTCCACAGCATTCCCGTGTGCTTCCTCGTAGATATTCCAGTTTTTGAAATTGCACATTATTACTTTCTTCAGAAATTAATCGCTAACTCAGAGTAAATCAGTTTGAATTGAACCTTTCAGGCTTACACCGAAAGTCGGTATGAGTTTTTTGACTGAAGTCCACCGCTCACAGCGGAATGACCGCGTAATATTCATAAACTGTCAACAGGCAGTCAGTAGTATATGCATAGGTTGCATAATATACCACACTGATAAGCCGGACTTCTCCCAACTGTGTCATGGAGCCGCAGAATATCGGCGAAACACGTGTCTCAGTTTTGGGCTGGTATCTGTGCTGTAAAGTAGGGTGTATCACGTAACCTATGCACAGAATACTGGCTATCTGTCGGCAGTTAAAGGGAGTTGCGCGGTTATCCCTCTGCAGCTGGTGAACTTCCGCTTGAATATTCATGTCGATTTTCAGCTTGAACCCAGAAAGTTTAATTCCCGTTGACTTACTCCACGCTGGCGATCAATTTTCTGAAAAATTAAAAAGACGCAAGTTTGTGTATAATCAGCCATCTACGGTCGTTAATAGGCCGACAGGACTCCGTGAGCGCCTACGGAGATCGTGAGGTGGTCCAAAATCAGGTTTCTGAGGCGAAGATGCACCAACTCCCCACGCTTCTGGTCTGATGAGATCAGTTACACATAAGTTTCATCTCTGTGTAAAACATTAAGCTGTGCTTCGTGTGCATCTCCAATTATATTAGCCGGAAAGTCAACAATTTCCCATCTGTACATACTGTGGATGGTACTTCTGCATTTCGTGGAAGTTACTTTGTACAGTAGGTGGGCTAACTTATGAATTGTCAACCAAAATTTCAAAATGCGTTCTCGTTTCGAAAAGATTAATTAAGTAGGGTTGTAAAACTAATCATCATGCAACAGAGTTATATAATGATCCAGATACCTCAGTGTGTCGGCTTTCGAGCGAACTTATTACCGGCTGCATGCAAGGACAATACTCTACAAAAGATGACTACTTACAGTGAGTGACCTATCTCATGAAATGTTGGCTGAAATTCTGAAATGCGTTTTCGATTAGGAAGGATTACTTGGTCGCGGTTGTGAGACTATTATCTTAAGGCATACTTTTATACCATTTCGGACTCGGCAAGATGTCGCCTTTTAAATGCACTTCTTTCCAATCGCCTGTAGAAAGCTTTCTCGGTAAAAACTGACTACTTATGTAGCATGCATTTTTCCCATTGATTTTCGGTGGTCTTGGAAATTCAAATATATTTTTAAAAAGTTTTCTGATTGCCGAAAAATTTGTAGCCTGATCCTTCGTTGCATTAGCGCTTAATGATTACACTCTACAAGGTGCATGCGTTCCGCGTAAAGAAAATCCCATATTTTTCTATGTCATTAAAGAGATATCATACAGGGTTCATGAAATTTTGCAATGGATGCGGACCATGTTGCACATTTCATGAGGAGCAGTGGTAAACGGCCAGATACGATGCTATGTGAATGGACATTTCGCGGTCTTAAAAAGTCTCATAATTAGAAACTTTTTTAAAACCTAATTATACTCCTTCCTTAAGTAGAAAATATAAAGAAGACGTGATTCTCTATTGATTGACTAAAAGAAAGCACATTTTTGTTTGTGGTTTCTATAAAATATATTTGAATTTCCAAGACCATCGAAAATCAATGGGAAAAATGCATGCTACATAAGTAGTCAGTTTTTACCGAGAAAGCTTTCTACAGGCGATTGGAAAGAAGTGCATTTAAAAGGCGACATCTTGCCGAGTCCGAAATGGTATAAAAGTATGCCTTAAGATAATAGTCTCACAACCGCGACCAAGTAATCCTTCCTAATCGAAAACGCATTTCAAAATTTCAGCCAACATTTCATGAGATAGGTCACGCACTGTATGTAGCATGCAATATTCTCATTGATTTTCGATGCCCTTAAGAGTTCAATTATACATCATGGAAAACATGCCTAAAACTATTCATTCTTTTCCTTATTCGGTAGAAAATTACGTCTTCTTTCAATTTTCTACTCGAATGAAGGGTGTAATTCGGTTTCAAAAAAGTGTCTAATTGTGAGGTTTTTAATGCCGTGAAATGGCCGTTCATAAAACGTCATGTATCTCATTTACCAATTTGGCTTGTAAAATTAACAATGTGGCTCAAATCCACTGCTTCATTTTATGAACCCCATATAGTCTCCTCTTAATACGATAGAAAAAAGTATGGTTTTCCGTAAGCGGAAATTATAGGACCTGTAGTTTGGGAACTCTGATTGCAAGTGTAACGGGAGATCGGGTTCAGAATTATTTGGGAATTCGAAAAGTTTTTAAAGACCGAATTATATCCCTCCTTCGAGTATAAAATTGGAAGAAGACTTGATTTTCTACCGAATAGGGAAAAGAATGAATATTTTTATGCATGTTTTCCATGAAATAAAATTGAATTTTCAAGGGCATCGAAAATCTATGAGAAAATTGCATTCTACATAAGTATTCATTTATTGCAGAGTATAGTCCTTGCATGCAGTCGGAAATAAGTTCATTCGAAAGCCGCCACACTGAGGTATCTGGATCATTATATAATTATGTTGCATGATGATTAGTTTAACAACCTTACTAAATTAATCTTTTTCGAAACGAGGACGCATATCGAAATTTCGGTTAACATTTCATGAGTTAGCAAACCTACTGTACTTGCGAATTTATCCTCATCGAAAGGCGAGCCTCCGTCCAAAAATACAGAAAACAGGAGAGCGGAGTACTGTTAGCTCTACCAGTGTTATAGCTCTTCCACTCATGATCCTTCTGGGGTTGGTGGCCCATCTGAACTCCTTTTCGTGCAAACCGAATTAACTTTCAAAATCCTTCCGAAAGTTCAACATTGGTGGTGGCCGGAGGCAGATCGGAAAACATCTGATGTGGCAAAGTTACCTTTCTTTTTGCTTCCGTACTGACACGTTCTGAAAAAGTGGTCTAGGATTGGAAAATAAGACACCCTGCATGAGTGGTGGAGAGGTCGATATTTTATATCGCTACGTCTGAAGGGAATGGTACTCTTGCCCATGCTAGGCAACATGATTTAAATTGCGGTTTACGGACAGCGCAGGGAAGGACTGAAGAGATCATGTTCGATTTGTAGGTCAGCATAATCCGCTTATATCTCAAAACGAAGCTTAAAGAGAAGTCTGTTGAGTTCAGAAGTTAACATTCATTCATACCAACTCAAAGGCCCACACCGTGCTGGCTACGATCAGTAATACCGCAAATCCCATGGAACTTGTGTTCACCTGTCTGCCTGATCGTTAGACAGGGCGGGGGCCCTCAGTTTTTCCATAGAGATCCAACTTTCAGCGGGCGCAGGCAGTAGACAATAGGATGACGGTTCCCCACCCCTAGCTACTGACATCTGCAGAACACACTCAAACCCGCTACCAGAGAACTCTGAACTTTGGCCCACGATGCTGTTAACCACAGAACCTCAACCTCGGTCGGTTGAGCCAGGGATCCAAGTTTCAAAAAGCCATCGTTCAAAAATCGACTTAGAATTCTCAGTCTTTAGGATTTACCGCTTCCCATGCGATTTTCA
>CACRXP010000311.1:0-18170 GCA_902702965.1 Spirometra erinaceieuropaei
CGTGCTGCCTTAACGACCAAATGAGCCCGGGTTCAAATGGCGGATCTGCTCGGTCTGTGGTTCGGAAATGACCGCATGTCGACATCAGAGAGGCTAGAAATGACCATTCCAGTAGTATTTTTTCGGCTATTGTCAGGTAGGTCTTATGCTCTGCGTTGGATATCGGAAGGGAATCGTAAGCCCGCACCTCGTCCTGAAACCAGGACAAAATCGTTGGGCGCCAGTCCTGTGTGCCCTTTAGGGCCGTATCACCGCTTCGACTGAAAAACAGTCATCATTTCACCCCCTGAACAACACTCGCACTAGAACCAGTGGCTCAGCGATGTCTTCACGACGATCCCCTCAGGAGAACATTTTTCCCAAAAGTGCACTTCTAGTCCCATGACACGGGCATATAGTTTTCGGTCGCAAAATTTTCCGCCTTGAGCCCCATCGAAATCCCGACTGCCTCAGTCAACAAAATGCCTATCTTATCGTCTATACAGCGAACATATGGTCAGTTTTCGGGGCTATTATGCACAGTTTTAGCTAAAAGTGGGTATAAAACATCTGTCGACGTATCTATGGTTGTAAATCACTTTGATCACCGGGAAAGGCCATCCAAGAAAAAGGAGAACAATGTTAGTTATCTCCAATCCTGAGGATCCAGCACTCTTGTCTGCTAACTCCAGCGTACCCGAGTCCAAATTTCAATAATTACGTTTGCGCAAATTTAACGAGGTCGCGAGCCGGAGGCTTAGAAAGGGTACCAGCGCATAAGTTAGAAAATAAGAAATGATTTAGACTTACCGGGGTCCAGACACTGGTCGCGTGACCTCTTTAGATAAATCTGACTTAAACTCCGAAAGCATAACATGAAATGGTCATCATGCCAAATGCCACAGAGATGACCTTATCGTCTCTTCAAAGAGATGAGGTATCAGTATATGTGTGAGAACTCAATGTTGACCATCGGAAGAGGAATAATCTCAATGTCGGGCGTGATTAGCAGTAACTGATCTGAGATAATATGTTGCTCCTACGCAGACTTTACACCCGGCGAGCATTCCTGATAAAAGTGAACAGAGCATAAGTATGCTGACAAGTGACATAGTCTTGCTCAATGAAAGGATGAACTCAGAATCAAATTTCAGGCTTTCCTGGGCTGGGTCTGGGTAGTGTTATAGCCGGAATATATCATCCCAGTTTCTCTTTGTCGGATTTGCTATCCGGACATGTGATAATTCCTCGTAAGGACACTAACTGTCAAATAACCAGGGAAATGTCCAGGTGCCTCCTTCGGGTCCAGAATATCCAACCCCGTCTAGTTCACTCGTCAAAATCCTTAGGAGACAGAAGTCGGCATTTAGTCGCTTAGGTGAACAGATGTAGCGTCTAAGCGGTGATGGTGTACGCTCAGTACGCCACAACTTCAGGCCATATCCCAAGTTGTTAGAAGCAGGACGCCATTTGGTTAGGACACTTTATTCTGTACAGAACAGTGAAGGGGAAAGTTGGTAACCGGACGAGGATGCGTCCGACGCCGCGGAGGCGGCGTCCGCGAAAGCGACGAGCCCTGCGTCGCCGAAGGTTGCCGCTGCAAAAGTGTCGCTGCAGATTGTGGACTCTATTGTTCTGGACTGTTCCCGCCTGTCTTACCAATCAGCGATAGAAGTTGCGTTGATTGGCTCCGAGCCCACGCGAAGGTACTGGCAAGCCTCGCGTGGTGCAGGCAGACAATCGACCGAATGCATGGTGCAGACAGTGAATTGCAACGAGGCAAATCGAAGCCGGGCAGACGTGCGTGCCATAGCAGGCTGTCGCTAGGACGTAGGTGCAGGCTCTAGCGAGAGGCGCGACGTAGCCATTATGGCTGTCCACTACACAGATCACAGACCCATAGAACAACTCGCTCATAGTATGGATAACAAAGTCAGCCCACCCGAGGTCCTTTCCATTTTAAGTCACGGCAGTATCATTTCAGAGCTGTGGATGTCAGGGCCTCAGTCGATAATGAGCATGTTTCCTACGGGCAAGTTAAGAAGGGCTGACACACAAGAAGCCAAAAGTTAAAAGTGTTGGGCTTTCTGACAGCCTGTGCTATGGTAGAACCAGCAAGCCACGGCCCTTACAGCCTGGGTATGCGCTGGCAGTTCCCTGACATCTGATTCGCTTGCGCTCCCGCTGAGTTGGGCATGGCTGCCAAGTCCTCCTCGTCCTTCTGACCCCTGTTGGAGTATTTTTGTTTTCGGTCAAGTGTATGTTGTAGACCAGGGGTGTGGTTGCAGGCCTAGGTGCGGCTCCAGTCGTGCCAGCCACCTGCGACCTCCCTCGCCCCGGTTTTCTTAACTTGGTCTTAACACCGGTTCCAGGTGGGAAGTGGGGAGGAGAGAATAGAGTAGATGCTGTGCAAGCCGGCTAGATGGCAGTTGGTAGCCAGGAATGGGGAAGCGGACGACGACCTTAACCCTGATCCTAACCTTAACCTTGAATGTTAACCGTTAACCTTAACGGCACCCCTAACCCTAGCCCTAACCGAAATCCGAAACGGAACCGCAGCCTTTAGACATAGCCGTAACTGAAAAAAACTAACCGTAAAACTGAAACATAATCGTACGCTCAAACCCTAGCCGTAACCCGAAAACTTAAACCTAAATGGCATAACCCTAGCCCGAAAATCGGACACCATTAACCGGTACCCTAGTCCTAACGTCAAACTTAAAACGGAAGCCAAATGGGTCAGATGTGATTATGGAACCCCACAAAATAGGCCCAGTAAACAAACCCCCCAGTCACCTGTAATACGGGGCCTGACTACCAACTGCGATCTAGTGTGTAGGTCTACCATTACTATAAATTAAATCACGCGCAAGTCACCGTGCCTGCTGCACCTTGCTCTGTCGCACACGGTGGACATCGTCAAAATCGACGGTCGAACTGTCAGGGCACATATGAAGCCAAAAGTTAAACGTGCTGGGGTTTCTACGTCCGACCGTCATGCTCGCGTGACAGTCGAATCGTTCACCAGACACAACACACTCATCTGAAACCACGAAGTCCTGAATGAAAATTTTATTCTGAGTCCGGCGGGCCCCCATGGCGAGGCCCCCTGATGTAACACAAATCCGTCAACCTCATGCATTCACGTTGGCAAGTGTCATCAGACTGGACGTGAACACCGCCTCGAATCTCCAAAACACTGACAACTCGACAGTCACCGCTACCTCAGCGCGTCTCCTAGGTTGAGTGCCCCAGCCAAATTTCAGTCCTCCTGTAAACGATAGAGTCAACTTTGGTGGCGGGACGAGAAAGGGACTCGTTTTCTTGGCGGCTAACAAGCCGGAAATGGCCATTCTAGTCTTCCCTGTCTTTGTCGACAATTTTATTCTGACTATATCATGCACCACTGTGTTGCTGCTGGTTGGGCTCGAAAAAGAGCCCTAAGGCACAACAGGACGAGTTCATTCCGTAACACGGTCGGCGAGCGCCCCTCTACCATTATATGTTCCCGACCGCAGCCGACAGGAAAACCAGCCCGTGGCTCAGTGGCTAGAAGCGTTAAACTTCTAACCAACAGGTCGCGGGATCGAGCCCCAGGTGTTCCGCACTTGAGGCTTGGTTATGACTGGTCGACGACGACTAATAAGCCAGGAATGGCCATTTCAGTCTCCCTTGTCTTTGTCGGTTATGCTATTCTGCCTAAAGTCAACTTTATTTGTCTCCTAACTGGAACCTGCTGGGGAGGTCATTGGAGTTGACGTACGCTCATTACCTGAACGGGTAAAACATAGGATTGTTCCTCCTCATTTGGAGTCCTTATGCGTGGATCACTCATGTTTATTCTCAGATTTCAATTTCATTGGGTGCCATTCTTTGGAGAAAACTACTAATTATTATAGTAGAGGGACGCTCATCGATCGTATTACGGAACTAAATCGTCCCGTTGTGTCTTAGAGCTCTCTCTCTCTCTCTCGAGCCCAACCAGCAGCCGCACAGGGGCGCGTAATGCAGACAGACGACTAATAATCCAGAAATGGCCACTGCAGTCTCTCTTGTCTTTCTCGGTAATGTTCCTCTGACCACTAGTTATTATCCAATTAAAGGAATTGAGCGACATGGTGTTTAATAAGCCCAGGCAAAGCGCCGGAGGATAGGCGATAAGTAATCGACTGAAGAATTCATAAGGAGCCAGTCCTGAGCGAAAGTCAGAATATTGAAAAGTATTCACCTGCATGTCTCCCTATAGCAGGGTCCATCTGAGCGCAGTTTCAAACATGATATTTGGCAAACACAGGTTTTCCAGAACGAATTCCCTTAACCGAATAGGATTATCTCACGCAGAAAAAGCGAGTGACACGCCTTCTTTGACACGAATTATTCTTGTAACTTACCCTGTCTAAGTTATGCTTTTATGGCGTTTTGTGCCTCAATTCTGTCTAGGTTCAGGTTTTACTATTGTGAAAAGGACACTTATATTTTTTTAACTCGATGTGGCAAGGAGTCATTCGTATGGATTTTAAGGGGATCGTTTTTTCCCCTGCCTGCGAAATGCAAGAGTAAAACCGACAGCTTTTCTTCCGATAACATCGTCCCCCTGTACACTTGCGTCATCGAGTGTCGGCTAATCGACAAGCGGATGAAACTTTGCTTCCAAAGCAAAAGTATTTTTAGGAAATTTCGTTTGTTCCATAATTTTTGATCTTGAGGTAATACCTAACCCATCTTATGAAACCCTAAATGAAATTCTGAATTGTTTTTTTCGATTGGCAAGATTGCTCAAGCGAGGTTGTAATACTAATTACTGTGCTGCATAATTCCAAATGTTTCACTCACGCCAGGATGCCAACTTTTGAATACGACTCTTCGCGGCTGCCCGCGCAAACCACAGTCAATAAAACGACTGTATAAGCAATACGGATTTTAGCCAATGATTAAGAATATTGTCGTAGATTTAAGTGTATTTGACAGAAAACACGCTCAAATATTCTATATTGTGCTCATTTCGTAGGAAATTACTTTTTCTTCAAATACGATACTTACAGAAAGGGTATGTTTTTGTCTTTGAAAAAGTCTGCGATTATGGAGGTTTTTAAGATCAATAAACGCCTATTAATACAGCAGTATATACGCGCGCTTATTAATGTTATTTATGGAGTATACGACATGTTTCGCATTCATTGCAGAAATGCTCGAGTCCTATATGACTTCTTCTTAATGGCGTGGAGAAATGCGCTATTCTCTCCGCTTGAAAAGCATGCAGCACATAGCTTGAAAACCCGAAGTGCAAGTGCAACTACAGGTCGAGTTAAAAATAATTCCAGAATTTGAAAATTTTAAAACCAAAATATGCCCTTTCTTCAAGTAGAGAAACTGAAAAGGTGTAATTTTCCATCAGATGGGTATTTGGAAGGACATTTAGGTGCATGCCTTCTAAAAACCTATTTTAATTTACGAGAGCATCGAAATTAAATGGGAAAAATTCATGCTAATTAAGTAATCATTCTTAACGAGCATAGTTTGTGTAGGCGGCCGGAAAGCGACATATGAAAAAGCCGACATCCTGGCGTGACTGAAGTGCAGGGTGAGTCAGAAGTAATGGGGCAGTCAAAAAATCCCTAGTCTAAACGATATAATTAATTGATATTTGGTACTTATTAAGTCAAATATACGCGAGAAGTCATGAAGAGCACAATTACAGTAAGTGTTCAAAGTACTGGTCACGTTCTTCGATTTATTTAGATGTTATATGTAGAAAAACATATCATTCAAGTCAGCTCAGGTTTTGGTTGACTTTTGTACAAGAATTCCTTGCCCCTGCGGCAAGTTCTGGATAGTCCTCGGTTTTCAGCAAACAAAGGAGTCCAGAGGTGTACGATCGGATGAACTGCAAGGATACTCTACAGAAACGCGACAATCCACCCATTTGTGTGGGAAGTGATTATTCGATCCGTCACGCGCAACGGTACCGTAATGAAGAGGTGTACCGTCCTACTGGAACCATATTTCATAAATATATGGCCAATTTTCGATATCGCTCTTCAGCATTGTCACATACTTTTTGCCTGTCGCAGTTCCTTCAAAGTAGAAGGGGCCGATGAAACCTGAGGCACAAGTCCCAATCCAAACTGCGACATCAGCAACAATGACACCCTTCTTGAGAATTAGATGTGGATTTTAACTTACCTAGTCCACAGAGTTAGGTCCATTAACTTGGCCGTTCCACCTGGACGCTGTTTCATCACCCAAAATAATTTTCTCTGAGGAAATGGCAAAGACTGACACGCTTTTCAGTTGTCGGTCGTTGATTATTCGTCTCTGACATTTCTATCCAAATTTCTAACGAACAAATCAGTCACATTGACCACGGTAAGATATATTCACATCAACTGTTTCGTTCAACAATAGTCATGTATCAAACAGTCAATCGGTGGATCGTTTAAAAACCAGCTAGTGAACTTAAAAGTAAACATGCATTGTCAGCCGGGTTACTTATGACTCACCCCGCATTTTGGAATTATGCTGCAAGATAATTTATATCACAAGCCCGCTTAGATAATACTTTCTGATCGAGGACATATTTTAGAATTTCGGCTCGTATTTCATAATACAGGCAAGGTATTGCATAAACAGTATGCGTGAGGCTTTGGAGGATAGCATTCGCCATCATGGGAAACAATAATGTCTTGTAGAAAGGTTAGTGAGGGTGACTGCGCATCTTCTCACGTACACATCACAAAACAACCTTCAGTCCGGAGGACAGACTTAATGCAGCTTCTGAAAGGTTGCCTGTAATGCTCAAGTGGTTCTTGCTTTTCTGATTTCGACGTCCCAGATGGCAGACTTCAATGACTGTTTAGTATTGTGGGTATGGTTGTTAATCTCCCTCACAACTGCGTCGAAGTAATCCAATGGGTTGAAATCAAGCGAGCCAAAAAATTCGAAGGTCTACAGCAACTTGCGCTCGCCTGCTGGTCGGGCAAGAAGGAGCATGTTACTCCTGACATTCGTCTTCCTGACTCCAACTCTCGGCGTAAGGGGCAGACTGACACGCACTCTTCTGGCACCGCTGTTTTATGACCAACATCAACAAAATGCCTGCAGCTGTTTCAGATGCCTCACTGAGGCTGTCATAGGGGCTGGGGGTGGTTCTGTCGACTAATCTTCTACGATGCGTGCTGTGTTCTGTTGACATCCATTTTGGTTGTTCTTTTAAATGTTTCTGTTTTTCTCACTGTTATATGTCGTTCGCAAATCTCTGACCAGCCCGTTATATAGGTGCTTTTTAAGAATAATCTTTTGGCTAGATCGCAGTTGGTAGCCAGGAATGGGGAAGCTGACGGCGACCTTAATCCCAATCCTAACCCTAACCTCAACCTTAAACGTTTACCGTTAGCCCTAACAGCAAGCCAAACCCTAACCGAAATCGTAAACATAACCGTAGCCCTTAGACATAGCCGTAACTGAAAAACGTAACCGTAATACTGAAACCTAACCGCACGCTCAAACCCTAACCGTAACCCGAAAACCGAAGCCTAAAGGCATAACCCTAACCCGAAAATCGGAACGCACTAACCGGTACCCTAATACTAACCTCAAACGTAAAGCGGAAGCAAAATGGGCCAGATATGATTATGGAACCCCACAAAATAGCCCTAGTAAACAACCCCCCCCACCACCTTTAATACGGGTCCTGGCTACCAATTGCGATCTAGCCATTCTTTTCAAATTTAGGAACGTAATGCGTATAACAGTTCGACTGTCGGTTGCAGCTATTATCCACCATGTGTCCCTCAGCAGGTTGAACGCAGGCATGGTAACTGGAGCATCAGTTAGCTTATAGTGATGGCATACTTGCACAGCATCTACTGCACTCTCTATCTCCCTCCCCTCTGGGTCCGGTGTCATGACAGAGGTAGGAAGACCGGAGATCGTAGCGCGACATCGGAAAGTTGTTTTGTTTTATCCACAAAGCCTGCCAGTCGTTCGAGTTGATATCGATGATTAACCACGTTCAGGGTGGCCCGCAGTAACAATACGAAGAGAAAGATAGTCCCTGGAAAAAAGCCCTTGCCTTCCACACTAGTAGGTAACGGATCATAGACCACCGCAGGATTAAAATGGCCATTCATGGGATGGAAGGTACGCATTTGTGTGTTGAATGGGTGTGTGTTTGTGAACAAAAGTTGTATATAAAGTCTTAAGTTTAGACACTATTTCCACAAAGTCATTTCCTCTATTAATATTCTTCTACTACGTGTAGGTACTGTAAATGTAGGCCATTTGGGTATGCCGTTTGGTTGAACCAAGTGGTTAAGAACAGACACATATTCTGCATATAGATCAGACCTTGTGTCGCTCACTGAGGGCTTTTGGACCTACAAACGCTTAGTTAACTAAAGAACTCCGACCCTGTGGTTGGATTTGGCGGACTGATAATGACTAATAAGTTAGAAACGGGCAGCCAAGTCGCATTATTGGTCACGAGGACTCTATATTGAGCCCCAAGGGGCAACGGGACGTGCACCTCTCATATCCTGATTGGCGAACGCCTTTCCTACGATAGCGGATGATATTCCACTTGCTTGCGCCAAGTCTGTCTGGATAAGCCACATTTTGGACAGCTAACCAGACGGCCTACTGGCCGCAAATTCAGTCAAATCGGCCACGCTGATCTACCAGACGTGAGAGCTCACTAGCGAGTGGCGCGAACTCCGGCCCTGACTGAGCAGAGAGTGGGGGGGGGGGGTGAGTATGCAATAGTGCGCGCGTCGAACGGCGATGGTAGACAAACGATAAGTCCCAACTCACAAGTCATGGAAGACAGGCTTACTTCACAAACTTTACTGAGGCGAAATAGAGTCCAGACAGTTCAGCGAGCACAGTTGCTGCCAGCCGTCTCTTCAGGAGGGTGTTTGAGTGTCCGCCGTCGAGGCTCTTAGTCTCCGGCACGCGCGTGCGCGCCTTTGCTCTGTCTGAGCTGTCTCCCTGCGGCCAATCAGCGAAGGAGCTACGTCGATTGGCTAGTACCTAGTCTCGGGCAGCGAATCGACCGGGAGCATGGAGCGTCAAAGGAAGGCGTGAGTAAGCGGTCAGGCTGTCGACCACGGGAGCAGACTGCCAAACGCGCTCGAGGCAGGGAAACGAAAGAAACTGACTTTGCGCCACTCTCAAATGTGGGATTTAGTCTGATTGGTTACGGGCAAAGGTATTTCATCTGGTCCAGCATTCCATGCCACTGTCCACACATGCAGTCCAGCTGTCAATGCGAGGGGTCCTCCCGACGGTTAAAATTGTCAGAGCTGGACCTCGCCAAAAGATTTCACCTTGAGACTCGGTCATGAGAACTACAATGCCACAGGTAGTCCTTACAAAAATGTTGCTTAACAAGAAATTTAAGGGAGCGTACGATTCGAAGGATAGTACCGGATGTGTAGCCGACGAACACTGGACGGCAACAAGCGTTTTCCGACTACTTTGGAGATTTGCGTGCGAATGATATTGTTGATACCAATGATACAGGAGTTTTCTGTCTCGCCCTACCCGATGCCGTACTGTGCTACAAACATGTAGCACTGACAGGTTTCAAAAAACACTGGATCGCGTGACTGTTTTGTGTTGTGAAAACATGCCAATGAAGGACTAATCTCCGATGTCCCTAGATGTCCGTATTAGGCCGCTTACCTGTTCTACTCTTGCTAGATTCAGGACTACAACGGAAGCCGGTCAAACCCTGCTGCCTTTGTGTAATTGCCCAGCACGCCCCCGTTTGAGCTGTTCGAAACACACTTACATGCAGCTGCAAACACGGGAACCACAAAACTCTGAGGATATAGTGTCATGGCGGGTCAGAATGTTACATCCTTGAAATAATTGAAGAAGACCGATTGGTCTCCTCCTCAACAGCTAACGAAGTTGGTGTAGGGGTTATCATTCTACGTCAATGCTTCTTGTCGCTGGCAGTGCGCGAGAAAAAAGTAGTCAGGTGGTTTTTGCTACTGTGATTTAGTAACCCGGGTTTGGCGATGCCAGGTGTGAGCAAGAATGGCGGGAGGGGGGGTAACTTGGGGCTGACACCAAAGTATGCCAAAGGTACGAGAAGCCCTTGTGCAGCCAAGACGAACCTGATGATTGTAAGAGATGGCATTACGGAACAAAGTTTAGCCAATCATTCAGAGACCTTGACAGACCAGAGATGTGATGGGGTCAACGCAATTGAGAAAGCAAGTGAGTGACAGAGATGGCAAACAGTTGCATTTGAATTGTGGCGTGGTTTTGCGCACAATGACTAAAAAGTCAGTCGTTTGCGTCAATTAAGCAGATGCGGGTTTTTTCCGACCACATGGATTAAGAGAACGTGTGAAAGGGTCCTCGATCGTCACCTCCGAGACAAGACCTGACAAAACCTGGCGGCTTATCTGATAAGTACACTTGCACGCCCCTGAGACCGACTTTGGCGCAAATTGTTTCCGGTTGAGCCATGCAAACACATGGGGACTTTTATCCACTAGACGGCTATTTTTGCATCTTTCTAGTCTTCGTTCCCCCATTTGGAGGTGAAACACTAACAGGACTAGGTGCCCACCACATCCATCGGAATTCATTTTACGGACTTTTATAGCAGTGATTTGGGAGTTAGAACTGGTCTATATTAGTCCTGCGCTCTCATGCAAGTGGGATTCAAAACCCCCTTGGATGGAGTTAGGCTGATGTAGGGTTAAAGATCAGGTTGTATACGGGACGCGTTCAGTCTTTTCGGCCACCACACATACGTGAGCATTCGGCAGTCTTAACTCTTATGCTATTGGGGCACGGTGACTGATATAGGAGGGTAGAGCGAGGTAGATACTGTGAAAATCCGTGTCAATACAAAAACTATTAAGTGCACGCCGCGAGCAGTTGTGGACTTCGTCGTCTGCCGCATCTCTGGTATTGCTGAACTTTAACATAACCACAAAGCAACCCGTCCCTTTATACAGCCCATATTCTTGCGCGTTCGTCCTCGAGCTTCAGCAAACCAGGGTCGCATAGGACATAATCGAACGACAGTCAGATAGCGAGTATTTTCTCAAATCACTCTTGCATGCAAGAGAAGCGAGCAGCGATAATTGAATAAAAGAAGCCGGGGGGGAGGGGGGCTGAATGCTGAGGCCATGGTTTGCTCAACTTAACATTTTGGAATCATGTGGCGACTCATCTTACATGAGGTTTTTGTTGACCCCCACTTGCCAGTCGAGGGTGGCTGTGATTGAGAACTGAGTCCCAGTAACTGTCAGTACTAGAGTTATCCGCGGCAACCCAGTGGCTGGTAGCTAGTGTTGGTTTGTCGCGTCACAGGTCTTTGTATTGGAAAAGAAAAGATGTCAAGGGAGGTCATCTCTGGCCGGAACTTCCCAATGGGGTTCATAAGACGAGAAGAATGGGGGCAAGAGGGCGCGGAAATTCACATTTTGAATGGCATTAGAACAAGAGCAACGCCCATCTCCTCTGGTAGTGGAAAAAATAATAAACAGCAAATTATTGTTAGGGGTTAGTAGTTGGTGTAATTGACCCATAAAATCATCCATACCAACTCAAGTTCCCACATCCACCAACTGAAAGTTGTTTTACTGCAATAGTTTCCCCGCGCCGTTTTAAAATGAAACAGATGGAGGGGAGTTCTTTTATCATAACCGAAGGACGGAAAGTCGGCTTTGATTGAGGTTGCTTTACAAGTACCAGAGTTAATGCTTTTAAGAAAAAGAATACGCGGAGAATTTTTTGGGTTTTTCTAACTTTCATAGTCATTATCATTTTCGTGTTTTCCGCACATGGCAATGAAGAGGGAAGGGGAGGAGTTTGAAAAGTGAGAGGATGATGCCGGCACGACCGGATAAGGACTGGCGGCAGAAGTTTATCACGCTCAGAAAGAGCTGCAGGTGGCGCTTGGCGATAGGGGATGGGAAATCCCGGAAAAGAAGCGGACAAGTGCTTTGGAGGACCTAGAACGCATTTAAGAGGATGTAAGATAATGTCCGACTGCCGGAAACGACTGGGTGGGTTAATGAGGTCCCGGTGACGTTCTTAAGCGCCTCGCCTGTCGAGAAAAGCGCGCCCAGTCTACGTCACAGCCAATGAAACGTTGGCAGGTTTGTGAGACAGTGTGGAGACGAAAGAACCTCCGACAAGACTAGAATAAACCCAAGGGAGTTCTGACAGCGGCTTTAGGCACATCCTCAGGAACGATTGAGATTTAGTGATGAGTCCAGGCCAAGTCAGTTTACAGAAGACTGTCTTGCCCGGGAGGACTCAGGTAAATGTTTAAAGAAAAGAAACTGGGCGCCGGGTGGCCGCACTGTCCAAGTTTTCCTAATAGCCATAAGGATGTCAAGAATCTGTCCGATGCTGGCCATTAATTTTTAATTGCAACAAGTGATTTGATTCAGCCTTACCTGTGATAAGATGAACAAGAGAAGAACAGTGAAAGCGAGAGACGGCACAAGGGCCAGAAAAAGGGACAATAAGCGGAGAAAAGAGGCTGGGAATTTCTGGAATGAACAGTCGTGATTGTGATTCGGGATAGAGTGATGGTTGGAAGGCGCTGAGGAGTGAAAACCTTTTAGGAACGTGAAGTAATGGCGGAATGACCTACAGGCAACCAAAGGGCAAACAGTTCAGGACAATCAACAACAAAAATGGCGGAGGAAACGCCAGCCCCCATGAATATTCAGGGATGAGCATAACTGTGGCCAAGATTCAAAGAAGGAGAATGAGATGTGGCTATTTGTGAGGAGTTTATTTTTCTTGCATGGGCAAGTCAGAGTTGAAGCAATGTCGATCAGCTGAAACAGGAGAAAAGATACTGCATTTTGGCAATTGTGTCAACCAGAAAACTTTTGCCGATCTTTGTGTCGCAGACGTAAAGTTTGCGGTCGGTGGGGCTGCCCTAGAGGTCTGCCACACTTTCTTCTCCGCCACAGTGCTAAGTATGTGCATGATTGTGCTTCGTCAGGCTGTGACCAATCGATGAAGGGGGCGCATAAGACAAATAAAATCTGAAAACTCCTGATTCCCCAAAACCTCTCCCTTCACGAGGAAGTGGTGATGTGGACGACTCGAAATTAAAATGAGGCGTAAGAAGCTTCGGACTTGATAAAGAGGGGTTTTTCAACGAGCTTAAAAGACTTGGTAGCCTCCTAATTAATCTTAGTAAAATAAAATAAATGTTACAGCGGGGAAGAATAAAGTCGCTAAGCATGACGCTAACGGAAAATGAGACAAAATTCAGTTAGGGAGAATAGAAAGTGGGAAATTAAATCGCCGAAGACGAGGGAGATGATAAAGGGTAGGCGCTTGAAAGTCACACTGCCGTGGAAATGACCTCCCAAGAACCGGCTAACCGCCTGTCCGTATACCGATTTAGACGGTCATGTAAGGCCGTCATCCTGGCGCTCCGCTCTCAGGCCATGAACATGCTGACGTCACACCTGCTCTCAACAAGACTGGGATTTCACCCAACCGGTCAGATGAGCCAGAAGTCCAGCCGACTTACTAGCCATTCAAGGACGCCCTGTAATCGATTGCGGTTTTGACTAGTTTGATCCATTTGTGAAAAACTCGACGGCCTCGTTGGGTCAGAGGAATTAATTAAATCGTACAAAACGTCTATTAATTATTCGAACATCGTAGTCATTCTGGTGGATTTTAGATTAATTGCTTTGGAAATCCCAATTTGATAGACAGCTTACTGTATCAGATTTAGTGGCTTGCATATGCTGGAGTAGGTTGCGCATGTAAGTTGACCCAGATGTGATTAAGCTCATTGCCCACGGTAGGGCTTTGTAGTCTAGGCGGTTATAGCGTTGGCTGTACTCAAGTCCTGTCGTTGCTGTTGTGCGCTCGAATCCCACCGAGGTCGCCAATTTTTTCACAAATGAGTCAGATGATGCAGCTGATTAGTCCGATTTCTGTCCGACCTTGAACAGTCCCGTATGTTCCTTTTTGGCCTTATATACCCTGTTAGAATACGTCAATACACACTCTTCTTCTGCCCTTGTTGTTGGGTTCCAGTTTCGGAGATTCGATCCAGAGAGTTGTTAGCAGATGACCAAGTGTGATGTGGAGTAATTTCATAAGAGTTTAGACTCCTTATCACGAATGCAGAGCATAGGCTGCGGTACGGTCGAAAGGTAGGACAGCATATAGTCGACCACCATTATTCGAAGGGGCTAAAGAATACGGCTAATCGCGAATAACCCAAGTTCGCGAATATTTGGGACCCATCGAAAACGATTACAATCACTTATTTTGACGTCCTGTTACGGAATATTCCTTAAACTATCCGCCCAAAGCACTCTAATAATATTTCAAAATCATCTTGCAACACTACCCTTAGAATATATGGCCTACAGCTAGGCGTGAACACACCTACAATTGTTTTTCTTACCGAGGTAAAAAGTAATTAAGTCACCCCTTTATTCAGGCATGCACATTTTGTTTCATAATCTCTCCTAGCCTTAGCGTCTACTTATAACGCAACATTGGTGCAGTCACAGGTACAGGGAACAGTTAGTTAAAATAATGTTTCAATGAAGCAGCATTTTTTCCCTCAGGAGCTTTGTGCTTTGAATTTTGCGCACCGTATGACGGACTTTTTTAAAGAAAAAATAAATTCTACTGACATTTAGCTGTGTCTACATTAATAGTAATGTTTGCAGACCATGGAATCATATTTTATCATAAAGATGCATTTATTCACGGAAGAAAAAAATATTTGACGAATATTTTAGACTTGCTCAATGAAAAAAGAACTATACGAATAAGTTGATTCGCCTTTGCTGAACCGCGAATATTCGGCGGTCAATTGCTCACAGCCCAAAATATCTAATTATATCGCGTGTCCTATGTGCCTATAAGGTTAACTCAAAAAATAGAGGAAACTGATTTCAGTATCAACTAAAAATTGTTTAACAGGCATCGCTGCACAAGGCCAACCCAGATCGGATCCAGTACTTCGTTACTACGATATAAACAGTCGGTACGCACCGGCAATCATGACTCGGAGGGTAGATATTTGGTGGGACAACGTGACCCCCCTTCAGACTGCGACTTGGACTGTGGAGGCTTTTGCTGCACCTTCCACTGGTGTGAGAAGCGATGCCTCGTCTTCCCCTAAAGTTCGTTTCTTGTGACACACATATGGGCTAACTTCAGTCTAGTCATTTACTGGATCCACGACCGTCCACAGTCATCTTTAATGTGTCTGGTCATCCGAACATGGGCGGGCATGGGAGGAGGAGAAAGGAAGGCACCGCGCGAGACTGTTTGACTATAAACAAATTCACGTTCCTGGTAGAGGAGTGCTCTCTTATCATAGTGGCAGTCCCTGTCGCTTGATACAGGATTTTTGCGGACTAGGTAGCAGGGGGTGGATCGTGTATGACTAGCCCGTTTGTAATAGGCGCTAAGATACCACAGCTGCCAACTGACTGTCTGCGGTGCACCGTACGCTGGGAATCTTCGTAAGCTCGAAGTCTTTAAATGCTACTGATGGAAGCTGCCATTCGGGTACATTTCCCCCCACACCCTATCCTGGTCCTTGCGAATCTTCTTTCATTAAATTTCCCCTTACTTGTTTTTGAGGGCAGGTGGTTCGCTTTTCATCTGTTGCGCGGATAAGGTCCCGTTCGACGTGAGCGGGAGACCGTATCTTCAGTTAAGCAGTCAGGAGGGTCGTAGTGGAATGCGTCTCTCCGGATGCTCGTCATATTAGAGAAATTATGGAGAAATAATCGAAAGGGTTCAACTGATGAAGGTTAGCTCTGATCACTTCAAATTTGGCGCTATGGTCATGTCGAAAGCGATGGTTCGACAATGCAAGATTACTGGACTACATTTGCCGACACTAGAGAACGTTCAAGTGGCTCAGCCGGCAGTGGCAACATATCGGGTTGTAAACTGCAGCGCGAAGTGTGTGTACGCCTGAGCTTTGTCCGGTTACGACCAATAGATGAAGGCAAAAATATCTACCGACATCATGGTGTCGGCGAGTCGAAGGCGAAGTCACACGGGGGTGAAAGCGATTGACAGGCCTGTTATGCAGACTGAAGGGGATAGAGGTAAGTAGCCGTGCTGACGACCGAGCCTGCGAATTCTCACAGTTCAACCATGACGTGGGAACGTCTGCTACAAAGGAGGAGAAAGACCACTGTCCACTGGAATTGGTCATGAAAATTTTTTGCTGTTGTGCCAGCCTTCAGCAAACACCCCGGCCCCACCCATAAGTTCTTGCAAAAAAACATCCATATTTGGCAAACCTTCTGTGAGTTGTTTCGCGCCTGTCTCGTTTTCGTACCCTGCACCACCCGAATCCTCCAACCATATGACTGAGTTGTCGTCATTTCAGCATTCTATTTTGGCACCATCCGGCTGAAATTTGTTTACTTTCTGCAGACCGTCAGCGGATTCGTGACCTTCGATGGCTAACACATGCTCTGGTTTGTGTAGATTGTTTGCTCTCGCACCGGCATCCCCTCAAACCCCACATGTTATAAAATGAAAATTTTGGCACATTTTTGGGCATGTTCCTATTTTGAACAAACCTCCAGCCAACGGAGCTTGGTGTCGTTGGTGTTTATTTAATCCAGAAGTCAGAACCGCTCCTGTGAAAGTGGCGTCGCAGTGATGTCGACAGAGTGCAATCACGCGTGCGTTTTAACTATGACGTAAACTACCTGGGATCTGAGGACTTTCGAAATTGTATTGGTCGCTCAGGGCAATCTACAATAGATGAAATGCCATGAAATCCACAAGAAAACCCCTATCAAGCAAAATCCGTCCACGGTGTGCCGAAACCCAGACACGTACGGGGAAGGAAAATGAATAATCGACAGTCGTGGGTCACTTTGATCAGCTATCAGCAAAACTATCTTTTCAGGAATAGTTTTTGAACAATTTGCTAATTACTGTAACAGACAATCGTTGCCACACACGCATACACTCGCAGTTTGGCCATTTTCGCTGACAATGTCTGCCAGGTGCTCCACCACAAGTTGAGTGCAGAGGCAGCGACTTCCGCGTGAATTTGTTCATAGTGATAGTAGTAGTAGTAGTAGTAGTAGTAGTAGTAGTAGTAGTAGTAGTGGGGTGTAGGGGTGTCCAGCGGTGGGTTCACGTGATGGTCGTAGTGGTCGCTCACTTGCTTGCAGGTGAGACTACCCCTAGCGTCCATTTGTTGGCACCTAACTCTCACCTGTGGCTCCACGTATCTGGGCTCTGCTCAGCGGCCACACCCCGGGCAACCGTCTTGACCGGCGGGATAAACCAGGTGAGGGTATCCGTGCGTGCACCTGCACGCGCGGTACTGTGGTCTGCGCTGGCCGGATGGATCTTCGCGTCGACATCGTCGAGACGAGGCTCCGCCTGGACCATCAAAGCAGGCCACCAGACAACCAGAGGAGCAACCGACCGGAACGGAGGACGGCGCTAGTGGCACGAGAACTGGCGCGCTACAAGGTGGACATCGCCGCACTCAGCGAGACCCGATTCTCCGAACAAGGCCAACTGGAGGAGGTGGGTGCCGGCTGCACCTTCTTCTGGAGTGGTCGACCAAGGACAGAGCGACGAGACGCGGGTGTCGCCTTTGCCATCCGGACCGACATCGTGGGACGACTGCCCTGTCTACCGCGGGGAATAAACGATCGCCTGATGAGCCTCCGCCTGCCTCTCCGGCGAGGAGGCAAATTCGCCACAATCATCAGCGCCTACGCTCCGACGATGAGCAGCCCCGACGCCGCCGCAAGAGACAAGTTCTACGAGGACCTGCACGCCCTCTTGGCGACTGTGTCGAAGGCGGACAAGTTGATTGTCCTTGGTGACTTCAACGCCCGCGTCGGCACAGACCATACTGCCTGGAGGGGAGTGCTGGGCCCTCACGGTCTCCGCGGCCCCAACGACAACGGCCTGCTTCTCCTCCGCACCTGCGCAGAACACCGCCTCATCCTGACGAACACGTTCTTCTGTCTGCCGGAGCGAGAGAAGGCCACCTGGAGGCATCCTCGGTCGCATCAGTGGCACCTGCTGGACTATGTCCTCGTCCGGAGGCGAGATCAGCGGGACGTGCTGGTGACGAAGGCGATCGCGGGTGCTGACGGGTGGACCGACCATCGCCTCGTCATCTCGAAGATGCGTATTCGCCTACAGCCTCGCAGGAGACC
>CACRXP010000311.1:33398-153491 GCA_902702965.1 Spirometra erinaceieuropaei
ACCTGTGGCTCCGGTACTAAACAGACAATTTAGTAGCAACGGCAAGTTGGGGAGGGCAACGATAGCTGCATGCATAGTTTCGGTGAGCACATTGTTAGAGCAGGCTGTTCGTTGCCACATATTTTGCGTCCATTCTTTCTCAAAAAACTAACCTACGTAGTTACTTTACAATTCACTGTTGCCCGTCCGGACATAATCATACGCGGACGCAGCAGGATCAGTCGACAAACCCGCAATATCCCTGCCAGCACATGGCCTCTTCATAAGCAGGGCTGGGAAGGGGCTGGGCGGGGGCAGAGCCCCCTCTGGGTTGAAACATTTTGAAGCGTATTTGCATCGAAAGTTATGTTTCAAAGGCACCACTCATTGTACCTTCTTTGGCATTAAAAGGAGCTAATTTGTCAAAAGTGGCTCATAAATCATGGAAAAAGCATTCGTTTACGCCCATGGGTGGCGGATAATATTGCGTGTCAAACAATGCTGTTTTCATGCTCTTAATAACTGTCTTAGTTAATTTATGTATCTTATGCTAATTGTTTGGGTATTTACTCACAAATCAATTCAAGTAATCGTCTTGTATATCTATGTATGTACTAGTTAGCATTGGTGTTCATAGTCCACCTATACAATTTTTTATCGTTTTTACTGAACACCCTAAGCAATTATAAAGCGTAATTACTTTGGCTCTCACCGTACCACCAGATGAAGGCATATTATGGGGCCACTGAAGAGTTTGAGTCTGAGGTTCCCTCAACGTCGACAGCAGTTGGCAATCAATCCCCTGAACAAGAAATGCCTATTCTGAGCTCTTAATCTTCTGCCAGCAGGTATCATGTGTGTGTGTGTGTGCCTCAGGGGACTCATCATACAGGTCGATATTTTAAAGGAGTGCCAAAAGTGGACGGAAATCTGGCGTCCCCTGCACATTTTTCAGTTGGCGGGGCCAGGCGGAGCTGTCGTGTTGAATGCCCCGCCAAAGCCCCTTCAGAAGCCCCGCCTAGCCCCTGCATAGCCCCCTTTAGCCCCGCAATACTTGAGGGGGTTACGCGGGGCTGGTGCTGGCAGGGATTAATTATAGGTTGACCAGGCCCAAAGGCTAGTTGGTCCCCTCACCAAATGACCATTTTGCGCTAATAAACTTGATCCTCTGCTGTTTCCGCGTACCCGTGAATTTTATTTCGTTGGTGGGGCCAGGCGGGGCTGTCGTGTTGAATGCCCCGCCAAAGCCCCTTCAACAGCCCCGTCTAGCCCCTTCATAGCCCCCTCTAGCCCCGCCATTTTTGATGGGACTAGGCGGGGCTAGGAGGGGCTGGCAGGGTGAGCATTGATCCGTTGAGCTGGACGCGGACCTTAAATGGCCATGTGGCTCAACGCGCAAGATTGCTGAAAAGAACTTGGTAAGCATTACTTCCTGGTAACCGTGCGTCACTGACTTCATATGATTATGTTCAGGTATGCAAGAGAATCAATGTACGAAACCCTTCAACTTAGCATCCTGAAAGAGGGAGTTCAGTCTCATTTTTACCATCATATCCTGAAAATCAGCTGCAGTCAGTGTACGCAATAGGTTGCTATGAATTTGTTGTATCGAATCCCGGCCAGAGTATTTTGTGAGCCAGAGGGTTTAGTGGTACGACTGGGTGCGGAGTTACGTCGAGCCAACAACATGTATCCTCTCCTGTCTGTGGTCCTCTTAACTCTGTCTTGACATCGGATCCAGATAGGGGCAGAGTAGAGAGTGCAGTAAATGCAGCGCAAGTCTACCATCTCTATCAACGAAATAACGTGCAAGATACCGTCCCTGATTTTACCCTAATATGCATCTTCCGTCATGACAGTTCGTTTGTCCTTTGTCTCAGACCAAAAATCATTCGCATACATTCATTTGCCTTTTTGGATGCCTCCGTGCCTAATTGCTTTTTTCCTTTTCTAAAACATTTATTTTTTTCTCCTGACGTTATGACAGAAAACAGGAACTTCTGCAGCTAGTTGGCCTATGTCGCCAGGACAAAGACTATCATCCCAAAGCTGCTAATGTTACCATGCCGTTCAATTCACCGCCAGCGTCCTACCCTACTTTTGACACTTGGGACTCTGTGCACCCTAAACATGTTGCATTTTTGCGGCCCATTTATACATTATTGCTGGGAACCCTGGGGTCTGTTTATTATCCGATGGACATTTGACGCATTCAGCGTCAAGGATGGTCAGCACCCTAGACTCTTTCTGAATCATGACGAGAATTGATAATTGCACGTGTCCATTCACTTTTCATTTTAATCTGTCAAAGTATGGGTTTTGCCAGCAAGTATGAGATAATCTACTTTTGTGTTAACGGGCACATTGGTCCGGCCGCATTAATGGACGTATGTCAGCGGGCTTCAGCTTCTTTGCAAGGAGCTCGGAATTTCTATCCGCTCGTTATCCCCCCAAGAAAATCATGCATAGTGTCCGATGCATTTACTTCATAAAACGGATGCAAAAAAACTACACCAATAGTGGAAAAGTTAGAATACGAATCCTCCACCACCACCAAACGCATTCCCCATGGCTTACTCTGAAATGAAAACACAATTTTAAACATGTGTAAGTCTCATATGGTGTGCAGGCATATTGGCCACTTCAATATTAATCAGTCTATAGAAGCTGTGGTTATAGGAGGGGCTCTCGCTGTTTAGGCAGAATTCTCTAACAGTTATGTGAGCCATTGCAATTGTTTGCGATCTTCAGGTTTATAAATGTATATTTAAGTTCATAAATTACTTACTGACAAATATGAAACACGTTTACCCACGAAGGGGATAAGTGAAAAAAAATCCATGACTTGCTTCGCGAAAACGGGTATCCTGATAGGCTTATTGCAAAGAACATTGCTGAACGACCCCAAAAACCAACCATCCTGATTGCCATAAAGAAAAATTTTTTCCTCAAAGTTCCTTTTTTAAGGAGACGCTGCGAGTGAGCTCCTGAGAAGACGCCTTGATCAAGCTGTCTCGAGAACCTTTCCAGCAGCAAGGGTTCGAATATCATTCTTTACTAATCCTATTTTACGCGGAGAAGGTAAGGATAGGCTGCCACCTCAGACCACCTTAATGTGCATCTATTTATTCACTTGCTCCTGTGGAGGAGGTTATATTGGTCGTACGAGTCGGCATTTATCCAAAAGAATACCAGAATACCTCCCGTCATGGCCAGCGAAGGCGAAACTATGAGCATAAACAGCGTCATCCTCGCGCATGCAGTTGATTCAGGACATCGTATGGACCCCAACGAAGCTTTTTGTGTGAGTAATAAGGTCCCCTCGAGCTATCCTAAGCTACTGGGTCAGCGCCTGTTAGCAACAGCAGAAGCGGTCGCAATCAGGTTCCAAAAATTAATCCTATGAGCTCAGAAGAACCTCGTACAGGCACCGCGCTTACCCTGGTCAAAGGTTGACTAGCCACATGCATCTTTCTGCACCCTTTCGCTCTCGCCTCGCCAGAGTTTTAAAACTGGATTTTACCGATTTTTCAATCACTGGCATGTTTGACTGTACCCTGTTCCTATATAATTGTACTGACATGAAGAGAATCTATTGAAAGCAACGTATGCTTGCCAACTCGTCTTCTTAATCATAAAACTTCATTGTTCTGTGATGTCGACCACCGACGTCGGCCATCGCAGCAAACAGACGACTTATGTTCTCCCAATGTGGACACCAGGCCTTTGTTTGTTCATGTCTATTGAGCCATCTGCATCCTACTCTTATATAAATTGACAGTACCTGTAGCTTCGGCGCTAAACAGTCGATTTTGCAGCAATGGTAAGTTGGAGAGGGCAGCGATAGTCGCACTGCATAGTGTTGGTGAGCACATTGATGGAGCTAACTGTTCGTTGTCACACATATTGCGCCTATCCTCCTTTTAAAAACTGACCTATATAGTTGATTTCCAATTCGCGGTCGCTTGTCCGGACATAAACATAAGCGGACGCAGCAGGATCAGTCGACAACCCCGCAATATTGACTATTGATCATGAAAGCTAGGCTACCCAGCGCTATTTGTGTTCCACTGAGCCGAACGCGGCCCTTAAATGGCTATATGTCTCGCCGGGCAAGATTGCTGAAAAGATCTTGGTAAGCAATGCTTCCTGATAACCGTGCGTCATTGCCTTCATATGATTATGTTCATGTATGCAAGAGAATCGATGTGCGACACCCGTCTACATAGCATCCTGAAAGAGTAGGTTCAGTCACATTTTCACCATCATATCCTTGTGTGCCTCAAAAGCATCAAGGTTCTAAAAATCAACTCCAGTCAATGTACGCCGTAGTTTGCTATGAATTTGTTGTATCAAATTCCGGCCAGTGTATTTTGTGAACCAGAGGGTGTAGCGGTACGACTGAGTGCGGATTTACAACAAGCATCCTCTTCTGTCTGTGGTCCGCTTGACTCTGTCTTGATATCAGATTCACATAGGGACAGAGCGGAAAGTGTAGTAAATGCGGCACAAGTTTATTATCTCTATCAACGAAATAACGTGCAAGATATCGTCTCTGATTTTGACCTAATCTGCATCCTCTGTCACGACAGTTCGTCTATCGTTTGTCGCAAACCACAAATCATTCGCATGCACAGATTTTTCCGGTAAGGATGGCAAGACGGACCCCAAGCAATTTGTGGCATACAAGGAAGACCTACTATAATTTTTAAGTGGGTTTTAGTCGGACACGACTATTCCGGTTTGGTGCTTCATCGTCCAAATATGGGTCGTCTGTTGTAGACGGTCAGAGAGTTGATAAGCGATCATTGTAGACATTTAACGTTTGTTTTTTTAATTGTCCTGCTTTATTTCGGTTGCTATATGTCAACGTAATAAAACCTTTCCACCCGAAAAACGTATTCACCAATTATCTATGCTTATTCTGCCATTCCTCTATGCATGCATAGGTCCCACCCGTAAAACCCCTATTACCATCTTTCCAGTAGGACGGGCACCTCTGCTGGTCGTGTGTGTGTGTGTGTGTGTTTGGGGTCCCTCACCCGATCGTTGCCGATTTGCCTTTTTGGATGCCTCCTTGCCTAACTGCTTTTTTCATTTTCTAAAACGCTTATTTTTTTCTCCTGGTGTTATGACAGAAAACAGGAACTTCTCCGATCAGTTTGCCTATATAGCCAGGTCAGAGATCAGCAGCCAAAAGCTGCTAATGTTGGCATACCGTTCAATTCACCGCCAGCATTCTACCCTACTTTTGGCACTTGGAACTCTGTACACCCTGAACATGTTGCATTTTCGCGGCTCCTTTATACATTATTGCTTGAAACCCTGGGGTCTGTTTATTATCCGATGGACATATATTTATATTTGACGCATCCATCGTCAAGGCTGGTCAGCATCCTAGACTCTTTCTGCATCATGGCGAGAATTGATAATTGCACATGTTCACTCACTTCTCATTTTTATCTGCCACAGTATGGGTTTTGCCAGAAAGTATGAGATAATCTACTTTTGTGTTAACGGGCACATTGGTCCAGCCGCATTAATGGACGTATGTCAGCGGGCTTCAGCTTCTTTGCAAGGAGTTCGAAATTTCTATCCGCCCATTATCTTCCCAAGAAAACCATGCGTAATGCCCGATGCATTTTATTCTTAAAGCGGATGCAAAACACCACACCAATAATGGAAAATTTAGAATACAAATCCTCCACCACCACCAATCGCATCCTCCAAAGCTTCCTCTGAAACGAAAACACAATTTTATATTTGCATAACTATCGGCCACTTCAATATTAATCAGTCTATAAAATCTGTCGTTATAGGAGCGTCTCTCACTGTTTATGCAGAATTTTCTAGCAGCTATGTGAGCCATTGCAATTGTTTGCGATCTTCAGGTTCATAAATGTATATTTATGTTCATGAATCACTTACTGACAAATATGAAACACGTTTACCGACGGAGAGGATAAGTGTCTGGACGAATTCATGCTACCTAAATTCATACATATGTCCTGCGATCATCGTGAAGTAATGCTAATCACTTCTTCGTTGTGGGGAACCATAGCTGTAAAAGGATCGAGTGTTGATGCTGCATGGAAGTTTAGTGAAGACTGTAATAGAATAACGTCTGTTCGTATGCAAATTCCCTTTTTCCTACCAAAAACACTACGTTTCGGAAACGAGTATTAAGCATTCTTTAATGGCAAGCTGCAGTGCATATGGAACCTCACCTGACATGCAAGTCTCGAAACAGGCCTTCAAGCTGGCGAATGCGCCTGCTTCATTCTTCTTGGTGAAGTAATTGCCTTGCTGACAATCGCCGCTTGCAGGACAGAGGTATGCTGTGTTCTCCTTGGTATTTTCCACTTTAAAGTTAAAAAGGCAGCTTACTGAATGAACAAGGGTGACGCAAAGCAGTACAAGTGTGCAAAATGTAGGTTAAGAACTTACGTTTTACCCAACCGTCACACTGGAAAATGCACTTTCTGAAGTCATTGAATGTACCATTCTTCTTCTCAATTGGACTACACCTCTGCTGGACGTCCCTGCATAGTTTAAAAGACGTCGCGGTGCTTTGTTCAACTGAAAAGTGACGAATACGTTGTTAATTATCATGCCTATTTGCATGGCATATGAACCATGATGGAGGTTAGGTGAGTGTTAGACGATGTAGCAGGTGTTTGGCCTGCTGAGAAGACTAGGCTGCAAGTGTTTCTGGAAGGCGATTTGGCGACTCACCTTGTGCAACAAACTGACATGCCTGCACACAGAGACCATGCCTTTCGAAATTTCTGGGGTAATCTGGTCGTCCGTAAACGTCGTACAGGGTGCAGGGTTCCTCAGGCGTTTCGCAAAAGAAGGCGGTGATTTTCTTGCTCAACTGCCCTAAAGGACAAGGAGGAAACTAATGTCTGAGCTCTGTTCCGCGTCAATCAGGAATCACAAAATAAGCGGAGCATTCGCAATCGTCATTGACATTCAGTAGGGACAAGCATGTGGCAAATATACAGACCTGTTTTCTTATGTGAACAGGCCAAACGGCAGTGCTGGCCTTTGGTTTGGTCTCCAGGTCTGAAGTTTATAGTCGTGCACTCTGCGTGTTCACTTTTGCACAGTTTATAAGTTGATGGTTGCTCGGCGTGTGCTGAAAGTAGGGAAGATGAAGTTTCAAGCTATAACCAAACTGGGATTAGATTGGCCAACGTGCCTAGAATTCTCTTTACGAAAATCCACCAACAATTAAAGACATTATCATGCGCATTTTTTCCTGCGTCAAAATGGTAGGGGATACATTACATTAAAGTGTAGTCTATGGGGACCGGATTCGAGATAGAGATATTGTGAAGAAGTGAATTAAGGGATCAGACTTGCCGAAAATGTCACCGAGAAAGATTAATGCAGCCTGCAGTAGAATCAAGGACCGGATTCGCATTTTTGTGATCGGAGGTGGTCGTCGTCCGCTATAGGTTGGAAATCTTGTAACCCTTATATAGCTTCTTTACAGATCTCACTCATTTTTCATTGGATAACAGCGATTTCAAAGCGCTAATAAGACGCCCGGACAACGGCAATCATAGGAGTGTTCAAGGGAGTCAGCGTACTGCATGGCCTCATGTGTGTATTGTCCTATGGCGTACGTGGTCTTTTCACATTTAAAATGCAGAAACCGAAATCAGCAAACGATTGCAGTTCACACAAGCACTACAAATTTAAATAAGCGTTGATTTAGGTGAAATGTACATTTGTCAGTCTCTCTGAGCAGAATGCTATACAAGCAGACTGTGTCTTTATTAGTTACCATAATGACAACAGAGGATATCGGCGGCTCACGCGTCTGGGTGTAAAACTAATACTTATGTCTGACGTACGTTATAATACCTTTGCCATGTGATAACGTAGACTTCCAAGACGATGACTATTTCTCGGGTTGAAAACCATAGTAAATTTAGGTAAGATATAAAAAGAGAGTGTATTTGCTGTTCTCTGATATCTTCACTCACTATGTCGTCTTAGGTATCGGAAGTGACTGGACTCTCCCACCCAAAGTGGGGGGGGGGATATGATTATCTGCTACCTGCAGATGCAGCCCTTATCAACTAACTCTCCTCTTTACCTTGCTGATGACATAAAAGCAGAAGGACACCTCATCCGTATGAGGTCGTTGAGGACGTATTCATCCGTAGTCTTTCGTTGCTGAACTGGGACGCCGAACATGTAGGCGATAGCGTTGACATGCTGTCAGCTTACCTAAAGGAAATATATATATTTTGCCGTCACTGAAGGGGGGTTATATTGCTTTAAACTTTAATTCCGTCATTTGGCAGACTGCAATGTGTGTACTTTGCATTTCCTGAAGACGCTACATCCAACGCAGAGTCACGTGCCATGTTCACAACCAGCAGACTGGAAGCCATTTAACATAAGTATGCTGATATTACGTGACTGTAAACTTCTCACAGCAATTAGACCTGCCTGAATACGTTTTTCTTCACCTGACTTTTCAGCTTCCTTACAATTAATGCTATCTACCAATGGCACCCTGGTGGAATCACTGCAAACCCACATCTGTTGTCCTTCTGATGTAAACTCGTCTATTCAACTTTCGAGATCCACAAACAGGCATCATGCCTAGAACCAAAACTTCTATGACCTTCAGGGAGAAAAACGAATCTGTTAAAGTACTATAGAGCATTCATCTGCAGATTCGAAATTAACGTTTTCTGAAACCGCCCAAGACTCACATTGATGGCGTTTGAGACTGATTTTCTCCTAATGATCTATAGGTTCATGGCGCAAAATGTGTAAGACTGCTAAACGTATATGCGAACTGAGAGACTGAGGGCGGCAGAGACCACAGCCATCATAGGAAATGTTTTTAAGCAGTACTGATTGGGTGAACTTCTGACATGTTTACTAAAAAAGGAGAAAGTACTGAGTCAGAATGCACACCACAAATCCGAATGCAGTGTATGTGTGGAAAAGTCGGAGATAAATCAGTATAAGTGTTAGTCTAACAATGCAACCAGCCCTGCAATCCGGAAGTAGTATATTCACCAATTCACCGTTATCTATAAACGCCCATCGGAACATGACTCTTGAGTACCCTGTATTTGGACATTCAAACGAACTTTTTTTAACCCCAGGACCGGTTCCATCAATGGTATATGTGACAACTCATAAAAAGCCACGGACTCCCTACAACGCAAACTCTACCCACGTCGCGTTCCCATAAAGTCTACCATCCACACAAAAGGCCATCTTTTGGGAAATTATGGCACACATGTCGTTCGTGGTTTATAATCTCATTGGAAACGTAAATGTTCACTAAATCTAACTGTGAGGGGGTGCTCGAAAACTTGATGTAGATATATATACAGTGGGTGACATAACTCATGTAATGTATCGAAATTTACGAATGATTGCTAATCGCTCGCAAACCGGCATCGATCCGTGGACGCAATATCTTTGTTAACAAAGCACAACTTTAAGAGAATCTAAAGCTTATAATAAATAATGAAGGCAATGTTGCGTTGTTTAAAAACGCTAATATTTTTAGAAAATCGCAAAATCCCGAAAGCGTCAAAAAGGTTGCAATTTATTAAACTTCATTTTTAAATTTTCGAACCCTCTACCCGCGGAAAAAACTGAGCGAATATGAAAGCACAAATAGAATAGCAGTTAATAATGATGTTTTAGGGAATTTTACATTTAAATATCCTTTACGAAGTAGTGTAATTCCAGGCATGGCGCCTTGCCAACAGCCTACATTCTGAGTATAGATTCCAAAACAGTTTCCCGAGGAATCATGGTATCCTTTAGTCTCTTGAATTAATTTAGATGCGGCTCAACAAGAAAGGCAAGATTTCGCCCGATTTCGCCCGATGTCGCCGACAGAGACATCATAGAACAAAAGTTGTCATAAGGTCACGTTTTGCCGTTCCGATTAGTGTCAAATAATTTTAAATAGGATTGGCATGTGTAATCGAAAGCATACCATTTTGTGTTTATAAAGAGAACTTTTCTTCCGTTGAATATTTGTACTTTTAGTTCGTTCAGAATTACATTGAGTTTCAGATGGGCCTTGAAGTACCGATGAATATTTCACGATTTTCAGTGTTTTCATCCGATCGCCCATAAGGACAGATTATGTATCATGCCTCTGTTAAAAACTTTAAAATATGGTATTTCTTTGAGGCATTTATCGAAGTAGCAAGTATTTGGACTTTCTTTTTCATTTAGAACGTCATCTGGGTCATATTTGAAGACTCACGCAAACAGAAACCCTCATCCTCAGATAAAACTGACGTCCACAACGAAA
Organism: Spirometra erinaceieuropaei; assembly: GCA_902702965.1. Classification (NCBI taxonomy): domain Eukaryota; kingdom Metazoa; phylum Platyhelminthes; class Cestoda; order Diphyllobothriidea; family Diphyllobothriidae; genus Spirometra; species Spirometra erinaceieuropaei. The sequence continues at coordinate 43,693 of CACRXP010000311.1, forward strand.
GTCAACAACGACTATGCCTTAAATTAATCAGAAACCATTCTCTAATAAATTACCTCTTTGAGGAGTGCTTTGATACTGCATTCCGTTGACGGATGTCTGAGTACGTCAATTTTTACAGACTCAGGCGAATAAAAACTTTTACACTTCCGGTCGTTTCTTTCACATTGCCAAAAGATACTGAAATTTTTTGACCGCAAACGAAAGAATACGCCTTCTTCCTTATATTGCGGCCATTTGAATTGTTTTCGATCAAATGTAGACTCAGTTCTACAATTATAAATTCCTGGCGCACTGGCTATATATACATTGATATTTTGTTGAAGATGTTAACGATTTGCTCATCCATTTTCGAATTAGGTATGTGCAGAAGTTTGACTACACAAAATGTAATATTAATATGTTCAAAGCTGAAAATGAAAGTTCGGCGGTGGCCGTTCCTGTGACAACATGTAGGATTTTCCAAACGGCAAAACAATTTTAGTCTATTTAAATGAAGTATTGCGTGTGTGCGTTATAAATAAACTTTAGGGCACAAAATAGCACAGATCTGCTCAACTGAGTTCTATCCATCGACAAAATATCCGGTTCTCTTAAAATAACCTTTATTTTAGGAGATTGATAACCACAGTTACCATCGAACAAAAAATAATTTTCCAACTCCGGCAACCTTTGTGTATTAAAACTCCCCGGAGGACGTTATCCTCCTTTCAAGAAAAACTCCACTCAGATGGTCAACTGAAGTCCATAACAGGTATCAGCGTAGGAAAATACACATATACTGCGACGCCCATTTTTGACCAAACTTATGAACATTTGGCTTGAAAAAATTACGTAGACAAAATTTCTGGTCAAGACGAGGACATTTCCTATAGGTAGCAGGGCGAGAAAGCAAAATGTGCAACGTTTAAAACATTCTAAATTCCCACATAATATTCTGTCACCAGGCTTCATCAGACAGGTCACGTACTGTATATATTAATGAAACTTGATTAGTCTAAGTGAATTTTGTTTGTTCAATGTGGGCATATCCAGCCAACCCACATTTTCTACTCGAACAACTTTGGTTTCAGTATTGACAGACTTTATTTGGCAGACCTGATAGCATATTTGGTGGAAAAGGTGAAGTTGGCTTTGCCACCTTTCAGGACTGCGACAACAACGCATTGTTGCAGTCAAGACCCACTGATTGACATGCCGTCGAAAACATGTGTCGTGGAGGATATCTGAAGTTATTCCAAAAACAAGTAGACGGAAACGCCCACATATTGAATATTTTATTTCTTTTAGCTCAACATATTCCACTTGCGTCGTCGCGCTGATTCTATATACTATTAGACTGCTGAATTTCTAACCCACAGAACGACAGTTAGTCCTGCAGGGTTTGCAAATAGGCACTTGGCCATTTTTGGCTGATTTTGTCTTACAAGTCTTAGATGGTGCTTTCCGTATCCCATGCTTCCGTTGGTTATCTTACCATGAATATATAGGAGGAGAGAGAGAGGAAAATATGCACAGTATGGGACAGAGAGAAGGAGGAACAGGGGGAGAAATGAAGTTATTTTGGAGCAAAAAGTGAAATTGCTTTATGAAGTTTCAGGACTGCCGAAAATGCCCGGCAACCTCAACGTCACACAGACAGTCGATTTCGATTAAGTCCATCGTGTGCTCCAGAACGGGTGAGAGTAAAGACGGTGACTGGTCCGAGATTTATTTATAGTGATAGTAGACTTGGACTGCATTTACCACATTCTTCCACACGGGAATCCACTTTCAAGGTAGGGTGAGAGGACCGGAATCAGGAGAGGGCGCAGGACGCTAGCTCGGCGCAAATCCGCACCTTGGCGTACCACTACACCCCCCGACCCACCAGATACGCCAACCGAGATTTTACGCAACAAGAGGAAAGAGGGGGCGTTGGGATTCCATTTCATGGACATTTTCTTGAGGCCCAATCAAGAAGGGGGCGTTGCACCCATCATTTTCGCGTCGGAATGCGTTTACTTCGCATGTCAATTTTAAGAGTCTTGGGAATCACGCAAGTGTTTCGGAAATTCCCTCCTATAGGGGAGAATGAATAGTAGTTATCAGACTGTCGAGATGAACGGCGATATATCAAAAGACAACAGAATGTAAACTTCAGAGCAAAACCAATATCACAATTATTTGGAATTCCATTCATCTAGCACATTCTCTTGATTCAATAAGCCCTTCGTAATCTGACACATGAAAGCAGCATATGTTTAAGATTTTCCTTTGATTATTTTGGGCCGTTGAAACAATCAAACGGACCAGAATTAAAATTATAATCGAGAAATTTCATCAGTTCATGCACACGCTATGTGCTTTGATATGACTTCAAGGTAAAACAAGTCTCGATGAATGAATGACGATGGCCTGCAATATTGTTTCATATCTTATTGTAGATTGTAATCTCGGACGGTGTATGCTTGCAAGAAACCTAAGATTTATTCCCAACCGAACTGCCCAAAAATGCAATAAATGCTTACACCCCGTTTTTGCAACGTTCTTTACGCTCGTTTACGAAGTGCAGGCATTTCGTGTCCAATTCGACAGAATTAGAAAAAGTCCCGAAACTTACTTTATCGAGTAAAATATCTTGAGACAACTGGCAATATAAATCAAGGTCATGTTCTTGGATCCTGCCAACAAAGCTTCCTTACAATTAATGCTATCTACCAATGGCACCCTAGTGGAGTCACTGCAAACCCACATCTGTTGTCCTTCTGATGTAAACTCGTCTATTCAAATTTCGAGATCCACAAACAGGCATCTTGCCTAGAACCAAAACTTCTATGACCTTCAGGGAGAAAAACGAATCTGTTAAAGTACTATAGAGCATTCATCTGCAGATTCGAAATTAACGTTTTCTGAAACCGCCCAAGACTCACATTCATGGCGTTTGAGACTGATTTTCTTCCGCTGATTTATAGGTTCCTGGCGCAAAATGTTTAAGACTGCTAAACGTATATGCGGACTGAGAGACTGAGGGCGGCAGAGACCACAGCCATCATAGGAAATGTTTTTAAGCAGTACTGATTGGGTGAACTTCTGACATGTTTACTAAAAAAGGAGAAAGTACTGAGTCAGAATGCACACCGAAAATCCGAATGCAGTGCATGTAAAGAAAAATAGGAAATAAATCAGTATAATTGTTAGGTTAACAACGCAACCAGCCCTGCAATCCGAAAGTAGTATATTTACCAATACCCTACTATCTATAAACGCCCTTCGGAACATGACTCTTGAGTACCATATAATTTGACATTGAAAATAACTTTTTCAACACTAAGACCAGTTCCATCAATAGTACATGTGACAACTCATAAAAAGCCACGAAATCCTTACAACGCAAAATTCGCCCACGTCGCGTTCCCATAAAGTCTACCATCCGCACAAAACGCCATCTTTTGGGAAATTATAGCACAAGTGTCCTTCGTGATTTATAATCTCACATTTATTTTTCACTTAATCCATGTGTGAGGTGGTCGCATACTTGGTGTAGATATATATAACCCATCTGGTAGACCCCAGTGGTGGACCAGCTGCGCTAGGTTCGTCTGAGCGCATGTTTATGTTTCCGGTACCAGCTGGTTGTCAGGGTTATGATTGGCTGAATAAAGGCAAACAAGCCCGAAACAGTGCTGTATCAATCTACCCCCAGTCTCTGTCGTATCCACTATGCTATCATAGCTTGGACGACTTCGGCCTGGTAGGTGGTTGCCTTTTCGTGACCCCTATCGCCCACACGAAGCTTGTTTGCTTCGGGAAGCCAATGGATCGGTCTGCGCCCATTCTTGAGTGAATATATATATATGTATAATGAAAAAGGAAGAGGTTCTTCGGAAAAAATCGAGTTGTACTCGTGGATTTTCGAATTGGTGACACCAACCCGTCGTCAGACGAAATGAAGAGAAAAGAGAGAGTGAGGCAGTCACACTAGGCTAATATACGAGACTGGGCAAACATTGGCGGACGAACCATTAGCGTGTGAGGCGGGATGCGGGTAGGGAGTCATGCTGGGTTCTGAGCCGGGAGGGTAGGAAGGGGGGGGGAACCGTTACGGCTCCCGTGTTGGAGGGGCGGGAGAATGGTAGGTTGGCAGAACTGCGGGCGCCTGGATTAGCGGCTGCTGATGCGGCGTGGGGCTCGGCTTAGTGAGGCGTGATCTTAGGCCCTCATAATGGACGTCTAGGTCAACATGGCGGTTGATGCTATCCGCTTTAGAGTGCCATGCCTCTAGGAATTCTCTCGCTCGTTTTGTGTTGGCCGTGGCGATGACCTCGGTGTTATCCCAATTAAAACGGTGGTCGCACTGGAGTGCGTGTGCAAAGACGAGGGATAGTGGATCACGGCGACGGACAGCTAGTTTGTGTTCATTAATACGAGTTCCCAAGCGTCGTCCTGTATGACCAACATGTACGCAGGGACAATTGGCACACGGGATGCGATAAATGACGTTAGTCTGTTCCTCTTTGGGGATAGAATCCTTTACTCGAGTTAAGACTGTGCGCAGCGAGGATGCAGGCTTGTGGGAAACGCGAATACCGAACTGACTTAACTGACGGGCGATCATTTCTGAGGTCCCCTGCCTATAGGGCAGGGAGAAGAATTTCCGCGTCACGGTTTCTCCATCTGAGGAGGGGTCTCGAGGTTGTGCCTGACGTCGGAGGCAGTTCTTCACGAAACTGACTGGGTATCCGTTAGATCGAAATAGCCGATATAGAAAGCCTAGTTCTTTCTTCAGCAGATCTTCATTGTTGCAATACCGGTAGGCCCGGTGGAAGAGGGTTCGGACGCAGCTTCTTTTGTGAGCCGCAGGGTGATTGCTTCCATAATTGAGGATGATCTCAGAATCAGACCCTTTTCTATGGACGCTGGTTGCGAGGTTACCGTCATCCAGCCTTTGTATTTTCACGTCCAGAAACGACAGACTGTCTCCTACTGCCTCTTCGCGGGTAAATTGTATGGCCGGAAAGACTTCATTCAGCCTCTGATGTAGCCTTTCGACGTCGCGGTTCTTTATTACGACAAAGGTGTCGTCTACATAGCGGAGCCACATTTTGGGGTTGAGGGTTTGAAAAACCTCATGTTCTAGTCGCTGTAGCACTAGTTCGGCGAGTAGACCGGATATTGGGGAGCCCATTGGACTTCCCTTCACCTGTTGGTAGTACTTATTGTCGAACTTACAATAGTTCTTAAGGCACAGTTGGAGCAGTTCTATAACGTGGTGCGCTGGGATACCAACAGGATTGTCCTGTAGCCGTTGGGCTACGCAGTCAATTGCCAAGTCGTGCGGTATAGAAGAAAATAAGGCAACGACGTCAAAAGACAAGAAGCATTCATCAGTGCTTACATTGAGGGCGTCAATCCCGGCTCAGAACCCAGCATGACTCCATATCCGCATCCCGCCTCTCACGCTTATGGTTCGTCCGCCAATGTTTGTCCAGTCTCGTCTATTAGCCTAGTGTGACTGTCTCACTCTCTCTTTTCTCTTCATTTCGTCTGACGACGGGTTGGTGTCACCAATTCGAAAATTCACGAGTACAACTCGATTTTTTCCGAAGAATCTCTTCCTTTTTAATTATATCGTCTCGGAATGCCAACCACTTCTACTCTATATATATATATATATATATATATATATTGATGAAACGTGACTAGTGGAGTGCATCTTGTTGGTTCACCGAGACTAACTTATTGGTAGGTATTGTGGGTATATCAAGCCAACCCACATATTTTACTCGAACAGATTTGGTTTCACTACTGAACGGCTTTATGTGGTAGACCTGATAGCATATTTGGTGGAAAAGGTGAAATTAGCGTTACGAAGTTTCAGGACTGCGGCAACAACACATGGTGCCGGTCAAGACACACTGATTGACATGACGTCGAAAACAGGTGCCGTGACCGATATCTAAAGCTAGTCCAAACAAAGAGTATATGGAAACGCCCACATATTGAATATTTTATTTCTTTTAGCTCAAAATATTCCACTTGCGTCGTCGCGCTGATTCGATATACTATTAGACTGCTGAATTTCTAACCCAACAGAACGACAGTTAGTCCTGCAGGGTTTGCAAATATGCACTTGGCGATTTTTGGCTGATTTTGGCTTACAAGTCTTAGATGGTGCTTTCCGTATCCCATGCTTCCATTGGTTATCTTACCATGAATATATAGGAGGAGAGAGAGGAATAGATGCACAGTATGTTACAGAGAGAAGAGGGAACAGGGGAAGAAATGAAGTTATTTTGGAGCAAAAAGTGAAATTGCGTTGTGAAGTTTCAGGACTGCCCAAAATGCCCGGCAACCTCAACGTCACACAGACAGTCGATTTCGATTAAGCCCATCGTGTGCTCCAGAACGGGTGAGAGTAAAGACGGTGACTGGTCCGAGATTTATTTATAGTGATAGGAGACTTGGACTGCATTTACCACATTCTTCCACACGGGAATCCACTTTCAAGGTAGGGTGAGAGGACCGGAATCAGGAGAGGGCGCAGGACGCTAGCTCGGCGCAAATCAGCACCTTGGCGTACCCCTACATCCCCTGACCCACCAGATACGCCAACCGAGATTTTACGCAACAAGAGGAAAGAGGGGGCGTTGGGATTCCATTTCATGGACATTTTCTTGAGGGCCAATCAAGAAGGGGGCGTTGCACCCATCATTTTCGCGTCGGAATGCGTTTACTTTGCATGTCAATGTTAAGAGTCTCGGGAATCACGCAAGTGTTTCGGAAATTCCCTCCTATAGGCAAGAATGCATAGTAGTTATCAAACTGTCGAGATGAACGGCGATATATCAAAAGACAACAGAATGTAAACTTCAGAGCAAAACCAATATCCCAATTATTTGGAATTCCATTCATCTAGCACATTCTCTTGATTCAATAAGCCCTTCGTAATCTGACACATGAAAGCAGCATATGTTTTAGGTTTTCCTTTGATTATTTTGGGCCGTTGAAACAATCAAACGGACCAGAATTAAAATTATAATCGAGAAATTTCATCAGTTCATGCACACGCTATGTGCTTTGATATGACTTCAAGGTAAAACAAGTCTCGATGAATGAATGACGATGGCCTGCAATATTGTTTCATATCTTAATGCAGATTGTAATCTCGGACGGTGCATGCTTGCAAGAAACCTGAGATTTATTTCGAACCGTTAAGGTGCATGTCTGTATTTGCTAAACTATATCGAGCAACTATATATGCAAGTCTCTCCGGGAAAGCGTGTTTAATTACACTCTGCATGGGGTTGGGTGTGATGGATAACATTTTATATGAGTCACATGCCCGGCGTGAAAGGACACCCTCAAACATTTAAAATTCTATCCCTTTTGAGCCTAGTTGGCACACCGTTCATTGCAACAATTGATTTTACTATTCATTGCTTAAGTCGTGAAATGCTACGCCAGTGTGACCAGGAAAGACACTTGACACATTTAAATTATTCACTCCTCTATGTCTGAAACATCGAATAGTTTTATAATCGATTATTTCGACTTATTTCTACGTGACAGGCTGCCCCCAAAATAACCAAGATTACGATTGAGCATATGCCAACCATCTTTGTTGGCAGGATCCAAGAACATGACCTTGATTTATATTGCCAGTTGTCTCAAGATATTTTACTCGATAAAGTAAGTTTCGGGAGCTTTTCTAATTCTGTCGAATTGGACACGTAATGCCTGCACTTCGTAAACGAGCTTAAAGAACGTTGCAAAAACGGGGTGTAAGCATTTATTGCATTTTTGGGCAGTTCGGTTGGGAATAAATCTTAGGTTTCTTGCAATCATACACCGTCCGAGATTACAATCTACATTAGGATATGAAACAATATTGCAGGCCATCGTCATTCATTCATCGAGACTTGTTTTACCTTGAAGTCATATCAAAGCACATAGCGTGTGCATGAACTGATGAAATTTCTCGATTATAATTTTAATTCCGGTCCGTTTGATCGTTTCAACGGCCCAAAATAATCAAAGGAAAACCTTAAACATATGCTGCTTTCATGTGTCAGATTACGAAGGGCTTATTGAATCAAGAGAATGTGCTAGATGAATGGAATTCCAAATAATTGGGATATTGGTTTTGCTCTGAAGTTTACATTCTGTTGTCTTTTGATATATCACCGTTCATCTCGACAGTCTGATAACTACTATTCATTCTTGCCTATAGGATGGAATTTCCGAAACACTTGTTTGATTCCCAAGACTCTTAAAATTGACATGCGAAGTAAACGCATTCCGACGCGAAAATGATGGGTGCAACGCCCCCTTCTTGATTGGGCCTCAAGAAAATGTCCATGAAATGGAATCCCAACGCCCCCTCTTTCCTCTTGTTGCGTAAAATCTCGGTTGGCGTATCTGGTGGGTCAGGGGGTGTAGTGGTACGCCAAGGTGCTGATTTGCGCCGAGCTAGCGTCCTGCGCCCTCTCCTGATTCCGGTCCTCTCACCCTACCTTGAAAGTGGATTCCCGTGTGGAATAATGTGGTAAATGCAGTCCAAGTCTACTATCACTATAAATAAATCTCGGGCCAGTCACCGTCTTTACTCTCACCCGTTCTGGAGCACACGATGGACTTAATCGAAATCGACTGTCTGTGTGACGTTGTGGTTGCCGGGCATTTTGGGCAGTCCTGAAACTTCATAAAGCAATTTCACTTTTTGCTCCAAAATAACTTCATTTCTTCCCCTGTTCCTCCTTCTCTCTGTCCCATACTGTGCATATTTTCCTCTCTCTCTCCTCCTATATATTCATGGTAAGATAACCAACGGAAGCATGGGATGCGGAAAGCACCATCTAAGACTTGTAAGCCAAAATCAGCCAAAAATCGCCAAGTGCATATTTGCAAACCCTGCAGGACTAACTGTCGTTCTGTGGGTTAGAAATTCAGCAGTCTAATAGTATATAGAATCAGCGCGACGACGCAAGTGGAATATTTTGAGCTAAAAGAAATAAAATATTCAATATGTGGGCGTTTACATATACTCATTGTTTGGAATAGCTTTAGATATCGGTCACGGCACCTGTTTTCGACGTCATGTCAATCAGTGGGTCTTGACTGCAACAATGCGTTGTTGTCGCAGTCCTGAAAGGTGGCAAAGTCAACTTCACCTTTTCCACCAAATATGCTATCAGGTCTGCCAAATAAAGTCTGTCAATACTGAAACCAAAGTTTTTCGAGTAGAAAATGTGGGTTGGCTGGATATGCCCACATTGTACAAACAAAATTCACTTACACTAATCCAGTTTCATTAATATATACAGTACGTGACCTGTCTGATGAAGCCTGGTGACAGAATATTATGTGGGAATTTAGAATGTTTTAAACGTTGCACATTTTGCTTTCTCGCCCTGCTACCTATAGGAAATGTCCTCGTCTTGAGCAGAAATTTTGTTTACGTAATTTTTCAAGCAAAATGTTCATAAATTTGGTCGAAAATGGACGTCGTAGTATATGTGTATTTTCCTACGCTGATACCTGTTATGGACTTTAGTTGACCATCTGAGTGGATTTTTCCTTGAAAGGAAGATAACGTCCTCCGGGGAGTTTTAATACACAAAGGTTGCCGGAGTTGGAAAATAATTTTTTGTTCGATGGTAACTGTGGTTATCAATCTCTTAAAACAAGGCTATTTTAAGAGAACCGGATGTTTTGTCAATGGATAGAACTCAGTTGAGCAGATCTGTGCGGTTTTGTGCCCTAAAGTTTATTTATAACGCACACACGCAATACTTCATTTAAATAGACAAAAATTGTTTTGCCGTTTGGAAAATCCTGCATGTTGTCACAGGAACGGCCACCGCCAAACTTTCATTTTCAGCTTTGCACATATAAATATTACATTTTGTGTAGTCAAACTTCTGTACATACCTAATTCTGAAATGGATGAGCAAATCGTTAACATCTTCAACAAAATATCAATGTATATATAGTCAGTGTGCCAGGCATTTATAATTGTAGAACTGAGTCTACAGTTGAGCAAAAACAATTCCAATGGCCGCAATATAAGGAAGAAGGCGTATTCTTTCGTTTGCGGTCAAAAAATTTCAATATCTTTTGGCAAATTGAAAGAAACGACCGGAAGTGTAAATGTTTTTATTCGCCTGAGTCTGTAAAAATTGACGTACTCAGACATCCGTCAACGGAATGCAGTATCAAAGCACTCCTCATAGAGGTAATGTATTAGAGAATGGTTTCTGATTAATTTAAGGCATATTCGTTGTTGACTTTCGTTGTGAACGTCAGTTTTATCTGAGGATGAGGGTTTCTGTTTGCGTGAGTCTTCAAATATGACCCAGATGGCGTTCTAAATGAAAACGAAAGTCCAAATACTTGCTACTTCGATAAATGCCTCAAAGAAGTACCATATTTTAAAGTTTTTAACAGAGGCATGATACGTAATCTGTCCTTATGGGCGATCGGATGAAAACACTGAAAATCGTGAAATATTCATCGATAATTCAAGGTCCATCTGAAACTCAACGTACTTCTGATCGCACGAAAGGTACAAATATTCAACGGAAGAAAAGTTCTCTTTATAAACACAAAATGGTATGCCTTCGATTGCACATGCCAATCCTATTTAAAATTATTTGACACTAATCGGAACGGCAAAACGTGACCTTGTGTAAACTTTTGTTCTATGATGTCTCTGTCGGCGACATCGGGCGAAATCGGGCGAAATCTTGCCTTTCTTGTTGAGCCGCATCTAAATTAATTCAAGAGACTAAAGGATACCATGATTCCTCGGGAAACTGTTTTGGAATCTATACTCAGAATGTAGGCTGTTGGCAAGGCGCCAAGCCTGGAATTACACTACTTCGTAAAGGATATTTAAATGTAAAATTCCCTAAAACATCATTATTGACTGCTATTCTATTTGTGCTTTCATATTCGCTCAGTTTTTTCCAAGCGTAGGGGGTTAGGAAATTTAAAAATGAAGTTTACTAAATTGCAACCTTTTTGACGCTTTCGGGATTTTGCGATTTTCTAAAAATATTGGCGTTTTTAAACAACGCAACATTGCCTTCATTATTTATTATAAGCTTTAGATTCTCTTAGAGTTGTGCTTTGTTAACAAAAATATCGCTTCCACGCATCGATGTCGGTTTGCGAGCGATTAGCAATCATTCGTAAATTTCGATACATTACATGAGTTAGGTCACCTACTGCATATATATCTACATCAAGTTTGCGAGCACCCCCTCACAGTTAGAGTTAGTGAACATTTACGTTTCCAATGAGATTATAAACCACGAACGACATGTGTGCCATAATTTCCCAAAAGATGGCCTTTTGTGTGGATGGTAGACTTTATGGGAACGCGACGTGGGTAGAGTTTGCGTTGTAGGGAGTCCGTGGCTTTTTATGAGTTGTCACATATACCATTTATGGAACCGGTCTTGGGGTTAAAAATGTTCGTTTGAATGTCGAATTATAGGGTACCTAAGAGTCCTGTTCCGATGGGCGTTTATAGATAACGGTGTATTGGTGAATATACTACTTCCGGATTGCAGGGCTGGTTGCATTGTTAGACTAACACTTATACTGATTTATCTCCGACTTTTCCACACATACACTGCATTCGGATTTGTGGTGTGCATTCTGACTCATTACTTTCTCCTTTTTTAGTAAACATGTCAGAAGTTCACCCAATCAGTACTGCTTACAAACATTTCCTATGATGACTGTGGTCTCTGCCGCCCTCAGTCTCTCAGTCCGCATATACGTTTAGCAGTCTTACACATTTTGCGCCATGAACCTATAGATCATTAGGAGAAAATCAGTCTCAAACGCCATGAATGTGAGTCTTGGGCGGTTTCAGAAAACGTTAATTTCGAATCTGCAGATGAATGCTCTATAGTACTTTAACAGATTCGTTTTTCTCCCTGAAGGTCATAGAAGTTTTGGTTCTAGGCAAGATGCCTGTTTGTGGATCTCGAAAGTTGAATAGACGAGTTTACATCAGAAGGACAACAGATGTGGGTTTGCAGTGATTCCACCAGGGTGCCATTGGTAGATAGCATTAATTGTAAGGAAGCTGAAAAGTCAGGTGAAGAAGAACGTATTCAGGCAGGTCTAATTGCTGTGAGAAGTTTACAGTCACGTAATATCAGCATACTTATGTTAAATGGCTTCCAGTCTGCTGGTTGTGAACATGGCACGTGACTCTGCGTTGGATGTAGCGTCTTCAGGAAATGCAAAGTACACACATTGCAGTCTGCCAAATGACGGAATTAAAGTTTAAAGCAATGTAACCCCCTTCAGTGACGGCAAAATATATTTCCTTTAGGTAAGCTGACAGCATGTCAACGCTATCGCCTACATGTTCGGCGTCCCAGTTCAGCAACGAAAGACTACGGATGAATACGTCCTCAACGACCTCATACGGATGAGGCGTCCTTCTGCTTTTATGTTATCAGCAAGGTAAAGAGGAGAGTTAGTTGATAAGGGCTGCATCTGCAGGTAGCAGATAATCATATCCCCCCCCCCCTTTGGGTGGTAGAGTCCAGTCACTTCCGATACCTAAAACGACATATTGAGTGAAGATATCAGAGAACAGCAAATACACTCTCTTTTTATATCTTACCTAAATTTACTATGGTTTTCGCCCCGAGAAATAGTAATTGTCTTGGAAGTCAACGTTATCACATGGCAAAGGTATTATAACGTACTTCAGTCATAAGTATTAGTTTTACACCCAGTCGCGTGAGCCGCCGATATCCTCTGTTGTCATTATGGTAACTAATAAAGACACAGTCTGCTTGTATAGCATTCTGCTCAGGGAGACTGACAAATGTACATTTCACCTAAATCAACGCTTATTTAAAGTTGTAGTGCTTGTGTGAACTGCAATCGTTTGCTGTTTTCGGTTTCTGCATTTTAAATGTGAAAAGACCACGTACGCAATAGGAAAATGCCCGCATGATGACATGCAGTACGCTGACTCCCTTGAACACTCCTATGATTGCCGTTGTCCGGGCGTCTTATTAGCGCTTTGAAATCGCTGTTATCCAATGAAAAATGAGTGAGATCTGTAAAGAAGCTATATAAGGGGTGCAAGATTTGCAACCTATAGCGGACGACGGCCACCTCCGATCACAAAAATGCGAATCCGGTCTTCGATTCTACTGCAGGCTGCATTAATCTTTCTCGGTGACATTTTCGGCAAGTCTGATCCCTTAATTCACTTCTTCACAATATCTCTATCTCGAATCCGGTCCCCATAGACTACACTTTAATGTAATGTATCCCCTACCATTTTGACGCAGGAAAAAATGCGCATGATAATGTCTTTAATTGTTGCTGGATTTTCGTAACGAGAATTCTAGGCACGTTGGCTAATCTAATCCCAGTTTGATTATAGCTTGAAACTTCACCTTCCCTACTTTCAGCACACGCCGAGCAACCATCAACTTATAAACTGTGCAAAAGTGAGCACGCAGAGTGCACGACTATAAACTTCAGACCTGGAGACCAAACCAAAGGCCAGCACTGCCGTTTGGCCTGTTCACATAAGAAAACAGGTCTGTATATTTGCCACATGCTTGTCCCTACTGAATGTCAATGACGATTACGAATGCTCCGCTTATTTTGTGATTCCTGATTGACGCGGAACAGAGCTCAGATATTAACCTCCTCCTTGTCCTTTAGGGCAGTTGAGCGAGAAAATCACCGCCTTCTATTGCGAAACGCCTGAGGAACCCTGCACCCTGTACGACGTTTACGGACGACCAGATTACCCCAGAAATTTCGAAAGGCATGTTCTCTGTGTGCAGGCATGTCAGTTTGTTGCGCAAGGTGAGTCGCCAAATCGCCTTCCAGAAACACTTGCGGCCTCGTCTTCTCAGCAGGCCAAACACCTGCTACATCGTCTAACACTCACCTAACCTCCATCATGGTTCATATGCCATGCAAATAGGCCTTATAATTAACAACGTATTCGTCACTTTTCAGTTGAACAAAGCACCGCGACGTCTTTTAAACTATGCAGGGACGTCCAGCAGAGGTGTAGTCCAATTGAGAAGAAAAATGGTACATTCAATGACTTCAGAAAGTGCATTTTCCAGTGTGACGGTTGGGTAAAGCGTAAGTTCTTAACCTACATTTTGCGCACTTGTACTGCTTTGCGTCACCCTTGTTCATTCAGTAAGCTGCCTTTTTAACTTTAAAGTGGAAAATACCAAGGAGAACACAGCATACCTCTGTCCTGCAAGCGGCGATTGTCAGCAAGGCAATTACTTCACCAAGAAGAATGAAGCAGGCGCATTCGCCAGCTTGAAGGCCTGTTTCGAGACTTGCATGTCAGGTGAGGTTCCATATGCACTGCAGCTTGCCATTAAAGAATGCTTAATACTCGTTTCCGAAACGTAGTGTTTTTGGTAGGAAAAAGGGAATTTGCATACGAACAGACGTTATTCTATTACAGTCTTCACTAAACTTCCATGCAGCATCAACACTCGATCCTTTTACAGCTATGGTTCCCCACAACGAAGAAGTGATTATCATCACTTCACGATGATCGCATGGCATATGTCTGAATTTAGTTAGCATGAATTCGTCCAGACACTTATCCTCTCCGTCGGTAAACGTGCTTCATATTTGTCAGTAATTAATCTACAAACTTAAATATACATTCATAGACCTGAAGATCGCAAACAATTGCAATGACTCACATAGCTGTTAGAGAATTCTGCATAAACAGCGAGAGCCCCTCCTATAACGACAGCTTCTATAGACCGATTAATATTGAAGTGGCCGATATGCCTGCACACCATATGAGAGTTATGCAAATACAAAATTGTGTTTTTATTTCAGAGTAAGCCATGTGGAATGTGTTCGGTGGTGGTGATGGTGGAGGATTTGTATTCTAACTTTTCCACTATTGGTGTAGTTTTTTGCATTCGTTTTATGAATTAAATGCATCGGACACTACGCATGGTTTTCTTGGGGAGATAATGAGCGGATAGAAATTTCGAACTCCTCGCAAAGAAGCTGAAGCCCGCTGACATACGTCCATTAATGCGGCTGGACCAATGTGCCAGTTAACACAAAAGTAGATTATCTCATACTTTCTGGCAGAAACCATACTGTGGCAGATAAAAATGAAAAGTGAGTGAACATGTGCAATTATCAATTCTCGCCATGATGCAGAAAGAGTTTTGGATGCTGACCGGCCTTGAAGATGGATGCGTCAAATGTAAATATACGTCCATCGGATAATAAACAGACCCCAGGGTTTCAAACAATAATGTATAAAGAAGCCGCGAAAATGCAACATGTTCAGGGTGTACAGAGTTCCAAGTGCCAAAAGTAGGGTAGAATGCTGGCGGTGAATTGAACGATATGTCAACATTAACAGCTTTGGGATGATGGTATCTGACCTGGCTATATAGGTAAACTGATCGGAGAAGTTCCTGTTTTCTGTCGTAACGCCACGAGAAAAAAACAAGCGTTTTAGAAAATGAAAAAAGCAGTTATTCAAGGAGGCATCCAAAAAGGCAAATCGGCAAGGATCGGGTGAGGGGCCCCAAACACATACGACCAGCCAAAGGTGCCTGCTCTACGGGAAAGATGGTAGGGTGGGACCTATGCATGCATAGAGGAATGACAGAATAAGCATAGATAATTGGTGAATACGTTTTTCGGGTGGGAAGGTTTTATTATGTTGACATATAGCAACCGAAATAAAGCAGGACAATTAAAAAAAACAAACGTTAAATGTCTACAACGATCGCTTATCAACTCTCTGACCGTCTACGACAGACGACCCATATTTGGACGATGAAGCACCAAACCGGAATAGTCGTGTCCGACTAAAACCCACTTAAAAATTATAGTAGGTATTCCTTGTATGCCACAAATTGCTTGGGGTCCTTCTTGCCATCCTTACCGGCAAAATCTGTGCATGCGAATGATTTGTGGTTTGCGACAAACGATAGACGAACTGTCGTGACAGAGGATGCAGATTAGGTCAAAATCAGAGACGATATCTTGCACGTTATTTCGTTGATAGAGATAATAAACTTGTGCCGCATTTACTACACTTTCTACTCTGTCCCTATCTGAATCTGATGTCAAGAGAGAGTCAAGAGGACCACAGGCAGGAGAGGATGCATGTTGTTCGCTCGACGTAAATCCGCACCCAATCGTACCGCTACACCATCAAGTCCACAAAATAAACTGGCCGGAATTTGATACAACAAATTCATAGCAAACTACTGCGTACATTTATTGGAGCTGATTTTCAGAACCTTGATGCTTTTGTGGCACACAAGGATATGATGGTGAAAATATGACTGAACCAACATTTTCAGTATGCTAAGTAGACGGGTATCGCACATCGATTCTCTTACATACCTGAACATAATCCTATGAAGGCAATGACGCACGGTTATCAGGAAGCATTGCATACCAACATCTTTTCAGCAATCTTGCCCGGCGAGACATATAGCCATTTAAGGGCCGCGTTCAGCTCAGTGGAACACAACTAGCACTGGGTAGCCTAGCTTTCATGATCAATGGTCAATATTGCGGGGTTGTCGACTGATCCTGCTGCGTCCGCTTATGTTTATGTCCAGACAAGCGACTGTGAATTGGAAAATCAACTATATAGGTCAGTTTTTAAAAGGAGGATAGGCGCAATATGTGTGACAACGAACAGTTAACTCCATCAATGTGCTCAACGACACTATGCAGTGCGACTATCGCTGCCCTCTCCAACTTACCATTGCTGCAAAATCGACTGTTTAGCGCCGAAGCTACAGGTACCGTCAATTTATATAAGAGTAGGATGCAGATGGCTCAATAGACATGAACAAACAAAGGCCTGGTGTCCACATTGGGAGAACATAAGTCGTCTGTTTGCTGCGATGGCCGACGTCGGTGGTCGACATCACAGAACAATGAAGTTTTATGATTAAGAAGACGAGTTGGTAAGCATACGTTGCTTTCAATAGATTCTCTTCATGTCAGTACAATTATATGGGAACAGGGTACAGTCAAACATGCCAGTGATTGAAAAATCGGTAAAATTCAGTTCTGGCGAGGCGAGAGCGAAAGGGTGCAGAAAGATGCATGTGGTTAGTCAACCTTTGACCAGGGTAAGCGCAGTGCCTGTACTAGGTTCTTCTGAGCGCATAGAATTAATTTTTGGAAACTGATTGCGACCGCTTCTGCTTCTGCTAACAGGCGCTGACCCAGTAGCTTAGGATAGCTCGAGCGGACCGTATTACCCACACAAAAAGCTTCGTTGGGGTCCATACGATATCCTGAATCAACTGCATGCGCGAGGATGACGCTGTTTATGCTCATAGTTTCGCCTTCGCTGGCCATGACGGGAGGTATCCTGGTATTCTTTTGGATAAATGCCGACTCGTACGACCAATATAACCTCCTCCACAGGAGCACGTGAATGAATAAACAGCATAAACAGCGTCATCCTCGCGCATGCAGTTGATTCAGGACATCGTATGGACCCCAACGAAGCTTTTTGTGTGAGTAATAAGGTCCCCTCGAGCTATCCTGGGCTACTGGGTCAGCGCCTGTTAGCAACAGCAGAAGCGCTCGCAATCAGGTTCCAAAAATTAATTCTATGCGCTCAGAAGAACCTAGTACAGGCACCGCGCTTACCCTGATCAAAGGTTGACTAATCACATGCATCTTTTCGCACCCTTTCGCTCTCGCCTCGCCAGAACTGAATTTTACCGATTTTTCAATCATTGGCATGCTTGACTGTACCCCGTTCCCATATAATTGTACTGACATAAAGGAAATCTATCGAAGCAACTTATGCTTGCCAACTCGTCTTTTGAATTCTGCCATAGCAATTTTATGATTGACTTAAAGTATAATACTAACGGTGAGTGTACTAATGTATTTCTCAGCGACCAGCGTATCCAATTAGGGTAGGAGCATGACAGAGGTAGCGAATTGATTCCGTTTTCCTAAACAATGTTCTTTAACCACGACCTGGCCTTATTTCAATATTAATTGAAAAGTAGACTAATTGAACTATGCGAATAAGACTACGGACCTGAGCAAGAAGGCGTTGTCAACTGAAGAAATTTAATAGCTGACCTCCGTGTAAAGGTGGGAGGTTTTTTGGCTGGAATGGGGACATCATGAATAGAGGCATTATAGCGAACTTAATCCGTCAAATCTGTCTCCATGATGCCTATCTTACCACGTGTAATTAGAATCAACATTTCCAATACAATATGTGTTCACAGTCACTGGTAGCATGTACCAAACTGTTGTAAATATAACTGCCATTTTTCCATGCTGCAGTTGCCCATAAGGCATTCACTGCTGGATTGCTGAGACGATAGGATGTGTCGGGTGTTTAGGCTGTGCTGTTATCCAAGGAACTGATATTAAGCAAAGTGTCCATTTATATGACATGCCGAGTAAAAAACCTATTCTGTTTTTTCAAATTATACGAATGCATCACTGAAGCAACGTGATTGAAAACAGTCGAAATTAAGCCATTTGCGGCTGCAGGATGGCTAGATACATACAAATTTGTAATATCAATCAATCCTGAAAGTATGTCCATTAAAAAAGCCGTTAAAGGATTTCTTTAACAGCTGCACTTTGCTGACGAAGGTCTGTACGCTTTACATGGTGAGGTTAAAAAATATGAAATTTTTCAGTCGCTCATATTACATCGAAAATGTAGACTGATATTTGTCTATCGTAAACGCAGAAAATTATTTTTCTTTATATTTGGGTTATTTTCGTTGTCCCATCTCAGCTTTAGGCTCCATGCGGCCGGAATTATTCTGAAACGTTAAATATGTTGCTGGCTCCATCAATAACATACATCTATGCGTAAAGCAGACCCCACGAAATGCAACATTTTATGTTTAACAGTAAAAGTATCTACTCACTGATAGTGATTTTGGTGCCGAATGTTATGATTATCAAAATGACAAAACCGTTTCGGCCCATATACACGACAGATTGCCTGCGTACGTTCTTACGGCATTTGAGGATACGAAATGGCACAGATTTGATAATCATAATTATTAAATAGAAAAAAATGATTCTCCTTGCTATTATTGGGTATAACGTCAATTTTCAAGTGCGACAAGCTCTGTTCAGTAGAACTCTCAACGACACATTAAGGTCACACCAATGGGAAAAACGCGTAGATGTGCAACGAAAGTCGTGGAGGGGTTTTAGCATAGGAAATGCCTCAAATATTTCACAACTTTATATTAACCTAATTTTATTTCAATTTTGCTTGATAATATTGCGTGGGTACATTTTTTTAAAAGAAAAGCACATTTAATTGAAAGGAAATAGACGCGCATGCAAAATGCGCTATATTTGCAACGTCTAAATATCCCCATAATAGTACCTGTCATTAAGTTCCATGAGTAACCTCACGTACTATATTTGCAAACAGATTCCGCAAGCAAATGGACAATATTTCGGAATGGACTAGGCAAATAAACGAAATGTACACAAACGTAGGTGCCTCAATTTAATCGTCCAAATATACTTCATTATGTCTCCTATGGAATATAATATTGTAATCTCTCGTACGGGATTTTCATCAAACCCGTCAAAAATATCGTCGCCGTTTTAGTCCCTTTCGCCCACGGTACCATTCAGTCTAAGTCATAGCAGAAGACCATTATCTTAACTGCTCCATTTCCAAACAACTCTTGGAACGCTATCAAATTTCTAAACACATTCTTGCGTCCTGGCTATGAGGACTCCAATGATGTGCTGTACGGCTCCAAATTGCAATAAGCACTTAAATGCCTTGGTTCCTGTACAAATGTGGCTAAATATTCGGAGGTGCAATATCTACCTGCAGGAAGAGTACATGACCAGTCTCATGTAACCTAATGACAACAACTGATGTGAGAATTTCTGACGACTTAAACGTTGCGCTTTTTCATGCTCGTGCAGTGTCTTCGAGGGGATGTCTTTTATCTGTCAGAAAATATGCCCACGTACTTTTCTCAAATAATGTGTTCGTACATTTAGGCAAACATTGACGTTGCGATATATTCGGACAATTTCCTATGCTGATACCTGCCTTACACTTTGACTGCGCATCTGGGCGTGTTTTCTTCAACGTAGAGCTTGATGCAGTTGAATAATGATTTTTCATCCGATTCTAACCACAGAAATTAGTTTCCAACACACGTTATTTTTAGGGAACCACAGATCTTATCGATTTTTAAGGATCATAATAGCAGATCACTGCGATTTCGTGCCCTGAAGTATGGCAGTAACGGATACAGGTAATGACCGGAATCGCTTTGTCATTTGCCAGAATTATATCGGTTGTCACAGAAAGGACTAACATCAAATCGTCATTCTCAGTTTTGAACATAAGGACCATTACTTTCATGCAATCTGGATTTAGAACATGATAAAATTATAAGCGGACGAGCAAAAACGTAACGCGTTGTGCCAAATATTAGTATTTATATGTCACTTTGCTATGAATTCACAATCATAAAACGCGGCAACAACGAGAGCAAATATTGCGAACATGGTAGGATTGTGAGAAAAAAGACATACAGGACGACTGACGACATCGATCAAGCGATAGAAAAGCATTCCAAATAGTTATGTCAGTATTTGGACATTCATGCAAACACTTGTAAGTCAGTCCTAACAGTTGAATCTGACTTCCTTTAGATGACAGTTCGACCATCGATTTCGATGATGTCCACCGTGTGCCCCACAGCAGGTTGGAGCAGGGACGGTGACTTGCGCAGGGGTTTATAGTGCCAGTAGACTTGCGCTGCATCTACCTACACTCTCTCCACTTCCCTCGCCCGAGCCCGGTGTCCAGACAGAGTCAAGAAGACCGGAGACGAGGGAGGCCGCAGGTGGATGGCTCGGACGGATCCTCACCTCGGCGTTCCACCACACCCCCTGGTCCACACAACAATAACCAGGATTTCAACCAACACAACAGAGATTTGGAGGCTGGCACGGCCGAAGCCGCACCTAGGCGTGCCGCCAACGACTGGCTCGGATCGCACACTGTGATGGGAGTGCCATAAAGGCCACATTAAAAAGGAGCCATTGCAGCCTGACTCTCAGACCGCCTCCCGTTAAGGAGGAGGTCCAAGTTACCCCGTCTGTTGACAACCTTCCAAGCCACGGCTTTTAGCGCACCGTGATAGCCTCAAGCGCGTCAGATTGATTATAGTGAGGAAAAAGTGCGCTGAGTCGTCGACCTCACTCTCCCTTCCCATTCCCACACTCCAGCCGCCGTCCGAGCCGGTCGGCAAACTGGAGTGGTGGATGGGCGCGGTGGCTGCCACGGTCGACTGACCGTGACTGCGCGCGCCACAGCACGACCTGGCCCCCCATACAAACACAAACACCAGGATTTCACACAACGGGGGTTAAACGGCGAGTATCTCACTTGCGTGAGAGGGCCGTGAAAGGTGCTGCTTCAGCCCGTTCCCAGCCCACCAGTCCGCCACTCCACACAGCACACACACACAACGCGACGAACTGCGTGAACCGAGAGCGGGCATCAATCAGCAACCTTCCTATCCACGACACTTGAAGTGTCGGGATAACTTCCTTCAGATACTTGACAGGAAACAGTCAGGAAACAGGAAACAGTCTAGATTTCTCGTTATTTAAACTGGTGAAGCAGTTTGATTGAGTAGTCGACTTGTCACTAGAGCGGTCAGTCTTAGCGAAATATCGAGGAGCGGAAATAAGTCAATGTTTTGTGAGTAGTAGACCAAATGTAACACTATTATTAAAACATGACCAATAATTGCCAGAGCATAGGTTCGCGCCAATCATTGCAGTGCGGTGGGGGATAATAGGAGACATGCCATGAAAACGCCTCCAAAACCCATCGGCCAGATTAACCACAGGACATCACGGAAGCGAAAATGCAAGGTGTTGTAACAGATATTTTATTTCAAGCTCCTACGTTGACATCTATTTTCGGTCAGATGTGGTTATGTAGCCTCACCTGAAGTAAACCTACCCCAGCCCCTTGTAATACGGGGACAGTGGTAATAGGCGGTTTTTACAGGTGAGGCCGGGGAACGTACGGGTGACGAGGTTAAGCAACTGTATACAAAAGAAACGTTATTGGGAATACGCGGCTGTACTTTGAGTGGTTGCAAATAGTTGCCCTAACCCCTAACCATATTCCCTAACCCTTAACCCAACCCTAACAGTATTGTGTCCACCAGGTGGGGCTACGTAGTCACATCTTAACTTATTTTCTGATAAGTGTTTAACTTTTTCCGTCGAACGTAAAATTTATGCTTTGAAAAACCGTTAAAAACGTACACATGTTAACAGTTGTTATAGCTAGTTTAGCCATCCAAACTATGACCTCCAAGATATTAGAAACCAAGCATACGTATTCTTTCGAAAAATTCTCTTCAGCCAAGAATACTTATAGGTGAACAGGGTCAAATAAAACATCTCAGTGATCAGCGAAATCGATTAACGAGGTGGGGTTTGGGATTAGTTTGGTGAAGGATAATATGAGTCGTGCTCGGAGGCGGAGTGAGAGAGGGAGGGCGCGGCGGGGTGCATGCAATAAGCCGACATTTTAGCATAGTACATGTGAAGTCTGAACGAAATTTACGTGCGCGCGTAAGATCGGCCTTCGTAACCTGACAACGGCCGTTCCCGCTGTTGCTAGTAGATGGCGACCTGATAAGTCATGCGAAAATCTTCGCCTGCCTTCTTCGTTTTAGTAGAGAATAATATTCAAGCCCCTGCTGCCCGAAAGGTTCTTGGGGCAGCACGATCAAGGCGTCCTCCTAGGAAAATTACTGTAGGAAAATATATTTTCAAAATTTGCCCACTGGGCATTTGTGCGACTGACTAGACAATACGCTCCATTTGCAGCCCGTCAACCGGTTCGAATTTATTCTACTTAACGTCAGACCAACACAATTACATGGATAATGAACTCGTGAGTTATGGAGAGGATTTAAATGCATCTTAGGAGGCAGGATTAGTCGAATTTCTTGTTACCAGGCCGCCTGAATGACGGAGTCAGCGTGTTGAGGACGGCGGAATTGCGGTGGGTAGGTGGAGGGGGGAGGGAAGGGAAGGAATTCGGGTAACGTTGTGAGTGCTGTCCGTATGTCAAACACGGCGAGTGTGTGCGACTATTCTCAGGGCGTTGGGACGACGTGTGTTCACCGCCTTGAGTCAACAATTTCCGATAACAAAGAGCTGGAATTGCTAGTCGAATAGCCATCGCCTCGGTTGTTGCTAGCACCCACTTGTGAAGGCTTTCAAAGTAGTGTGCTGACGCCCGGTGGATAACTTGAAAGGCATCTTTGACGTCGACTGTTGTTTATATCGATTAGATGTGCGAAAATTGCATTCAAAATCGACCGACTTTCCCCTCTACCTAGCCAGGCAGGCATGTGTTCGCGTACCCTCTTTTTCAGACGTCTCGTTGTGCGGCCAATGTATCCAGCAGGATTTACATCAAACCGGTCAAAAGACTGTTGCAGTTGGAAGCAGAAACACACTCAATACCCACTAATCGACGTCGCAGCAAGAAGTCATTTTAACTGCTGCATCTCTAGACAAATCTTGAAGAGCTATTGATTTTTTAAAAATGGGCCCTTATCTTGGAAATGGAGATTCCGATGAATGTGTTATACTCCCCAAAATTACAATAAACAATTGCATCCCTTATTTTACAATGTTCTTTACGTTTGTTTACCAAGTACGGACATCACGTGTCCAATTCGACAGAACTGGAAACACTCCCGAAATCTAATTTATCGTGTAAAATTTCTTGAGACGCATGGCAGTGTAAAACAAGGACATTTAGTTAAACCCTGCAAACGAAGACGGTTGGAACGAACCCAGTCGTAATCTTGGTTCCTGTGGTGGACTGTCCGTCATGTAGAAATAAGTCGAGACAATCGATTTAACAACTATTCAGTATACCAGACATACAGGATTTGTCAAATGTTTTTCCGGATCACACTGGTATAGAATTTCACGATGTAAACAGTCAACAGTAAAAGCAATTGCTGAAATAAACTGTGTGTCATCTAAGTTAAAAGGGGAATCGAATTTTTAATGTCTGAGTGTGTTCATATACTCGGAGCATGCGACTCCTATCCAATATTATCTACCACACCTATCCCCATGTATTATGTCATTTAACACGCTTTCTCGGACAGGGTCACGTATATTGTTGCCCGATATAGTTTAGTAAGTGCAGACATGCAGTTTAGCGGTTCAGAATAAATTTTAGGTCTCTTGCATGCGTCCACCGTCCAAAAGTATAATCTAAAGTTCGATACGACAATTTTTACAAGCCATCGTCATTCATTCACCGAAACTTGTTTTAACTTGAAGTCATATTAATGCAAATAACGTTCGCCTGAATATATGAAATTTCTCGATTAAAACCTTTATTCTGGCCCGTTTAACTGCTTCAACGACCTGAAATAATCAAAGAAAAACCTTCACACATACAGTAGGTGGGCTAACTCATAAAATACCAACCTAAATTCTGAAATGCGCTTTCGTTTAGAAAAGATTAATGAAGTAAGGTTGTAAAACTAGTCAGCCTGCAACATAATTCTATCATATTATAGTTACCTCAGATGGTGGCTTTCGAATGAGATTTCTTTCGGCTACATGCAAAAACTACAGTCCGTGAAAATGACTACTTAATTTACCTGAATTTTTCTCATTGAATTTCGATGTCCCTAAGTGTCGAATTAGATATCATGGGAAAAAGGCAAAAAAATATTCATTCTTCCACTCATTCGGTAGATAATTACGTCTTCTTCTAATTTTATACTCAAAGGAGTAACATAATTCGGTTTTCACAAAATTTCTAATTGTGGGACTTTTAAATACCGTGAAATGGCCTTCCATAAATCGTCATGTCTCTGCATTTACCAATTTGGCTTGTAAAGTTAGCAATATGGATCGAATCCACTGCTAAGTTTTATGAACCCCATATGACCCCCCTTCACTACCGTAGAGAAATTTGCGGTATCCCGTACGCGGAAAATATACGGCTTGTAGTTTTGAAACTCTGAATCCAAGTGTAACTGCAGAGCGGGTTCTTCGTTTTAGTAGAGAATAATATTTAAGCCCCTGATGCCCGAAATGTTCTTGGGGCAGCACGATCAAGGCGTCCTCCTAGGAATCCACTCACAGTGTCCCATTAAATGAGGCACGAGAGAACAGAATTTACTTTTTGGCAATAATTGTAGTGGTTCTTTCGATCGTGTAACAACATTCCTTGTAATAAGTCTGTCATCAGAATTCCCGTTTTTGCAAAGCAAGTCCGGAATCGTTTTGAACTCTACCACAATGCAGCCTACCAAACAAAATTTTCCGCTATTTACGCCAAACGCCGGATTGGATTTCGTTTTTGATGGAGGGACACGAAATTGCTGAAGTTCGTGTATTGTCCAACCTGTCCAGGTTTTCTTTTGAAATAGACGTTGCTTCGAACGATATCATCAGGTATCCTGTGAGAAAGAACATCTGAGGGAGATAGTGGGCGAAGCCGTTTCCATCTGCAGTGTGAACCTAATTGTCGGATGTGCCTGAGTTACAAAATTTTAGAGGCCGTTTCGAACGGGTCATGCCATAGCGAGGTGGTTAGCAGAGAATCTGAGGGCCGTAAGGCATCATTTATTACCACACAGATATCGAGATATCTTTGAAAGCTTTGATAGCGTCTAAGATCATAGGTCTAAGGGCTTGATGATGTTCTCGCTAGACGTCTCATTATTTCTACAAACATCGTTGTCACGGAGACGGTTAATTACATCTGCAATCCCTATCAACCAATCAGCAAGAAGCAGGAATTCCAACGAACAAACTCAAGAAAATATTGCGAATATGTACACGACATGTCCAATTCTTTTTGACGGCCAACGCTTATGGCAAATAGATGATGTTGGTATGACCTCGCCTCTTGGAACTCATAGCTGATTTCTTCATGGGCAAGCTGGAGAAATTTTTATTCAGCGATCAGATCAATAAGCTTGGGTACTATGATCGCTACGGGGATGACAATCTGATGAAATTCATCATAGAAACCACCGCAGCTGCCCTCTTAAATGCAACAAAATAGGCACATCCGTCGATTAGGTTTGTTTAACAGAAACTAACTCAATAAAAAACAAAACATTCTTATAGTTCAAACGGTGCAAGTGGTTTGAGCGACTCTGTGTTTTGCATAGAGAGGAGTCAGCATTGGTTAATTTCATCCAGCGACTTGTTAAAGTCATAAAACACTATTAACCTTCGAAGATATCCTCCCAAAGTACGCGTGATTAGAGTGAGACTGAATGCAGGGATGTTTTTCTGTTCCAACAGAGTGGTTAATTCATGCAACTTAATGGAGTAATACTTGATGAGCCCGGAGGGATTCGAACCCAGGGTAGTAAGGGCAAGACTTCGGCATAGCCAACACTGTGACCAGCTATGCTACGAGACCCTAGCAGAGACTTTGAATTTAATGACATTTGGGTCCAGTCACCAGCCAACTCTACTCCGACGTATCGAATCCACCAATTCTGAAAATTTTCTGGGAAATTTTCAGAATGCTCTATCTGTGGATGTCTTCATGTCCCCATCCACAGAAGTTTGACCCGTACAGTCATACGCACCACCACACTACCAGAACTTAACGCAATTCCCTCCTTGTGCCATCCTCGCTGAAATTTATACGCCGCAAAACGTGCTACTTGCGTGCTCCAGTAGCCATGTATTTCGTATATTTTTCGTTTTTTACATCGTTGCAAGACAAAGCATCGTCCAGCACATTCTACTTGGCGTTTAATATTTAGTTGCAAGCTACTCCACGTGTTTCAGCGCTGCATTGTGATAGATTCACCCCATCTGCACCAGTGTGCGCCCATTAGCACATATTTTCAGTATAACAATGATTTAAATATTGTTATTTTTCAGGAGCATACTGCACTGATTGTAGGGAGAGGATGTCCAAACACTTGTCTATATTACCCTCGGAAACACTGATCTGAATACTGAGCTATTTTCAAGTCATATACACACAGTACAAAGAAAACTGAGCTATAATCTTCCATTTTCCGTGGCAAAAATTAAGATCTGTGTTCGAAATGACATTCCACATTCATTCAGCAACTGCCCACATGGGGAAAACTCCATATGTATATGCAAGCATTTATTAATTTAGCAGTAACAATACAAAGGTTTGACGTTCAGCAGGGCTTGATTTATAATAAACCTCCAGTTTACTGACGTGGTCGAATTCTCCGTTCTGTAACGAACATCGCCCAGGAGGTCGGCAGGAATATCCTCACTTTTGATGGCAGATATGCGAATCTCATCCACTTTACTCCAGTATGTTTGATGAACGGTAACTTCGAATGAGACATTTACAAGGGTGTATTCGGACGAAAGGTAAGTACCGTGTATTTCACCAGTACTGGCAGATTTTAAAGACTAAAAAGGCAAAAGTCAGCAAAAGCCAATCCAACAAGATTTCGCTTTTTACCATTGAAGCAAAGATCAGAGTTTACTAACTTCATACCTCAAGTGCTGCGTGGTAGTTTACAGCAGGAAACCGCAATGTACATTTGAAGTGCAGGAACCTAGCCTCTCCGATTCTTTCAATAAATGTGCACCGATGGGATACTGCAACTCCTTGAAGTTCCATTTTTAAGTACACATGTAATTGTGAAGTATAGTGTTTGGAATAAACGATATTTCCAAGTTGTCCAGTTAAATATTCCACAACATCCGTCAGGTAAAGGTTTTGGTTTTCACGTGGACATTCTGAAAGTAGAATAACGAAGAAGAGAGAATAAAGGACCAACGCTGGGGATGAATGCCAGAAAGACAATACGTCTCCTCGGATACTGCAAAATGGCTTACTTTCTGACCGAAAACATGCCCTTGATTGAGGCTGTAGAAAAGTAAGTAGAAACAGCAGAGGCCGTCGCATGCTGCAGAGGTCACAATATTTGGGGCTGTCGTTGGGTTTATAACAAATTTCAGCAGACTAGATTGCGGACTAAAGAAGTCCTGTGCGTATTGTCCAGATATCATGCAGTCTGTGAGCGCGCATTCATTCACGAATAAATGATCAAATGAGCCTGACAAAAAAGCCTGTTGAGAGTGTTGAGTAGAAATTCGGCTCAGCCGTGAAGTCGACTCATCCGACGAACTTACGTTGTCGTTACTTTGCTCCAATTGCGGGCATGTGCATAACCGATGCAAAGTAAATTCTCCGGAGATATTTGCCGTCTCACTTGTCCCCAATGCTAATTGGATGCTACTTTTCTGATCCATTATCTGTTCGATAGAGGACTGCATGTCATTATAAGACGAAAAACGGTAGAAGATGGAGTTCCCATACGCCAATATATATATGTATGTAGATCAGAGGTGGTATGAATTCCGAGTGGATATAATGAAAAATAGAAGACGTTCTTCGGAAAAGTCGAGTTGTACTCGAGTACAACTCGACTTTTCCGAAGAACGTCTTCTATTTTTCATATATATATATATATATTAAAGGTACTATACCGTACTCCCGACATAGATACTTGTTTAAAGCCCAGACCCGAAAAAGTCCCGTCCCGGAGATTTAACTCTAAATCCTGCACTGATTAATTTCTGTAATTATTCACCTGATTATTCTCTGCAGTTCATATACCAGAAACCGCTAGATAAGGCTGGGGAGTCGCACTGAAGAGCCGAACCCCTCGCAGCTGTGTCACGCATCGGCAGAATGTCGGCGAAACACGTGTCTGGGTTTTTAGCAAGTATCTATGTCGGGAGTACGGTATAATACCTTTACCATATGGATTTCCTACTACTCGTAGTACTACTTGTTTGTAGAATGGGCATTACGCGGTTATTCCACAGTAGTTGATTGTCGTCGACTCGAATTTTCATTGAAATTTCGGTTCTGACCCTAAAAAGTCATTTCCCGGAGATTTAACTGCAAGTCCTGCATTGAGTAATTTCTGAAATTATTCACTTGATATGTCTACATATCAGAGGGGTGATGACGGACTCTGGGGGGGGGGTAGATTGATACAGCACTGTTTCGGGCTTGTTTGCCTTCATTCTGCCAATCATAACCATGACCACCAGCTGGAACCAGAAACATAAACATGCACACAAACACACCTGGCGCAGTTGGTGCACCACTGGGTCTACCAGATGGGTCATAAGCACTTCATCGAACCGAAGTTCATCAGTGCCTCGCCACCTGTCATTCTCTGTCGCTGCAGATCGGGTATTCATTCAATCAGGAATGGGCGCACACCGATCCATTGGCTTCCCGAAGCAAACAAGCTTCGTATGGGCGATAGGGGTCACGAACAGGCAACCACCTACCAGGTCGAAGTCGGCCAAGCAATCATCAGATATGACCTCACAGGCGCATTGCGGGTCTGCAACATTCCAGGCGCAGAACTATTTGGGACTTGGGTCCGTCATAGCAACTCTGAAACTTCGCGTATCCAAATATCTGGCCCCTGTCTACCAAGCGCGATGCCTTTTCTGGCGTTCGGCGCCTCATTCTTTTCAACCAAGGACGCACACAGACGTCATGCCTTACCAAGTATCAGAGAGTCGGGTGTTCGTTATTGTAGCATCATTATCATTGAGTAAAATGCGGATGCGGAGACCGAAGGCAATATAACAGCTGATTTATAAATTTTAACCCTCACTTTCACCAAGACCCAAGGAGTAGCATCGTCTCTGCCAACCCAGAATTTCGTTACACATTGGTCTTTCATTTTGGCAGCGTCCATTCTTACGGATTTTCAAATTCGATTGCCAAACAAATTGCAACAAATAGGAACTTGAATTACAGTTGGGAAATCTGACAATCATAAAATAGGTTATTACCAGACAAGCTGGATATGTCAACCTTCCGATCTCAGTTTGTTGATCTAGGGCCTGTCACCTGGAGATCAGAGGTGTGACACCGGGCTTTAAACCCAAAGTTGATCGGCTCGAGTCCGGCTGGTGGCACTTGTCCACTAGTTATGTATGTTCCTTCTTGATGATTTCTGTCTCCACCAAACAGACATGTTCCCGGGTTTTGAAGTGCATAGCGGCAGACATCATCTTCTTTGTTAATTGGGATGCTTTTAGATTGCTGTATGTGGCCGCATTTCAAGGCTTTGGAATGCTGTGGTTCATTATCCTGCGATGACATCATCGCCGTTGTTAACATAAGATAACGTCCCTGTCTCTGCCTGCCGTCAGCGTACATTTCCGTTTTCGAACGGATTCAAATCTGCAATAGCATCTCGGTTTGTTTTCTGACAACTTTTCTCAAATTTTAGAAACATCGATCTTAAAACATACACTGTTCCACCACTTGAATAGAAAGGAAGCGCACTGGGTGTATGTGGTTATTTCCTACGATTCTTCCGCCCAGAATGTTTATCTTAGTAATAGTGAGTTGCACACTTTAACCACTCAACACTTGAAAGGTCTCTGGGGGGAACTTTATTTATCTACGACCTCTGCCTGCGTCAAGCATCCTCGCAATAAAGGATAACCTGGTATACGAAGTCTCCAGAATCACATATTCAAGCTTTCTGGAATCTCTGTAGTATAAGGTGTAAAGTAGGAACTGTGTCATATTTTATCAAAGAGGCAATGTTTTAAGAATCAAACAATCGCCTCCACGCATATTGCCAGGAAGCCGTCTAGACATGAAATGAAAATTTCCTTCGTGAATTAAACCAGGCAGATTGAAAATCAAGCTCTGAACTCAAGGTAAACAATCTGCCTGCTTGTTCACTTTCGACGCTTGATCTCTGTTTGCCTGGATTTAGAAAAGCAGAGCTCAAGCCACCTTCATGCATAATGAGAGGAAAACTCCATAAGCGATGTTGGTAGACTGCAGAATTCATAGTTGTTGGTATTTTACCAAAAGGTCATGTTTTGAAGTTTACCCAATGACTTTTATGAACATCTCAGGTAAACTGTCTGGTCGTGATGCAGAAATTTTCCTTGTGAGGTCGACAACGAAGGCAGGAAATTTTTCTGACCATCTAGAAACGCCATGTGCATGCCAAAAGCTAATTATGAGATAAGAACTATACCCTTTAAACCAGTTATGTAAATTTTAAATTTTTTTGCGAATACTTAAGTTCCAATTGAGCACAGAAGCTAGAAAGATCCGTCCCTTTCTTGCGCTTTCTGCTGCTCTCAGCTTAATTCAACCTTCAGACCTGCCAAAAATGCCCGAGGTCGATAGATGCGGGTAGGCATCTAGGTGACACTGAAAAGGCCTTCGAACCGAAGCTGTACTATCGGGAATTTGAGGAGCGCCTTCAACTTTCCAAACTCCAAAACATTTGTGTGCCGTTTTTATTACAAACATTGCTGGGTAGTTGTGTTTCCACTCATGTCTGTCTGGAAAAAAAGGAGGATAGGAGAGGGGAAAGACGGGGAAGAACAGAAACCTGATTCAGGAAAATGCATCCGTCTAAGGAAATGACTGTTTTTTTAACTTTGTGGAGATCAAGCTTAAGCTTGTTTTACTCATTATGAGATTGGTATATCGGAAGCGAGGCTAGAAGAAGTAAGAATTTGTAGTCCTCAAGTGTAATATTTTAAACATTTGAAGAGACCAGTTTGCAGTAACGGGAATTCTCTTTTGCGTTATTTTTTGGGAGCTGAAAGTACTTTGGGCGATTTTGGCGGAGGTGCTCAGAATGGGAAGCCACAGATAAAGTTTATAATTAAGAACACGTCTCCTTTAGCATGCTTCTACTGATAGCGACCGATCACTTGAAATAATACCCAAAAGTTTTATACGTGTTTGCGATCGGATAAGATAACTTTAATGGGGATTGTAATATTTCAGATACGTCTGGATGTACACATTTCAAAGGACTTCTTTTGGATCGTTTGCATGAACCGCGTCGATATAAATGACTCGTTAACTAGGAGGCATTTTGTCTATTGATTTTCGGTGCGCTTATAAATTCGTGTCTATTTCATAGAAAACATCCACAGAAATATTTTTCTTCCGCTCATTTGTTAAGAAATAAATTCGTCTTCCTAAAGACAATTTGGCCAGTATACCTAGGTTTTCGATAAATTCTCTCCGGGACTGTTAACTTTTTTTGCTATCGAGATGATTAATAAAAAACGGGCAGGTAGAAGTTATTCTGTAGCTGGAGTTTGGAGGGAAATATGGATGCAGTCTTCAGTTTTTTGGCTGAAGGCAAGGGAGCGTTTAAGATTCTCAAAGGTTTTAATTCCGATTTGCCGTCGTATTTGCAATTGGGGTTTAAAATCTACAAGCTGTATATTTTCCGCGTTAGAAAATCATTTATTGTCTACGTGCCCCTAAAAGATACCAAACAAGGTTTAGAAAATTTTGCGATAAATGTGGAATATGTTGTATAATTCATGAAGCATATTAATATACACACGAATACGACAGCAGTCATTCAATTAACTTTAAACGCAGTTGTGTATGGGAGTTATATCGGCATGGTGTCACACATTTCAGCGAAATAGAGGAAAAGGTTGTCGAACTACAATACCTTCAGTGGCTACTAGCTGGACTTTGTCAACATGTGCTTGCGCAATCAAACCCAGGACAGGACCACATCGGCCCCAAATTTTAACTGATACTCCCGTCCGCAAAGAAAGCTTCGTAAGCTAGCAGCCACTTCCTCATACTCATACCATTTTGAGTTCGATTCGTACACAGTTACATTAATTATCAGAGGCAAGATGTAGCTCATCGCAATGACCTGATGAGTTCCATTTTCTCTATATTAAATGTTCATGAGACAATTGTCGAGAACTCCACCGATTCGCAGGAACGCATCCGTGCAACACTCAGGGAGTTTGAAGTTGCAGGTGAGGCTCGGGGATCTTTCACTTTGCTAGGGGCCAAGAAAAACACAATGCAGATTTGCACAGACAATGTTAATACACAGAGACGACGGCTTCTACACTAACCAAACAGCATACTATCGAGTGTATTCTGTAGTTTCGAAAATAAATAACAACTCGCCTACTTCGTCTGGCCTAGGAATTAGGCTTTTCCCAAACTCTACAATATAGACAAATGACTAGATTTAAGTCAACTGAAATCTGACATCATTTTATTTTAAAATTTTTCAACCAACTCCTACAATTAATCATGTAAAAAACAAATGGAATGAAAAGTGGGACAGCAACCTATGCAGACTAAGCAGCATTGTACCAGCACGTTTACCACTGCTCCTCATGAAAAGTACATGGTCCTCATTCATTCCGAAACTTTATGAAATTTATATGATGTCTTTTTAAAGGCATAGAAGAATACGCGATTTTTTACGCTGAACGCATGCAACCTGTAGACTGAAATCACTGAGGGCTAATGCGAAGACAAATCAGGCTTCAATTTATTCCGAGACTAGAAAACGTTTTTAAAACCCAATTACAGTAAAAGATAACTTAATTAGTGCTGTAAAACTAATCGTTATGCAGCATAAATCTATAATGATCCAGTTACCGCGGAGTGTCGGCTTTCGAAAGAACTTATTTTCGGCTGCATGCAAGATCTGTACGCTGTAAAAAATGACAACTTAAGTAGCAAGCAATTTTCTCATTGATTTTCGATGCCCTTGAAAATTCAATTATATTTTATGGAAAACACGCATAAAAATAAGTATTTTTTTACTTATTCGGTAGAAAATCACGTCTTTTTACAATTTCATACTCAAAATAATAGTATAATTCAGTTTTAAAAAAACTTTTCTAATTTTCGAATAATTTTGAACCCGACCTGCTGTTACACTTGCATTCAGGGTTTCAAAACTACAAGCTGTATATTTTCCGTGTACCGAAAACCATGCATTTCTCTACGGTGTTAAGAGGAGACCATATGAGGATTATAAAACTAAGCAGTGGATTTGAGCAATATTGTTAACTTTACAAGCCACATTCGTAAATGCAGATACATGACGTTTCATGAGCGGCCATTTAACGGTATTAAAAAATCTCAATTATACCCAATTATACTCTTCTTTTGAGTATGAAATTGGAAGAAGACGTGATGTTCTACCAAATAAGTAAAAGGATGAATATTTCTATGCATGTTTTCCATTAAAGATAATTGAATTTTCAATGGCATCGAAAATCAATGCGAAAATTGCTTACTACATAAGTGGTCATTTTTTGCAGAGTATAGATCTTGCATGCAGCCGAAATATGTTCTTTCGAAAGCCGACACCCTGAGGTAACTGGATCATTATAGATTTATGCTGCATCATGATTAGTTTTACAACATTACTTAATTTATCTTTTCGAAACGAGAACGCATTTCGAAATTTTGATTGACATTTTATGAGTTAGCACATCTACTGTTTACTTCTTTTTTGAGCATAAAATATAAATATGACGCGATTCTCTATCAGATGACTGAAAAGCACTGGAGGAAAATTCTTACATAACCAATGTAACACTTTCCTTCGAATTCGAGCACCCAAAAACTTGTTTTAAAAGTTTTTTTAAATAGAATATCCTTTTTTAATTAATTTGCGAGCGGCAGTCAAGTACAGAAGTCGATAAAGGCGAAGTATTGCACAAAGCAGCTGGACAAAATATGACTTCTTCTATGCTGTACAAGTGATCTCAAGAATTCGGAACTGGAAAGAATAAACGACCATGTGCTGCAGTTGACTGAGTACTCGTGCACAAAAAAGGACACCGACTGGCGTAGGCGATGGCGAAATTCATGTGATAAGTTATACTGGGAAGCTAATCAAATAATCTCATCCATGTGCAGAAGTAATGTTGCAAGTTCTACTGGTAAGTAAATCCCCATGGCAGCCTATTCATGCGAACTGTGTGTATTTGCGTCCTGAGTACCTTAATGTTCCCAGACACAGACGTTTCAATTTCATACATATTTCTGACCGCACTTCTGGGGAGAAACTCTGCCTTATACTCAGTAAGATAGAAGATGTTAAAATGTGTGGCTATGAAGAACTCATGCCTGACAGGTACGATGCTGCATGAATTGACATTGCACGGTCTTGAGAAATCTCATAGTTAGAAATGTTTCAAAACCTAATTATACCCCTTTCTTTAGCATAAAATAAAAAACGACTTGATTCCCCATCAAACGACTGAAAGAAAGCATATTTTTGTTCGCGGTTCCTATAAAATTTATTTGAATATGCAAGACCATCGAAAGTGGATGGGAAAAATGCATGCTACTTATGCAGTCATTTCTTACCAAATACGGTTTCTACAGGAGGTTGAAAAGCAGTGCATTCAAAAGCTGTCATCCTGCCGAGTCCGAAATAGTATATAATTATGCCATGTGAAAATCCGTTTTGCAAACGCGCATAAGTAGTCCTTCCTAATCGTAACAAATTTCAGAATTTCAGCCAACATTTCGTGAGATCGATCACCCACTGTAGTTAGGTGTGCTTCAAAACGATGTGTCTGGCAGTAAGTTGTGATGGGGTTTGTGCAGGAAGCGGATATTGCTCTCCCATAGAGGTATCTAGGTTACAGTTGCCCGTTTTTAGCTCAGAGGTAGAGTTTGAGTAAATGCCGACCAAGCGGTCGTCTCTGAGTAGAAATTCAGTTTTTTGTGATATGAGCTAGTAAACATCACCATTTACATTTTGTTATTAGGACACTATTCCTCATCACTTCTTGTACGCTGAGAATCTTTTTTTAAAAAATCATATTTGCAAGCGGACTTAAAGTCTGATTCTCACTAAAGCATCAAAAGTGTCAGCAGCGATAAGCTGCAGGATGGTGGGAGTCAGAATGGTGTGGTAAGTTACATAATCTCTCATAAAATGCGGCCCTATTTGTTTTAGCTATGCACCGCCTGAGGCGTCTTGGAGATGGCCTTATAGTACCATCACGCAGACTGACCCTGTGATTGCAGTCGGGATCTGCCGCTGTCCCGCACTATATCGGTCACACCAATGCAGGTCACCACCTTCGCACACCACGGACGTGCGAATGTAGTCCCCGCGTTCAGTGCACATCTGGTGCATTCAGCGAGGACTTTCAGCAGCACAAATGATTGTGCGTGATCCCGACGAGAATTGCTGGATTTGCCATCCTCAGTACGCGGGACAACATGGTCTAATGACCTCTGCTTTTCGGGTTTCACCCCAACACAGAGCAAGTATGCGAAGGGGTAAAATTAGCCGTGTCCCGTATGTTGGTATCTTCGAACCACTGTAGACAGTCTGTAGACGGTCTGGAGGCCGTCTGGATGATTAATGAACATGAAAATACCTGAAACTTCATCATTTTAATAAACTTAGGTGGGACGAAAAGGGGCTTGAAAAACGACTGTCTAGATGGACATGAGACGGACTATCGTGAACGAAAATTTAAGGCGAATTCACGAGACTGGTGAATAACCAAATCATCATGCGTATACCCGAACGCAACCGACAGAACAACGAGCTCGTAGCCCATTGGTTATAGGCATTGGACCTCTAGCTAACGGGTCACGGGATCGAGTCCCAGGTGTTTCACATTTTGGGGTTGGGTATGGCTGTCTGACGACCGCTAATGAGCCAAGAATGGACATTCTAGTCTCTCCTTTCCTTGTCAGTAATAATATTCTGTCAGTATCACGCGCCGCCTCAATTATAATCCACGATCTAAAGCAGTTGTTCGTAATCATGCCTAACAAGTATGATCGAAATGATCTTGAAAGTAGTAATTATTTGTTTTAAAACGATTTCCATATTCTTCCTCCTCATAACAAACCAATCAGCTCTTCACCCAGAGAGGACAGCAAAACGCGCTTTATATACGTGACTCTATTTAGACTTGTTAAGCTTCGTGTCTTTGAGGGACAATAGGTCTTACCTGGATTATGAATTGCAGCTTCCGCTGCAATTAATTTGGACGGCTTATTTTTAAGTTTAACAACAGTTCTTCTTAGTCTTTAAGAGCAAATAGGCTCACAATGATTGCGCAAGTATTTGCGCTTGGGAAATAGTTTTATATTTTTCTTATCAAAAACCAAACATCTTCACATCCACGGAAGATAACTGCACATCCTTCATGTGCTGAAGCTTAGGAGACATCTTATATGAAATGCCAATGAAAATGCCTAAATGAATGTCCACTTATGAAAACTGAGTATCCGGCGATATTCCAACTCTACGTAGATATGACAAGTCCCGAGTACAATCAACAATCTAGTTACTCGCTGATCGCACACTGTTTGCACATTTGCACTGTCATAAAACTAAGTGTGCAGTTAAAATTTCACAGTTTTTCTGTCGTGAGCTTTAAATAAACGCAAATTGGAATTTACTGAGCGCTCCAGTTCTGTTTATTCATTACTTTTGCTGAACGAGTTCCTAACACAGTAATAAAGCGATAAAGTGTAGGCTTTAAGAGTAAAACAGAGGGACGTTACGGTGCAAATACCGGGCTGACTACGGAAGGAATAGTTCAGCCTTTCCCAATAAGATTTTAGAACAAAGCAGGAAATATATATATCTCTATATATACAGTAGGTGGTCTAACTCATGAAGTGCTATGAGTTAGCATAAGAAAATTCCTATAATGCAGAATCCGCCCAACCTGCGTTCCCCAAAATCCTACGGCGGTAAAAAACGACTGCTTTTAAAAAGATGCTATAGTTGGGGTGATATTTACGAACGTAAAAATATTTAATTTTTACTGAAAAACTAAAATTTCAGAAAATGGCCATATTACTAGTCGCTTAGTAGGTGTACACATGAAATGGTGATAATAATGTCAATAATAACAAACGCAAACGATCAATACTTTGTTGATTGTCCATTTGTATTAATCACGGCATGGAGATGGTCAGGTTGTCTTACAGGCATGGAGAAGGTCAGGTTGTCTACAGTTGCTTGTTCAATGTGATTGTCCAGAATAAAATCGAGTTTCTTATTCGCCTCATGCCAATGTCTTTTAATAAGTACGAAAAGATTGGATAGGATTGAGATCTGGCCTGTTGGCAGGGACGAACATCGACTGGAGTTCACATGCGGACAGGCTGACTGTTGTCTAAAAAGTCAGATAACGGTTAATGCGTTATTAGATTCATACTTCTTTAGGACGATGGACAGGTGCATTGTCGTGTAAAACTATGGTATCCAGTCGGCGACGGTGGATGTAGTTGTAATCGAAAGCATCCCTCACAATGTTGACGATAACCTTACCGTTGGTGGTTTCCGTAGTCGACCGTCAGACTGGCCACTCTGCGAATTTAATCGTCATCCAAACCATTGACCGTCGACAATTCTTGAATGAAGCCGTCCGCACAGTGTGATCTTTTGGAAAGTTTTTTCCTCATATGACCATCTGGGTCGATTTCATTAGCTTGTCTAAAAATAGGACCTAATCGCAGAAGTAAATGTTCTTCCAGAATGAAAGCCGGTAATCAACATATTTCATAGCAAATAAACAACGCTCTCTCATAAGTTTGCAACTTAAAAACGGCTTGATCATGGCCTTTTGTTGATGAAGTTCAAATTACCGCATCCTTTTCCTAATTATATCCAGAGAGGACATCAGCAGCTGATTCCTATGAATGGTCTTATTGGCATATAATGATACTTTTGTAGTGTACGACAAATAAAATCGTCGTCTTGCCTACTCGTGGACTGTTTTGGTCAACCCTGTTTATTTCTGGGCACGGCTCTATCATTAAGTATTCGCCACAGAGTTACTTTACAAATATTAAAAAAATACTTGTCAATGACTCACGCGACAACCCTTCCGCGGCGTATTTCCGCACCCTTTCATAGTTGCCTGCTGGAAGACATTTTCTGGAAATGTTCATCGCACGGCGTGACACAGAAAGATGGCAGCATGTCACGCATACTCAATATTATCTGTTTACGCATATTGGTTGTCGGTGTGGTAAAAAAACTACTGCAGAACAAAATTATTACTAACGTTTATGGCACGAAACGCCAGAAATTTGCGAAAAAGTGTTTTATAAGTCGATTTTGAGCCTTTTGTCTTGAAAACAGTGAAAGTTCTCAAGCTCGCCCTCACCAGATTTTCTTCGGAGCAAAATCAAATGTTCCGTTTCTAAACTGGACTCTTCCAGTTTATATTAATATTTGTTTACAGTACAATGCACGTAAACATAAGGTGTTGATCAGTAAATTTCCACAACGCAGAAAATTATCTGGATATCAAGAAAGGTCAGATTTAGCTTAAATCTGGCCTCCTTTCCTTCAAAGAAACGAACTTGAAATGAAACTTTCTTCAGTAATTGGCTTTCTGTGTCCCAACACTCTCTAATGAACACAAATAAGAACGCCAAAGGCATGATATACTTCTCGACCAAGATATTTCATGAGTTAGGCTACCAACTGTTTATCAGAGCTGTAGACAAGTGGCGCTATGCCATTCCGGGCAACAAAACTCGCGGTGCGTTGGCGAACTGAGCAATTGCCTCAGAATGACCACTGTATCTTGAGAGGTGGGGTGGGTCGACTGGAGATGGGCTGATACTATCTTCAGGTGGGTATACGTGTGAATGCTGTCGAGATTTGCTGCTGTCCCACGTTTTGCGCACGCTGCGAGGGTGCACCGATTACAGGTCCTGAACTCAGCGCACATCTGGTTGATGCCACGTAAGCATTAGGTTTCAACTACGGTTTAAACCCACATGGCCATATGCAGAGCAGGTAAATTTTTATGAATTTGACACATAGGTCGAAATGTCTGACCGGCGTCTGCTCCAGCAGCCTTTCACCGTAGTACAGACCGGGCTGTGGAAAGGGTCAAATCATAGGGGTCATTTGTCTATGTGTTTTTGAATTAATGTAGTATATTGTCCTCTGAACTAACAATTGAAGACGCGGGCAATGGAGCAGAAAGGGGTTTTGGAACCAACAGCCAAATTCATCTTGCAATTGAGCTCAAAATTATGTTTTACTAGGCTTTAAAAGAAATCCTCAGAGTTTATCTCAGCAAATAATCACACGTTGTTCCCTTTACAATAATCAGTTGTGATCGAGTTGGATTTCCAGAGTACATGCACATAACTTAAGCGCTAAATTCATAACATAAGAAGAGTTGTAAAGGATGATACTCAAAACCTATTGAGCATCAGTGAAAAAGGTCAACATGGTGGTCTTGCGAAGGCAGGTTTTGAAATATGATTCTCTTTCCTTGTCGACCGGCCAATCAGTTATACAACCAGAGAAGAAGACTACAGTATACGTGCTACCTCATTAAATAATTACCTAAATTTTGAAATGCGTTTTCGACTCGAAAAGATTACTTAAACTGGGTTATAGCATTAATTGCCGAGCAGGATAATCCCAAAATCTTTTGGTTACTTTGGTACGCTGGATTTTGAACGAACTTCCTTCCGGCCGTATCCAAAATCGACAGTGTAAAAATTGACTACTTACATAGTACGAATTTTTCTCACCGATTTTTGATACCCTTATACATTCAAATATATGTTCTAGGAAACATGGAAATATTCCTTTTTTTGCTCATTTGGCAGAAAGTTACGTCTTCTTCAGATATTAAACTTGAGGGAAAGGCATAATTCAGCTTTAAAAAAAAATTTCCAATTCACGAATGATTTTGGACCCGACATGCCGTTGCACTGGCATTCAGGTTTTCCTAACTACAAGCTGTATGTTTTTCGTGTACTAAAATCTCACACATCTATACTTTGTTAGGAGAAGACCATAAGGAGTTCATAAAATTTGGAATATTGTAAATTTTACAAGCAGTGTTAGTAAATGCAGAGCAACAATATTTATGAACTGGTATTTCGCGGTTTCGAAAAATCTCACAATTCGAAAGTATTTTAAGCTGAAATGATTCACTTCCCTCAAGTATAAAATTTGGAGAAGATGCACTTTTAAACCAGAGTAGTAAAAGAATGGATAGCAAGATCTTATTACGTGGCCGTACCTGTAGGTGGTTAGGATTAGGGGGTTAGGGTCAGGGGTTGGGTTAGGGGATAGGGGATAGGGTTAAGGGTTGAGGTTTGGGGTTAGAGGTTGGAATTAGGGGTTGGGGTCAAGGTTAGGTGTCAGAGATAGACGTTCATGCTTGGGGTTGGCATTAGGGGTAAGGATTAGGGGTTTGGGGTTGTGGCTAGGTGTTAGGGATAATGGTTGAGGGTTAGGGGTTCGGGTTAATCTGTGACTTGTCAACTGCAAGTACGGCCACGAAATAAGATCAGACCGAATTGATATTTTTACTTATGTTTTCTAAGAAATATGAGTCAATATCTAAGGGTGGCAAAAATCAATGAGAAAAATGTGAACTACTTAAGTAGTAGTTTTACAGGATGTAGATTTTGGAGACTGCCGAAAGAAGTTCATTTAAGAGCCGACGTCTCGAAGTAACTGAACCATTTTGCGATAATGCCGCACGGTGGTTTATAATACAACCCCACCTATGTAGTCTTTTCAAGTCGAAAACGAATTTCAGAATTTCGGTTAACATTTCATGCGTTAGCACATCTACTGTAGAGAGAGAGAGAGGAATGCGCTTTATTTTGAAATCGTACGTTCAAAATTTTCAGCAAAAAATTGGCTCCATTCACTGTGGGCAGTAAATAAGTTAAGAGATTATTCAACAGTCAAAGAAACGATTATTATGGGGATAGTTCAAGTCTGAGCTTCTGTATTTCTGTCTCTTCGCACGTAAGATAGCGCGCTAGGAATGGCAATACAGAGGCTCGATAAGCCGATGCGCGACAGGGTAGAAGACGGAAGTTGCGGCGCATTGGGCGGGAAGAATTGGCAGATTGCAAGTTCTTTGAATGGCAAAACTTTGTCCTGACTATCTAGCTACATCTATACCGTCTGCGGAATATTCCGAAGAAATCAAGTGTGGCCCACTAGTTTATATCTTTAGACGACTTACGCTACTACAACTTATAATCGAAAGCATCTGTTCGTGATCGTGCCTAAAATATGGTCAAAATGATCATAAGAAAAGTCGTTGCTTTTTGGGATTTTGTTTACCTTTTCTTTAT
The DNA here is from genome assembly GCA_902702965.1 of Spirometra erinaceieuropaei. NCBI lineage: Eukaryota > Metazoa > Platyhelminthes > Cestoda > Diphyllobothriidea > Diphyllobothriidae > Spirometra > Spirometra erinaceieuropaei. Next base: position 85,712 of record CACRXP010000311.1, read on the forward strand.
CTCTCACTTTTCAATAAAGTAAGCAGCACTTCATTCAGAGAAGGCAGCAAATCGCTCTTAATATGTGTGGCCATTTAGGCTTGTTAAGTTTCGTAACTCTGAGGGACATCGGTTCTTACCTGGGTCATAGGCTGCGGCTATATGTAATACCAGTTAAAATGTCGTAAACAACAGACCTTTATGGACACATTGATAGCCTCGTTGCGATTCAACTTCTCGATTGAAAAGAAAAGGCCTTACTGCAACCAATGATGTAGCTGTCCAACTTACGTACTCGAAGCACATAACAGACGGTTTTTTGTATTTAACCGGAAGTAACCGCTTAAGCTGCAGCAAAATGCATTAGCGGCCTTCTTACCACGCGATGGCAGCGATGGAGACCGCATTGGAGGGAGTCATTGCAGTCTGAATCTCGATTCTGAAGTTGGCGTAGTTGTCGTGTGAACTGAATACCCTTTTACCACCTGCGTATAAACACACACAGAGACGACAGTTTGTCCGTCGGTTCGACGACGTCCACTGTATGCCCCACGGAAGGGTGGGAGCAGGGACGGTGACTTGTGCGAAAATGTAGTTTATAGTGATAGAGACTTGCACAGCGTTTACCGCACTCTCTCTTCCCCCCCCCCCCCACCTGGACCCGGTCTCAAGACACAGTCAAGAAGGCTGGAGACGGGGGAGGACGCAGGTGGATGGGGTGGTCGAGCCCGCATCTTGGCGCTGTGCCCCGTATCCCCTGGTTCATCAAAAATACCCAGGTTTTTGATTCACAAAAACAATGAGGAGGGGGAGGTGGCAGGGTTCTAGTGTGCGCGACGTATGCCGGCAACCGGGTCCCGCACCGCACCCCGAAATGTTGGCATTTATTACGGTGCGCAAAGCCGATAACGCCTGCCAGAGTCCAATATGGCCCCCGTGTTGGTCCAACGCATCTACCATACGGCCCGTTTGGGGGGCACTGCATATAAACACACACACACACACACACACATGGCGCCCACAGTTGAGAGATAATCTGGGCCGCCGTTAAAATCTCTACTGCCGGGGGGAGTTGGGAAACGTACTTTTTTCGATTGATGGGCCTGAATTATACTAATTCCTGCGGAAGTTTCCGATTATTAATGCAAACGGTTGTAGGAAGCGTGTGTTTCTGTATGTTTCATAGCCTCCACTAATGCAGTGTGGATGGGAGAAAGCAGATCCGCATTTCAATGCAATCAAGGCATATACTACTCAATCTTACGACTGAAACCAGCATTTGTGAGTGACCCCCTCCAGAGCCGCTGGGTTTTTTGACTTTGACAAAAATGAATGAGCCAATAATCTTCCTGGTAACGGCAACTAAGGCCTAGAGAGAAAGACAAAATCTAACGGTTAATAACTTTTCTCGTAAGAACACTCAACTGTCAGAGTCATTTTAAGAAAGCGTCAAGTGATGTGCGTGGGCAAGCTGATTTACGTGAAAGGAAAACATGTCCAATGCGTGTCACATATGAGACGATAATGTTCACTGGGACCGTATTAGGAAGAAGTCATTACACATTGATTCCTGATCTGGCATCGAATGGTGGTACGCCCTCAGCTGAGTGTCTTTTCATAACGAGAGCCAAGCTGTGCTCGAAAAGTAGGCTTATAAGTTCAAATTTGTTTGCCAATACTTGCCCATATTGTAGCAGATTTGCATTGCATCTACAGCACTCTTTTTCCGATGCATCATGTCGCTTGCATGCTTGATGAGTATCAAGTTCTCCTTTTAGTTCATACACAAAACCAACTTCATCGTTGCGCATGAAACTCAAGCAGGTAGCCAGAGATCCGTTGCAAAATTTAAAAAGTAGATAAAAATGTGTTCTGCAAATAAGGCGAACACCTGACGGCTAGGTGATAATCGGTCACAGACTGCACGAAGATTCGAATGTGCGCGGTTTGAAACGTGTCTCAGGGAAACTCTCTTTGTCGTCTTAATCAAAGGGATGGTATACTTAAGTGAACCAACCCATTGGTTTGCCCCTGTAAGTAGTACAACCACCGAGTGACACTCGGTCATCTGAGTCATATTTGCCCTCGAGGCGTCGCCGACATCGATTGCGTTATGCTCGTGATGAATGATCTTGGTGGCAGTCGCAGGGCAACCATAGCATGGTGTAAAAATGACAAATGCTGATTATCTCATTTAAATGGCATTATTCTTCGTAGTTTATTGTTGGCAAAACCCATCCCAGTCCAGCCTTTTCGTCGACTGTTGTTTAACTGATTTCATTAAGTTAAATGTGAATTCTCTGATTTTTTTTCCTTCAAACCCCTCAACTATGACAGGTTACACGCACAGAAAATACAATGACCTTTCTACAGTCGGCTGCGTGCATACTGTCTGAAACGTGTCGTTGAATGTCTGGTCCCAGCCGACCTAAATCACTACAGAAATCAGACACCTGCTCAGATTGACCATATATACGGGTCTGTTTTTTGAACTGAGAATTCTTTGGCAATGAATCCATGGCGTTTTCTCCCTTGGGTACTCTGCCTGTGGATGCAGATGGTCATTTGCAGCCTCAAAGACGATAAGCAAGCAAGCAAACGCTATAAGAGTCCAATAACCGGTAAGTACTTGAGTCAAATGAGGATGTACTCGCCCCTCTAACTGCCATTTTTAAATCCACTTACCCCAGATGAGATGCATATATATGTAAATTTTCATAAGCAAGAAAGAAGACGTTTTATAATATCTCTGCTTAAAAAGCACGTTTGTTACGCAAGTAATTGGTCTGATGAGGTATTTTGATCTTGGCCATCAACACTTTTGAAATAAGATGGGTTTCCCTTGCTGTTCGTATGTTTCGAAAAGTGTCAATTACTGTCTGACTGTAGACTACATGACTGAGTTTCCTTTAGTCAAAAAATTATTTCGTGGTGGATATCCTCCTACCTCCCATTGGCTAGAGTGTCTTTAACTCACATTAGAGGTTGGCGAAATACAATGTGAAAACTTCGAAATAGACATCTTAGGACTTTTGAGCAGCCGAATATGAGCTCAGAAGTCCTTAGTGTAGTGGCCGGTTTGTTCTCATTTAAGCTGTCCTTTCAGTTGTAATTAGCCATACTTCTTCTACTGCATTTTTACTACACCCACAAAAGCATCCATCTACTTAAGAAAGGTGAAAAATAAACATTCGTCACTTTATCAATTACTGTAATTCATTGTCTAAGGAGTACGCAGGTGCAACCTCATGGATATTAGAGAGGGCGGTCGCTTTGACAATTTGCTGTTCCTGGATTTTTGTCCGTAGTTTAGAACACCCAACTATTTACGCAGACCACAGTGGCAATTTTTTTAGAGTAGAAAAGTGGGAAGAGGGTAAAGGTCAAACATCGGTTTTCGTGGAGTTGTGACCGCAAACCTTTGACTACTTTTTCCGTTCGCCTCCGGACCTTCTCTAAGACGGCGCAGTCCTTGACGATTCAAGTTCGTCCTGCCTGTGTAACATACTCCAGATGCGGCCGCACGAATGTTTTAATTATTTTGGAGACAGTGTTTTTGTCAAACGTCGCATAGGTCCGCCTGATGACCTGCAATGAATACATGACTGAATTGACGGACTTCTTGCAATTTAGTGTTGGTTTGGATGATGATTAATCCAGATACTCATGTCATCCTGACTATCAATCAATTGCAGTGTTGTATCATTTGGGAAGTAAGCTCTCAGACTGGGGACTCTGCAGCTACCGATTTGTACATTAGCACCTCGACCGATTCTCAGGTCAATCCAAGTTTGCTTAGGGGTGATCTTCGTCTGCCGTACTGTGAACAACTTTTCAAAATTTGATATTTTCAGCTAAGAGAATGGCATCACCGTCTAGATCTTAGATGCAGTCATCGATGAAGACTAGGAATAATGTGGGATCTGAAACAGAGCCCTGTGGGACACCACTCTTTAAAGTTACCTCTGAGGACTACTGGTGTCCTACTTGTACTCTTTGGAACTGTCGAGTCAAAAAGATTTAAACTCATATCAGGCGACTGCTACGGGTCCCTTAGCTGTGCAGTTTGTGCAGGAGATATTGATATGACACGCTATCGAAGACCTTTTTGAAGTTGATGTAAATAACGTGTAGCATACTGCTTCTTCATCACGTGCTTTGGTCCAGCGTTAAAAGGAAACAAAGGATTTGTAAGAAAAGACCCGCTATTGCGAAAGCCGTGTCGTGGAGTAGAGATAAGGTGATTCTGTTCAAGAGAATACATTAAAGTCTTCTTTATTATTTCCTCAACGATTATGCAACAGATGGAGGTGAGACTCAGCGGTTTATAATTATTTTCCAATGCCCGACTTCCATTCTCAGATAGTGGAGCGATCATTACGGACTCTCAGTCGGACGGTAGATACCCAGAAACAAATTACGCCTGGAAGAGCAAGACTAACGGACTGGCCATTTTTGAAGATAGCACCTTCAGCAGTTTAATTGGGGTTGCATATGCATCTGGTGAAGCGGACTCTTCTAAATTTAGCAGCTCTGTCCTAAGGATATTTTTCAGTAAAAGGGACTGTCTCGATGGTAGGCACATCCTCGTCCTCGTCCTTAGTGGGAGGGTTAGTTGGGTCTATTAGTAAGGACAGACTGGAAGAAATGTAGGGGCGGGAGAAAAATGCATGACTTTGTCCCTGCCTTTGCACAGACCATCCTGCTTAAGCCGAGGTCCAGTCGTTATAAGGTCCATAAAATCCCTCAATGATGGAGATATTCGGTTGAGTGACAAATAGCTTTAGCTCTTCCAACAGATGAGAATCATCTCCTAGATCATTTCTCGGGTGTCGATACACCGTCAAGACTTTCAGGTTTTGAGGACCTGCTGCACTTATGGTCAACCACACTGCCTCCGTTTGACACTTTAGGTTAGATGTTTTGACTGAAACATTGGGATCATTATTTATAAAGGTAAGTATACCCCTAGCCTTTCCTTATTCCCTGTCTCTGCGTTGAAGTTGAAATCCATCTAATATAAGCGCCCAGTCATTAATCCATTCCTGTAATATGGACAGTGTGAGCGGAGAAGTCGTAGATATAGATACAGAATTTGTCAGTCTAAGAGAGAACACTTTATGCATTTGTATACACAAATTTGAGTTTGAAGCTCCTATGATGTCCGTTCGGAACTTTGACACTGTTTGCGAGAGTAGCTGTGCAATCATTCGGACGGGCTTGATCCAGAGGGCGATAGACTGGCGTTCTATTAGCTGATCTTTGTAGGTAACCAACCTCTGTCCTCCGTTGATTTGTCTTTGTTCCCAATTGCAGGACTAGGTTGCGGCGTTTCATTATCTCTGCTGGAGAGCAGTCCGACCGCAGAAACACACACTTCCTGGAACGCTTAAGTCGGAAACGTCTGGTAAAGATTAGTTTCGCCTGTGTACTGTTGCATAGAACAATTTTAAGGGACACGATTGTATCTGCCTAGTGACATTTTGACGAAGTTCGGGGCCGAAAGCCGTTTAGGATAGTGTAGTCTTCTAGAGGTTACAGCATTTCGTTAAAGACCTCCTAAAATTGCCTCAAGTCTGCGGTGCTTTACTCGTTGGGGGTGTAGGCCTGGGATTCCGAAAGATCGCGGATTATGATGTACTGGCCATTGTCGGGCATTTCACTGTTTTCTGCGCCTCTCAGTTGGGTTCCGCTGCGCTACCATCGCATTTTCTTCGGTTGTAAATTCCTGCGAAACCATCGCGAAGGAGTATGCTTTCTGGTAGATCCACATGATTATACATTTATAGATAATAACCGCGCGATTTATCAAATTTTGCATAAGTCAACCACACGTAATCACTGCGGACAACATGTTCGAGTAGTTTGATTGCAGTTTCAGCAGTCACCCTTATAACCTCCTTCGTCCTTGTTGTTGTTGTTGTTGTTCAAAACCCAGCTCGAATTTGTCCGTTAGAAGGTCCTTTATCACTTTAGCTTTTGAAACTCTCACCGCCTGCGGAGTTACCGTTTCGAGTTTGTTGCTGTCACCTGGTGTCAGTGCAACCGCCTTGGCTTCTGGGTGTATTCTAGCCCTGGCGGCGTTACTCGTTCAAATGGCAAGCACATTATAGGCCGGCTAGTCTAATTCTATTGAAATGGTTCCAGACAAGTTAATTCTCTCCTTCTACTGTTTCGTCCTCATGAATGTACCTCGTTACTGTCAAAAACCCCATCTACAATGAGACGCTAGTTAAAGTAACAATAAAATGAGCATCACAATCTACACTTTCAGATAGTCCATTCCTCTGGTCAGTGGGCGTCGAACTTGACAATGACAACACACTGCGGTTTGATTGGATGAATCTCACCTCTGCAAGCGTTGAGGTGCAGCACTTTGAACTGAATGCATACACAACAAGGGGTTTGTGGGATGTGCAATATACAAAAAACATCAATTCCACGGCACGCGTTGGCTACCTTGGAGATCTGCTTCCCGGTAGAAATTACGAAATCGTTTTTGCTGCTGTGTACGCTGATCGGCGCTCTTTCGTGGATGCTGGTACGCAGTCAACTCGGACGCAGGGTAATTCATGTCTTTTTATTCTAGAGTATACAATTATTTTGTCTGCAAGGTATCTTTTCCAAAAAAGTTTTTTTTATTTTGATTTGGTTTGCACAACACAGTGAAAAGGAAAGTTTTTAAATTAAATGAACCGGAGGTGAAACTATTTACTCAACTGTGAGTTACACAACCTATCCTATGTTGCCAGGAAAAAGCAGCCGGTTGGTGCGTCATCTATGCCCCCACACTCTCCTGATAAAATTTGAGGTGTTTGGTTACCTTTCCAGCTAAGCATATCATTGTCCTATTTTAACGTAAATAAATAGGCTTACAGGTTCGCAAACGCCCGAAATGCAGGCTAAATTGGGAGACGCAGCGAATTTTCAACCTACTACGTACAGTAGGTGGGCTAACTCATGAAATAGCAACCGAAATTCCGGAATGAATTTTCGTTTCGAAAGGATTAATTAAGTAGGGTTGTAAAACAAATCATCATGCAGGATAATTCCATAATAATTCATTTACTTCAGGAGGGCCTTAAAAAATTCAATTATATTTCATGGAAAACAGGCATAAAAAATTTATTCTCTTGCTTGTTCGGTAGACAATTACGTTTTCTTCCGATTTTATACTCCAAGAAAGGGTAAAATTCGGTTTTCAAAAACTTTTGCGATTCCCGAATAATTTTGAACACAACCTGCCGTCACACTTGCATTCAGGGTTTCCAAACCATAAGCCGTATATTTTTCGCGTACGGAAGACCATATATTTCTCTAAGGTATGAAAAAGAGACCATATGGAATTCATAAAATTTGAGATATATTGTTAACCTTGCAAGCCACATTGGTAAATGCAGAGACATGACGTTTTATGGACGGCTATTTCACGGTATTAAGAATCTCACAATTAGGCACTCTTTGAAGACCGAATTATACCCACCCTTCGAGCATAAAATTGGAAGAAGACGTAATTTTCTACCGAATGAGCAAAACAATGAATATTGTTGTGCATGTTTTCTTTGAAATATAGTTTAATTTTTAGGGGCATCGAAATTCAATGAGAAAAATGTATGCTGCATAAGTAGTCATTTTTTACAAAGTGTCGTTTTTACATACAGCTGTAAGCAGGTTCGTTCGAAAGCCGACATCCTGAGATAACTGAATTATTATAGAATCACATTGCAAGATGATTAGTTTTACAACCCAACCTAATTAATCTTTTCGAAAGGAAAACGTATTTCGGAATTTCGGTTGACATTTCATGAGTTAGTCCAGCTACTGTAAGTAATGCCAACATGTCTATTGCTGTGTCACGCATGCACGAATTCACTCGTATGTGGCAGAATTGGTCGATTGTCCATGGCCGCTCAGTCGCCATCATTCTTCTGACCCGTCGCGAGCAATTGTTGCTGAGTAAAATCCCGGTCACTTGTTGCGTGAACCACGGGGTTTGAAGTACAGCACCAAGGTGCAGGTTCGGCCGCGCCATCCACCTGCCCCTCTCCCGCCATTGCTTTTCTTGACTCTGTCTTGAAACCGGGGTCAGGAGGGGCAAGGGGGAAGAGAGAGGGCGGCAGATGTAGCGCAGTTTTACCCGCGCAAGCCACGGTGCCTTCTTCACCTTTCAGTGGAGCGCACGGTGGACATCGTCAGATGCGACGGTCGAACTGTCAGCGACTGCCTATGACAGCGCCATAGCAAATCAACGCACCATGCATGCACATGGTCATCTCTTGCGGAATGGCACAGTAAAGGTGCTCTTGTATCAGTTATCTGCTAATAACTTTTGCGACTGAAACCAAAAGCGTAATAATGGACAGCGTGGAAGCAACTGCTTGAGCATATTTTTGTGTTTCACTTCTGAATAGTTAATCCAAATGTGTTGTTGTCTCACCCAATATTCAACTTTATTTTTAAAGTGTATCATTGAGACATTTGCTTGGAAAATTCTGACAGAAAACAATATTGATGTTTAGCCGACTTAAAATCTAACCGCTTGTCTATATTCACGAGTCAGCTGAAATGGGTCTGTCGTTGTCATTTATTTTTGTCACTATAGAACACAACAGATAATGCATATTTTGTTTAATGTTGAAGTCGTTGTCTCTATGTATTGACATTGTCTGAGCTAATCTGCATCATGTTTTCCCTAGTCCCTAATGAAGTGAGAAATCTCCGAGTCACACATGCAACCTCTAACTCCCTGAATGTTGCATGGGATCCGCCCCTGCGAATCGGTGGAGTGCTTGATGACTATCTTATGAGCATTCAGTATGGCGAAAAGGGAGGTCATAACGTCACACGCACAAGTCAAATCTCGCCCCTGATGACTAAAATATCCGTCCTAAATTTGCCGGATGCCTGTGATATCGAAATACGAGTGCAGGCCAGAGAAAGGTCGTCCATTCCAGGTGAAAAGAGCACAACAGGAAGAAGGAGTGAAGTGCTTCGTGTGAAGACGTTTGCCGGTAATTAATGAATTGTCAGCTTGCTCAAGTATACAACAGGGACATTTATATTCCATAGTTCTTCATCCTGCTCAACTGAATAACACTTTATTGCAGACCCTGCGAGCTTGAATTGGACAGTCAATGTCTTCCCCATTAATGAGTCAACACTTGGGTTTAAATGGTCACCGTCCCTGTCTGGAGCGGAGGGATTGCGGCGCATTGAACTGAAATCAAGCGCAGTAATAGACGGACAGAAAATGAACCAAAAAGAGGCTGTCGACTCGACTGCTCGTAAGGGCTTCCACGGAGGTCTACTTCCTGGCAGGACGTACGACACGGTTGTCGTTGCTGTGTACCTTAATCAAAGCACCGAGATGTACGCTGGGAGTCACTCAACTAAAGCTCACGGTATTTATTCTAAGCAGTGTCTTTAATATATATATATATATATGCATATATTTGTGCATATTTAATTTATCAACTGAAGTTTTTTTCCAACCATGCCCCGCTAAGCCAAGTAGATCTGAATCTGGAGTTTCCAATATTCCCATATAACAATGCAGAAGACCATTTGGCGAGCATACGCGTGCTTGCGACAAATTGTTATCGGGTCAGTGCACTCTTATCAGAATGAAATGCAAAGTAAATCGTGTGAGCGAAAAGGGGAATGGATTACGATTCGTCTTTTCATACAAGAATGGTGTGTGAATAGGTTGGGGGTGTAGGTAGGAAGTGCGAGTGAGGGTTACGTAGTGCTGTATCATACGGGAGGGAGGTGGAGAAGGAGAACGGGGGCGAAAACATGCATGCGCTTACTCGATCTTTGGTTATGGTAGACGCGGAGCGTGCAACAGGCTAATCTGCGCGCACAGGACCAAATTCTTTATCCTGATGGGAGTAGATGCTGTCCTTGCTAGCAAGCGCTGTCATAGTTGCTTAGGATAGTTAAATTGGACCTTGTAACTCACATGCTTTTGGGGTTTTTGTGAGTCCCAGACTTCCCATTTATTTCACAGAAATTGGATATTTACTGCTATTTGGTGTTAAGTATTATCTTCAGTGTGTCCCTAATTAACAGTGCACGTAGTGTACGGCACTTATCCTGCGTCACTGTGAACAAGATATTTCACGTCTGTCAGACGAGACAAGCGTAGGAGAATATTGATGCCTCACAAGCTCGACAGACAGCCTACTACATTTTAACTGATAGGGCTTCTACATGAGTTGAATAAGATCGACAGTTCAAATTATTTCGCGGACGTACAGTTACTGCTTATTGTGACATTGGGGATGTTGAAAGGGTACTTTTATGTACAGTAGGTGGACTAACTCATGAAAATTCAACGGAAATTCCGAAATGCGTCTTCGTTTCGAAAAGATTAATTAAGTAGGATTGTAATCATCATGCAACATAATTCAGTTACCTCAGGATGTCGGCTGTCGAACAAACTTCTTTCCGGCCGAATGCAAAAATCGTGCTCAGTAAAAAATGACTACTTATGTTGCATGCATTTTGCTTATTGATTTTTGATGCCCTTGAAAATTCAATTATATTTCATACAAAACATGCATAAAAATATTCCTTCTTTTGCTTATTTGGTGGAAAATTGCGTCTTCGTCCAATTATATACTCGAATACAGGACATAATTTGGTTTTCAAAAACTTTTCCAATCCCCAAATAGTTTTGAACCCAACCTGCCGTTACACTTGCATTCAGGATTTCCAAGCTACAAGCCGTATTTTTTCCGCGTATGGAAAACTATACATATCTCTAGGGTATTCAGAGAAGACTATATGGGGACCATAAAATTTAGCAGTGGGTTTGAGCCATATTGTTGACTTTGCAAGCCACATTGGTAAATGCAGAGACCTGACGATTTATGAACGACCATTTCACGGTATTAAAAAATCCCTCAATAACAAACTTTTTGAAACCGAATTATACCCTTCTTTCGAGTATAAAATTGAAAGAAAACGTTATTTTCCACCAAATGAGCAAAAGGATGGATATGCGTGTGCATGTTCTCCAGGAAATATAATTGAATTTTAAGAACATCGAAGTTCAATGAGAAAAACTCTTGCTACATATGTAGTCATTTTTAACGAAGTGTCTTTTTTGGATGCAAATGGAAAGGAGTCTTTTCGAAAGCCGGCATCTTGAAGTAACTAATTTATTATAAAATTATGCTGCATGCTTATTAGTTTTACAAACCTATTTAGTTGATCTTTTCAAAACGAAGGGGTATTTCAGAATCTCGGTTGACATTTCATGAGTTAGCCCACTCACTGTACATCGGCACTTTTGCCGAGTGGGAAATTGAAATCCCTCTCCACTTATTACTGCCAAAGCTGAAGCCTTGACAAAACACAATCGGTTACTAAAACGAATCCGCCACGTCTTTTGATGCCCTTTTTAGTCGCTGATAATGACTTGATCGTAGTGTTTATGTCATTTTGCAAATCCAAATCCAGTTCCACTTTTCGGCCTCACCTAAATAATTTGCCTTTATTTGCAGAGATTGCATACTTCATATGCCCTTACAGTCTAGACTTTCCGTTTAGCGCCCAGCAAAGTAAGAGATCTCCGAGGGAAAGTTTCAACTTCGGATTCCATTAGTCTGACGTGGTCGCCGCCGTTGCAACCCGGTGGAGAACTGAGGGAATATCAGATCAGTTTGACATACAATAAAAGTAGAAGCATACTGACAAAGCATCAACGTATCTCCTCCAAGAGAACTACATATGAGGCTTCGGGCCTTCCCGTTGACTGCGACATCTACGTAAAAGTCAAAGCCAGAACAAAATCACACATGGCGGACGCAGATCCACTAGAGGGAAGCTGGAGTGAAGTACTTCATTTGAAAACATTTGCAGGTACGCGAAATACGTTTAAGTATACTCTGATGTTCAATTCTAAGTTGTTATACGAAAATTGTTACATTTTTTGCATCCTCGTTTTACACGCCCGAATAACCTCCTACCCAGATCCTACACACTCGAATTGGACAGTGGACGTCGTCACAGTCAATGAGTCCACCCTTCAGTTTGAATGGTTGCCACCCCTGTTTGAAGTGGATGGAATGTTGCGCATTGAACTGAAAGCAGCCACAACAATAGACGGACGGGAGGTGACCTTCAAAAACGTCTTCAGTCCTACCGTTCGCAAGGGCTTCCTTGGTGGTCTGTTCCCTGGCAGGACATACGACACCTTGCTCGTTGTCGAGTACTCTAACCGAAGCACTGAAATGTACATCGGGAGACACTCTACTAAACCTCCCTGTACGTTCTTCCTTCAAATATATGCTTCAGTCAAATTTATGCGAACCAAGTGATAATGACTAAAACCCTGGTTGAACAGTGTAGATTGTGGTCTTTTTATAGTGTCTGGTCATCCTAACAAGATGAAAATCAACATAAAATTCAGAATTGTTGCCGTACGAAAGAGCGACTATCACTTAACTAAGATACTTGTGAATTTTTGGGCGAAATGTATCTGTTCCACAAAACCATTCAGCCAACTGCCAAATCAACTCGTAAGGCTTTCTAATATTTTGACCCGTGTGGATAGATATCGCAATAATCCGACTTGTGATAGCCCATCGCCTAAAGTAGAGCGTTCGGTTACAAATCTCCACGAACGAATCATCAGGTTTATTGACAAAATGTGGCATGAGACAAAGGGTGACAGAAGGCCTGTTTGACTAACTAAAAGTCAAACTATAATATTCTTAATTCCTTTGCACTTATAGCTGGTTTTTTGTGGTTTTTCGCTTTGCTCAAAAGACTGTTGTTAGCCTACAAGTGCAGGCCATCTGGTGATCCTTTTAAATGAAGCATGAGTCTACTGTAATGTGTTAACTTAGAACCCTTAACGATTGGAATATATACATGCCTCAATGCGAATTTCATACGGGCCTCCAGTTATCTCTTTCTGCAAAACACACGGAGATCTCTGAGCACATATAAGAAAATGCGGAGTAAGTACACAAGTTGAGAGCAATTTGTCAGATCAGTCAGCTTTCCCATTTATACTTCAAATTGCGAACGGTTCACGTGCCATTGAAACTAACCGATGCTGAATCGAACACTAATCTCGGCAAAATTTTGCCACGGTTTTTTGATCTAAACTAAATGCAAACTTCCTTACTTTATAAGAATGTAATTAGCTTGTGTTCGCAATTCGATTGCATGTTTATTATCATGAATACATGATTTCTTAGCCTCTAGCGCAGTGAGAAATTTTCGAACAAATGTTGCCACCCCGCATTCCATCGGTCTCATGTGGGACTCACCGCTACAACCAGATGGATACTTGGCATGGTACCAACTAAGTGTTCAGTACGAGAGGACAGATGGCTCCAATTTTGAGGCTCTGCGGTACATCTCACCTGAGGTGACTGCCTATGTCATTGACCAGTTGCCTGCTAACCGCGAGATCAGCGTCAAAATCCAGTCGAACACGAAGTTGACTGTATCGCAGGAGGAATACCCCGCAGGTCAATGGAGCGAAACTATTCGCGTAAAAACGCTTGCCGGTAAGTTGAGCACTTCTTCACATAATGCAAAGGTTTATGTACGTGTGATTCGATTGCTATTCATACATTCGGTACACTGACATGATTGAGAAGTCAGCCTTCGTTTGTAAATGATGAGGATAAACGACAGGTCGCGCGTTATTTTAGGCAACAGCATTATTTACTTATCGAATTCAATGTAATTGCCGGTAAAAGTCATGATCTTAAAACAGTGCATATGACAATCTCCTTAAAAACGCCCAACCTTTCTGCGCTTATAAAAGCACAGTGAACAGAATCGGTAGTTTCCTGGGGTTCGCCATCATGTTCTCGAAATGGGCATTATCCTCGCATGAAATTTAATAATTAGACATATAAGGCAATGCAGATTATTCGAAAAAAGCAGAATTCACAACGGACAAAATGTTGTACCGTCTACATACCGTACAATCCTAAAATGGAATTCTCACGAGAATCCGCGCACTGAGATGGCCAGTATTTAAATTAGAGGTTTGCACTACTTTATTGAATATGTAAGCAAGCTACAGTCAGACATCCAAAAATATATGTATTTTTAAGCAGCAAAATTCATCCACGAAATCAAAGCGCTTGCTGCTTTGATGCTATAGGCTAATCTGTCCTCTTTTTTGCTGCAAACACTTAAAGCGTGAAGTCATGTATTTAGGAGTATTGTGAACAAGAATCCATTGGCATTTATCAATTACGTGGCAAAGAATAGAATAGCTATATCCGGTTTCCTCCTTACAAACGGGTAACAACACAAACTCGGATTTCAGGATAACTAGCTGAGCAATGTTTAAAGCCATGTGGTGCCTCTGGGGGATAAATGTTAACGGGTTTCGGGGTTTAATGCGTCAGACATGACAGTTCCAGTGTTCCTCTCCTAACTGACAACTTTTCTCCGCTGTAATTTGACCACATTCTTAGAGAGGGCCTGTTTCTCTTTGTTAAGGCATTTTAAACATGACTCCCTTTATGTTATTATATGAAATTTTTGCGACTACAAGCTTCCTATCCAACCTCAGACAACCACTTAATTTTTAACACCACGAAGTAGTCAGCTTGTTCTGGGATTATAACATAAGACGGACTTCTTCAACGTAAGATGATTTAGAAAACGATGATGCGATCACTAGAACGGAAATTTATTGGCCTGACGTCTCGAATCTTCACTCAAACCCATCACCAGACACAGTCACAGATAAGAGGGCTAATACAGTATACGCGAACATTACTTGAAGATACAGGGCCAATTGATCGTTTGACCGTCGATTTCGATAATGTTTACCGTGTGCTCCACGGTAGAGTGGGAGCGGGAAGGGCGACTTTGCAGAAATTTAGTTTATAGTGATAGTAGACTTGCACAGCATCTACCGCACCCTCTCCTCCTCAACCTGGACCCGGTTTCAAGACAGAGTCAAGAAGACCGGAGACGGGGAAGGCGCATGTGGATTACACACACCTTGGCGTTCCTTTCCACACCCCCTGGTCCACACAACAAATGACCAGGTTTTTGATCAACAACAAGGGGAGGGAGGGTTGACAGGGTTCCAGTTTGCGCGACGTCTGCCGGCAACCGGGTCTGCCACCGCACCCCGAAATGTTGGCATTTGTTATGATGCGCAAATCTGATAACGTCTGCCAGAGTCCAATATGGCCCTCGTGTTGATCCAGTGCATCTACCACGTGGCTCGTTTGGGGGGGGGGCACTACAAGGCCAACCAGTTCATTTAACGCGGACATAAGAGGATATATTCCGTTGGGTTGGCGAGGAGAAGGAAAATGTCGGTAAGGCGCGCAGTCGAACGGTGAAGAAGCAGCAGTTATTCGTTGCGCTAGCAAGAGCCAGTCTTGACCACTTGTGCGTGTGGACGCGGTGGAGGGGAGCCCATCCATTTACTTCATATCAGTAAAATACCTTTGGGTTGACCTCCGCAGTGGGAACTTGCCATCTCTGCTACTGCATGTTGAGATCTTCGGTTTTTGCCTTCTTTTGTGAGCAGTGGACGTGGTTTAAAAGGTCTTTGCCAATCAGTATTGCTACATTTAATATCTAAAGGATATTTGAAGAATCTATGTATAAAAACAAGAAGTTAAGCCCACAGGAATTGCTTCTTAATGATGTTTCCTGATAAGCCCCTGTATATTCCTACCTTAATATATATTGTTTACTTGAGAATGTACCGGATAATTGCGATAGACACTTCATGCATTTTTTACTCAGGCTGCATCCCGGTTTCAAAGCCGGCGGCTTGACCAACTCCTAGAGCATGTTATGTTTACAGAAATAATTCACGTTAGAGAAAATCAGGAGTCATCCCTCCTATTGTTGACTGAATTGAGGCTGATCTTCAGGATTGTACGAAAGTAGTGAAGACTGCCTAGCACGTGTTTAACAAACCAGTTATCAACTATCACTCTGTTTATCAGCCTCGTCATGGGAACATAAAATATGAAGGCGTGATGCTGGTCTGTGACGGCTTCTGATGATGGGTTCGAGTGAGAATCCACAACGTCAGGCCAGTTGATTTCTTGTTCCAGTGATCGCACCTTCGTCTTCTAGTCTTATAAATGCTACACAGAGGGCGAAGTAGCTCAGGTTTTGCAAATTTAGTTTCGGATTGAATAGAAACCTTGCCGAGAGGTAAAACACTGACGTTGTCGTTTCTTAACAACTGCGTTGGATGTTTTCCTGCAGAGCGACTATGTCCTTTGCAAGTACGACCTAAAGGTGGGGCTTACGTAAATGCCCGAGTAAATACACCCAATATGCAAGAAACGTGTTCACTTAAGAAGAAGAAGAACTGGCAGTAATGAGATTTTGATTCTCAATGGCACGTCTTCCTTCAAGTTGACAGCCGAGGCTTTAGGAACTACGCAAGTAACGTACCCTGTTTAACACAGAAATCCGTCCATGTCTCTCGACATCTATTTGCTCTCATGCCAGTTGCCTGTATTCAGGCGTGCTTGCCTAACCCCAAAACGAGCTTCTTTCAGCTAAATAATAGCCTGTTTGATATTCCACTGAGGACACAATTTTCACGAGCGTACACAAATCTTAGTCATGGGCAATAAACTCAATGCGTCGTAAAGGCCTTTTAACCAAGCAAAATGCGTCTGCCAAACTCATCTTGGACATCACATCGTCAACTATCAAGGAGTAGGAGTATTTGAACTAACGCCGAGCTCCAAGTCAAAGTATTAATGGATTATTTGCCATTCTTTAGCGTTCATGTAAACAAAACCTCTTAACTCTGTTCCTAAGCTGCCCGTCCCTCCCATCCTAAAGGAAACTATTGCGATTTTTCATTTTATTTTACAGAACCGCTTAATCGCTTGTCGGTGGATGTCGTACCTGTAAACAACAATAGTCTTCATTTCAATTGGACAAATTGGATTTTCGCAAAAGATGGACTACTCTGGTTTGAACTGAAGGCGATAGACACATTGGGGGAATCACCTTCGCACTACTCAACCTACGTAATTTCTTCGAAACGCACTGGCGTTCTAGGGGGTTTGATTTTTGGCAGAACCTACAAAACTGCGATTGTTGCCGTGTATGACAACTGGAGGACTGAAAAGTACTCAGGACTGCACGCAATTCCATCAGGAGGTTATTTATAATTCTCAAATGTCTTTCTAACCAGTAGCTTATGATAAAGTGTAATTTGGACAAAAATTCATTTGGTTGCCTCCCAAGGGGTCTTAAGATAAATAAATGCCCTCCAACTGTTCAAAGGCTCCAACTAAATCGACTTGCTTTTGTGGGCAAATAAGTCTGTTGTTCTTAACTTTATATATTTTTATTGGTTAAGCGACAGTTACTACAAGCAATTGTGAGAGCATACATTTTTAACTGCTTCTCAAAAGCACATAGGAAATAAACGGACTTGATTTAAAAGATCTAAACGCCAAATATATTGGCATGATTATGTAGGCACATATAAGTCCTTCGCGATACTCTCGAAAATCAAAATGATCTGTTTTTAAAACATTGATACGCTTTGCATCGGTTAAGTAACATTTATCTAAAGCTAAGTCGTTTTCAGGACTATCATGGAAGATCTTTTATAGAGAAGGTTTGACAGATAGCAATTCGCATTTGCATAATAAAGGAAATACGTTCACGTTGAGACTACAGCTTACTTTATCGTATTGAGAGGACATGCCTTTTTATTAATTCGGCTGTGTTTAATACATGCCGTTCTTTATTTTTTGGCACTATTCGATAAATGTTGAAATAAATTAAGGGCTCGCTCTATCACCGACCCTAAACGTTTCTTGTTAGGACCCATGCAGTGAGCAGACGCCTTCAGATATCCTAAAGCATTCAGTTCAGTTAGTTAACATGATTGGACAGAACGATGACCCATTTAAGATCTAATGGCTGTTATCATCTCCCTTAGGGAAGACAAACATGTTGTGGCCCAGTTGTCAGCTTGATGCGAAATCAACGCGAAAGCCCAAATTAGGTGTTTCCTTCGACTCGTGAGACATTATCGCATTTCACAAGGACGTCGGTCTCTCTTTCTGCATCTTAGTAATTAAAAGCTTCCCAAATGTTTGATATGAGCAAATGTTTATAGCGCATGTGTCAGCTACATGCAAATTGAGCATTCCTCTCCAGAAAACGTAATCTCTCCTGGAACGCCTTCATAATGTTTATGTTGGCTTTCGACTTTGAACCACTTAAATAACCAATCAGATATCACAAATGGCAAATGCGGGAACTCAGCCATGGACATGCTATTTGGACAATTTAACATTTCAAAAGAAAATAATATGTTTACAATCAAGTATGGCGTAACTGCATTCTGACATACATATCAGCCATTATTCCTTCAATTTCTACTCTTTTTTCTAAAACAGATGGGTTTTATTGATATGTCGGAGAAAACACATACGGTCTAGAAATTGATAAATTATTAATCGACAATGTTAAATATCTGTACAAGCCTACGAATACCCTAGTTGGCTGCCCATATTGATTAGAACAGCTGGTGTTTCGATGCTATAGATTTACTCAGAGAAAACGCAGAGGTTGCTTCGTAAATCATATGTGGGAAGGCGAAATAACTTAGGCTGGAGTGGTTCAGTTAATTTGATGCATTTAAGAGCGCAATCCTATTTTCTAGAATAATAGAAAAGCGTTCGCATCAATTTACGATCCGCAAACAACGGCTATACTATAGAAGAGTCCAGGGTACTTAATATTAGTTCTAGTCTGCAACCATGACAGGGGTTCAACTACTTCCCAAAAGTCAAAATTTACTTGCAACCACTCACCTACAAAAAATAACTGATATCCCGGTAGTCGTAAGGTGAGTTAACCACTTTATGGGTAGATGTGAGTACCCGCTTCGCGAAAACATGCTTCAAAAATTTTGTAAAACTCAACTTTAAACCGTGATCAACACAATTGTATGCTTGTGGAACTTTTTCTATTCTGTCAGCCCAAGCGGTGGTGACGGCCGTGCCAATTGACCCGCGACATTTCGGAAGCCGAATTTGAACTGTGCAAGTTTAGGACCTTTTGATGAGTGATTGGGGGTTTTATCTTGCGAAAAATTTCCCAACGCTCGGACAATAATAATTCCTTTTTTTATTTAGCCTCCTATGAAGTACATAACATGGCCGTCGAGGCTGTCAATTCCAGTGCCATCAGACTCACTTGGGATCCACCCTTCGATCCTCATGCCGACATACTAAACTACTTTATAAATCTACAATTTACCGGAACGGGATCTAATGTCAGTCTTCAGTTTCCGCCGGGAGAATATACCCATGTAATTGGTGAATTGCCTGCTGATAGCGAAATCACAGTGAAAGCCCGTATCATCTCCCGATCGAGGATGCAGTCTAATGAGAACATAGCTGGCAAATGGAGCGAAGTACTTCGGGTGAAAACATATGCTGGTAACTTGACATATTTATTTATTTGGTTGAGTGTATTGGTGTGGTAGAAAATGTCTTGGAATAGCTTAGAGGGAACAGTACAAATAAAATTCATAGTTGAGTAGTTGCTTTGAGCGAAATTTACTTCATTATCATCTTTCTCCAGTTCGACATTTAAAAGTTCGCAAATATTGCAATACATTTGAATCCACTAGTATATGATTTGAGGAATTAAAAGATGTAAGCTTTTAATGCCAGACAGTGATGTATACAAGCTTGGTCGTCTGCCTTTATGGGTGGGGCCACATTATACATACTGACACCCAATCTGGTCCATGTTCCTCGTTACTTGATTTTGCAAAATCACGTTATTCCAGTTTTATTGGAATTAAGATTTTGAGGTTTCATATAATGCGCCATGAGATACGGGACTCACAATTATTTGTAGTGGTGCTCATGCAAATTAGGGAATTTTCGCCAGAATTAACAGCCGGGATTCCAGTTTTTTGAATGCGCGCTCTATACTCTAGACTTCATGACTCGTGAAAATGCAGTTGTTATTGATTATGGATAGTCATTTTGACCCACCTGGTATAAGTTCGGGGCCTCGATGGTATTCGAACCCTGGACAGCACGGGGAAGGCTTTAGCACAGCCAATCATCTAGCCACCTAAGCTACGAGACTCTATCGGGAGTCGTGAAATTAAACTCGTGCATGTTTGGCTTTTAAGGTCGGCTTTGGAACATGTATTTCATGACATTTGGACGGAAGAAGACGCGTAGCAAATTGAGCGGTCAACTGCACGCGTTCCTTTACTCAGAAACACTAACGGCAATTTTATGTCCTGTGTTTATTAACAAGCGAATGGATAGCGCGAGCATGAGTATACATCCCTTAAAGTAAGCATACACTGGAGAACGTTACACGTTTGTTAAGTCTTCAGAAAAGATCGAGCAAACCTCTGCGAATTTCAGTCGCAAAAATGTATGTAAATACGACTATAGAGAAGTGATTGGATTTGCCTTTACTGTAGACGGAATCGAAATCCGATAGGCTTAGCGCAGCTTCCATTATGTGTGCTGTTAATTTGGACCTGAGGATACGAAAAGCACACTAATGGAGCAGAAATTGCGTTCTGTCACTGTTAAGGACTGGACATTAATATTCAAAAACGTACAAAATAGCAATTTACATTAACTGCATAAGACAAATCAAGTGGCCGGCCCTGCATTCAAGGTTCGTGCTGTCCAAGACAGTGTGCATAACGTGAGAATGGACATTCCTGTTGCACGTCTGTCGTTTAGCTCTTTTCACTTTTGGTAACGGTCGGCTGTATGACCTACAAATAAATGACAAATACAAAAATATACCCTAAAATTCAATTTCCTTCCTTCCTGGCTATATGTAAAGTTACAAGTGACGCTTCATTCAAAGTCCGAGATTTTTGAAAATTATTTTTTGTTTATTTTTTACATATCGTGCTCACTTTTTTGCCCAGTAGGAGCTTACGATAAGATTTTCGGCAAAAATGATCATTTTTTCTCTGACTACTTGCTCTCCGTCTTGTGTGTTGAACCACGCATAAAACTCAATCCAAAACCATTCAACGTATAACACGGTCCAAAGGAAAGTTCAAGTTAACTGTGGGTCCTGAACCTTATCGCTGCCGTTTTTTCATTTCAGTCCCAGACGCCCCGCTCATTGTTATGGCCAAACCCATCAGTTCAACTGCAATTAAGATCAGTTGGCGTCCACCGCACAACATTAACCGCAAAATAGATCATTACAGGATTTTTCTTTCGTATTCCACATATTATGGTGACTACGAGTCCAGGAACATCACAATGGAGCCATTGGCAAGTAACTGTGTCGTTGACTACCTGCCACCTGCAACTGATGTTGAAGTAAAAATTGCGGCTGTAGTCAGGTTGGATGATCAAGACGGCATGGCCGAGAAGGGAAGGTGGAGTAAGAAGATCGCCGTAACTACCCCTTCCTGTAGGTCCATATGCATCGTGCTTAATGCACCGGTGCTATAACCGTGTATATTTGTCTTCGATTTAACTACTTGCACGTCTGCTTTATGCAATTCTCAAGGTCATCTTAGGCTGAAGTGGTGTAGCCAGCTTGTTGAGTGCAGTAATGAGATCGTTATGCATTTTAATGCCAAAGAAATGACTACGTAAGTGAACACATATGACGTAAGTAAATTTATATGACGTGTTTACAGTACAGGCAGTGTTCACGAATTTGTTTCGTTAACGCTGAAATTATCGCAACGCGTGGTGGTCGCAAATGTTGCAGGCGAACGTGGTTCACATCTTCTCCCTCTCTGACGCCACTACATTGGCTGTACAGTGTAGTTTGTTCGTAAGAAACGGGCGGATGAATTGTAATTTCAGAGAGAGTTCTGGTGTGGGATCGCGACCGGACACCCTCAGTTGTAGAGGATAATGTTAAATATTAAATACTAGTAATCCACATTAGCGATAGGTAAGTACAAAGTGCTGCTTTGGTGCAACAGAGCTTTATTCTTTAGTCGGGCGGCATTTTTCAAGTAAATATACATACAGCTTTTGTTTAAATATCTCTGTTGAGTCCGCCATTATTAGTTCCTCGGGGAGTCTGTCCCAGGCACCGACAACTCGTTTGGAGAACAAGTATCCACCAAAGTCCAGATTGGTAGATGGAATGAGTAGACATCAGATTCTGGGTGCAAATGCGGCGTATTTACGTAGGGGATCCGTAAAATGGGTCTGTTAGTGAGATAGGTCAATTTGTATGCACGCGTGCGAGCAAAATGACCTTGCGGCGGTGTTAAGGCACTTTCTGATTTGAGGAAAAATCGAAGAGCAGAATCTTATTCATCTTGGGCGAATTAGTTATAACAAATGGAGAATAATTAAAGGAAGAGGGGCATTTTATTGGTAACATCTGCGTACACTGTTCCACTGCGGACCAAAAGTCATTCCACTGAACGCCACGCAGTGCGAAAAGATTGAGTTAATTTGTTTTCGATTGAAAAATCAATACTTGTTATCGTTTTCCCGGAAAAAAGGAATGAAACATTCACCTTTTGTCGGGGACATTTGCAGTGCACATAATATTACGTTAAAAGACTTGAAGTGCAAACTCAGATACGCTCAGTTGTGGAGGATAATGTTAAATACGAAATACTAGTAATCCACATTACCGATAGGCAAGTGCAAAGCGCTGGTTTTGTGTAACAGGGATGCACAGTCCATTCGGATGGTATTTCTCAAGTAAATGGACATCTAGTTATTGTAAAAATATCTCTTTTGAGTCCGTCATTATTATTCCTGCAGGAAATGCGTTCTAGGCACCGAGAAGGTGTTGCGGAAACGAGTGCCTTTGAACATCCAGATTAGACCAGAATCCTTGATGGCTGAGAGAGCCTCTCACGCCGGTTTTTTTTGTGGCCATTGCGAAGAAATCATTGACGTGTAGGGCATAGTCCCGACTGCTCACAATTTGCTAGGTCCGTATGAGATCTCCTTGAACCTGCCTGTACTGGAGAGGGAAGGGGTGAAGCTCATTAATTCTGTATTTTTAAGATAAAGTCTCGAGATCCTGCACGATTTTGGTCGCTAACTTGTCGTTTAGTTTTTTCGTTTTTATTTTCTTCAGTTTCAAACACTCCACTCAATTTTACGGCCAAAGCTATCAACTCAACTGCAATTCATGTCAGCTGGCGTCCACCGAATAACACTGACCGAAAAATAGATCACTACAAGCTTTTTGTTTGGTATCACGAAATCGGTGTTGGCCACGACAATAAGGACATCATTATTGAGCCTTCGAGAAACTACTTTGTCGTTAACGACCTGCCGCCCGCAACTGATATATTAGTAACAATTGCGGCTGTAGTCAGATTGGAGGATGAAGACGGTATTGCCGATGAGGGAATGTGGACTAGGATGATCTTCGTTACTACCCTTACTGGTAGGTCTATATGCATTGTCCCTAATGCACAGGCGCGTAATACAGTGTGTATTTTACTTCATTTTCATTAATTGCACGTCTGTTTATACATTTTTGAAGGTTGTCTTAGGATGAAGTGATGTATGGAGCTAAATGATTGTTCTAGTGAGATCGTTTTATAATTGAATGCTCGTGGAATTACCACCTGGGTGAATACGTATGCCGGACACACAGAATAGGCTGTGTTCACGCGTTTGAGTCCTTTAGGGCGATGTGTGGCAACTGCAAATGTCTCAGGCAAACGCGGTCTACTCCTCCTCCTCTATCTTCATCGCTATGACTTTGCTGTACAGAGTGATTTGTCCCATGAGACGCTAACGGTTGCGTCGTGGTCGCAATGACACTGCCGGTGTCCCATATTACTGCGTGATCTCGGCGTTGATCGTCAAGCCGACCGTAATGAAGTCGCGAACGTCTGGGACTCTAATGCGCACGACTAGGTGGTTTTCGCTCGGGCCAACAAAGTGTCCGTTGAGTTTAAAAGACGTTGGTGTTTGCAATTGCTGACGTGAGTCCTCAACCCACGGCTGGAACCGTCACTGATGGCCATCGTCCAGAGTGCATCCGAGAGGTAGGACGCGAATTTGTTTCCGGTTCATGCAATATATCCTCCTTATTCTCGAGTTACTGGTTGGTAGACGTCATGTCTCTTGAAGGCAGTTCACTCGCTTCGGAACACTTGTCAATGAGGGATGGAACTTCTATTTTAACTTCTCCAGGGAACGTGATTGTCGACGTATGAGTGTCAGTTAAAAGAAATTGCGTATCAGTACATGTGCTGAGCGCACAGTGCCTCCTAATCGCCCTGTAATCGCAGGGTGAACTAACCGCGTTCTGGGTAGAGGTGGGTACTCGCTACTCGAAAACATGCTTGAAAACCCCGCATTGACTCCAAACGGAGACGTAAGAGATGTAAATCTGTTCGTTTTATTCAGTGGATTCATGTAAATTAGAGGGTTTTACGCATTCTGACGAGCAGGCTCACTTCAGTTTGCATCTCCGTCCCTCGTCTGGTTGCTACGCAAGCGCGGAAAAACATGTTCGGATGTACAAGCATGTAGGGCATGCATGCAGCTCCGTCTAATGAGCTTTTGAGCCTTTCTGACCGAAAGACTCTTTTCTGGTATGAAGTCATCCGAACCAGTGTCTGTCTGGCACAACGCCAGACTAGTGGAGATAACTTAGAGACAGGTTCAACTTTACGATTTTACTCACCGACATAGATATAATTATGCACACACACTCTCTCTTTCTCTCAAGCATTATTGTTTGCCCACCGAATTTATGCGCTAATCTGACACCTGTGAACACATTATGCGTTTCAGGAATTTTTTCTGGATGACGAACTGAACTTTTCGCCCGTTCGAGATCGCATTCAATCACTCGTCTTTAGAGATGGGGAGAAATGGAGTGCGAAATTTACCATTCACGTTTTCTCTTATCCTACAAAAATTTCGCAAAACGCAACTTTAAGCCGTGCTCAACACAACTGCATGCATGTGGAACGATATGGGCCAACCGGCGAAGATTTCTACTGGCCTACGTTAGATATCAACACTCAAATTTAGCCCACAATCCTGGTCGAAATGGTTACATCACCGTCCGTATTTATGCCGCATGGTGTCCGCTCAGATAAAAACTTACCTCTCCTTCTATATCATAGGCACCCACTTCTTTGGTAGAGGCTGATATCTATTCGTCTCTGGTGCAGCCTAGTTTCCATCCATCTCACGCGATATAACACCATTCAACCGATCGATACTCGTCGCCCGAATGAAACAAATGCATGTTTCTGGAGGTCTAGCCTCTAAAAAATCTCTCTTTCTCTCGGCACCTTCCCAAGGACCTTAAGTGGTTTAAGGAGACAGAGTTTTTATTGAAACCGCTATTAAGACCAGATGTACATTCAAATGGGGCGGAGGCAATCAGCACGTAAGTAACGTGTTTAGGATGAGAACCGCTGTCAACCGCATTCGAGAGCGCATCCCATGCACTGATGCCGGCAGCAACCAGAGGGATTTGTCTGCAAATTGCCAAATGATGGCGGGCGAGTAGACGTTGCAGGTGTCGAATTCGATAGGAACGATCAGCGTTCCAAGAGAGGAAGTATTACTCAACTCTACTCGCCTGCGAACACGTCGAAATTGGCAAGAACGTAGGTATACGCGTAAGGGTCATGATGCGAGATGCATCTGTTGCCGCAAGCTATGTCCCAAACTGATAATGAGGATCTTCCATTTGAGAAGTCTTGACAAATAACGTTCCGAGTCTCTACGGCAACGTAAATGCGTTCAGTTCAAAAAGTACAAGGAAACATGATGTGCCGATAGAACACGCCTTTTAGGGAAATCCGTTTTAGACAGTACTTGCCTTTCAGCAACTGTTTTGTGAAATTATTCTTCAAAGTTTTGAGGGAGAAATTACAACTCCTTCTATTCTATGTCAGCCCACGCAGTGATGATGGCTCTCCCGATTGAACCGTGGCATTTCAGAAACCGAATTTCAACTGTAAATCAAATGCGCAAGGTTTAGTAATTTTCGATGACTGATTGGTGTTTCTATTTTGCGGAGAGGTTCCCAACGCTCAGACAATAATAATTCCTTTTTTATTCAGCCTCCTATGAAGTACACAACCTTGCCGTTGAGGCTGTCAATTCCAGTGCCATCAGACTCACTTGGGATCCACCCTTCGATCCTCATGCCGACATACTAAACTACTTTATAAATCTACAATTTACCGGAACCAATGACTCAAGATCTAATATCAGTCTTCAGTTTCCGCCAGGAGAATATACCCATGTAATTGGTGAATTGCCTGCTGATAGCGAAATCACAGTGAGAGCCCGTATCATCTCCCGGTCGAGGATGCAGCCTAATAAAAACATGGCTGGCAAGTGGAGCGAAGTACTTCGGGTGAAAACATATGCTGGTAACTTGACATATTTATTTATTTAGTTGAGTGTATTGGTGTGGTAGAAAATGTCTTGGAATAGCTTAGAGGAAACGGATATACTATGCCAGTTCAAACGAACATGTCATGATACTGTTGTGCGTAGCATTTACAGTGTATAAAAGACTTGAAGTGCAAACTCGGCTACCCTCAGTTGTGGAGGATAATGTTAAATATGAAATACCAGTAGTCTATTTGGGCGGTATTCTCAAGTAAGTAGATATATAGTTATCGTGTAAATGTCTCCCTTGAGTCCATCACTATTACTCCCGCAGGTAATCCGTTCTAGGCACCGAGAAGCTGTTGTGGAAACGGGTAACTTTGAACATTCTGGTGGGATTATACTCCCGATGGCCAAGAGAGCCCTTTTACGCAGGTTTGTTTTTGTGGCCAATATGAAGAAATCATCGAAAAGCAGGGCATAGTCTCGACTTCTCACAATTTGCTAGGTCGTGTGAGGCCTCCTCGAACCTGTGTGTCCTCGAGAGGAAAGAGGTGATGCCCACCAAATCTTTATTTGTAAGATAAACTCTCGAGATAATACACGATACTGGTCGCCCTACCCCTCCCCTTTGAACCCTTCCGAAGAACCTGAAGTCTTTCTTCAGCCAGCGTCGCCACGCCTACATTGGATGTTTCAAATATAAACTAAAGTAATGCTCCGTATAGTACTTGGTGGGGAGACTTTTAAATCCAGTCGATTTTTAAATGTCACTTTTTATGCTAGCTTGAAGTCTATTTTGACAGTTATGGCTCTGAAGATGAAGATGCGATCACTGGGACAAGAAGTTTATTGGCCTGACGTTTCGGGTTCTCACTCGAGCCCATCATCAGAGACATTCGCAGATAGAGGTAAAGGTGGCACCAGGAATGCAGTATTTATAGCACGTGGCTGCCGTGGGACCGTATGCGCACTGCAATTAACAGTTCTCACAATCGCCGTTGTCCCAGTGATCGCATCTTCATCTTCTGAACTGCTACCTGGGACTCGCCTGTTCGCTTCTATCAGCAGTTATGGCTCTCTACATTTCATCAGGCACTGTCACTTCTCGCAGAGAGTTCGAACATGTCTCCCATACCGTAAGCATCATGAGCTTTTTAAAAACCTGACGCCAACAACTTTTCGACTCCTCTTTCGGCAGATGGCTCCAAGTTGAACAGTCCGCGTCGCACATTGACATTCCCAGCTTTAGTAAATATTCATTTCAACTGGACCTATATTTTTAGACCCACGATCCGCGTTAATGTCCATTAAAGTCCACACAGTTATAGACGCGGGAATTTACCCATAGACACGTAAACTAGTATTCCAAGTAGTCTGGACGTGTTTATTTCTAAAGTTCCTCTGCATTTTCGAGATTAGTTGAGTGTGATGTGATATTCGCATCATTAGGAGTAGAGAATCCCCAAGAAATGTCCCTTTAAACGTATGTACTGCCTGAAGCGATAGTTGTCATATGCATCAGCCTGGCGTATAGTCCACGGCTAATGCGCATTCAGTCTATGGTAGTTTTTTAAGGGATACTGCGCGATAGCTGTGTGATGGCTTGCGGAATGGCGAACCACCCCAAGCAGTTTGCGCGTGCATTCATTTAATGTAGTCGTCTGTATAGATCCAGCCATGTTTCCCAGAAGTAAAAAGCAAAATGTTTGGACGACGTTCAGATCTGCTGGAAGCGCTGGAGATTGTAGTTGATATTCGAACGTAAGCCAATTATTCCATTCCATCTGGAGCCAGAAAAATGGGCGTGGGTGTTTGGTTCTGCAAAATTCTGCGGACAGCGTTTGCATATTTGCGTAGATCGAAAATTTGCTTTATCATCACCTCCCTCCAGCTCGACATTTAAATTCTCGCAAATGTTGCAATACATGTTAGTTCACCAGTATATGATTTGGAGAATAGGACAATGCTAGTTCTCGGAAACAGTGTTTGAAAAGTAGGCCTTTATTGCTAGACAGTATTGAGAACAAACGTGGTCACCTGCCATTATGCGTGGGGCCAAAATATTTATACTGACATCAAAATTGCGTCAAATCATCTACGAACTGGAGGTGCGATGCAGGATTATTACTAAAAAATATTTCAAGGAAAGCCCAACTTGTAACCCTATTTGGGTCACGTGCATTGTTACCTGATTTTGCAAACTTACACTATTTCATCTCTATTATGAATATTCATTTTGACCCACCTGATATATGTTTGGCGTCTCGGTGGGATTCGAGCCCAGGACAGCAAGAGGAAGGCTTTAGCACAGCCAACCCTCTAGTGACTTAAGCTACGAGGCTCTATCGGGAGCCGTGAAATTAAACTCGTGCATGTTTGCCTTTTTAGGTCGGCTATGGAAAATGTATTTCATGACATTTAGACGGAAGAAGACGCGTAGCAAATCGAGCGGTCAACTGCACGCGTTCCTTTACTCAGAAACACTAACGGCAATTTTTGTCCTGTGTTTATTAACAGGCGCATGGATAGCGCGAGCATGAGTAGATATCCATTAAAGTTAGTATACACTGGTGAACACTACACGTTCCTTAATAATTTAACAAATATCAGCCGGACATCTATGGATATATTTCAGAATTATTCACTGGGAATTGATTGCGCGCCCATATTCAGCAGTTCTTCTAACTTGACCTATAAGAAATGAAAGAAATATTGATTAGTTAGTACGCGCGTTCTGCGACTGTTTAGGACGTGAGGATATGTAAAAAATTACCATTTAAAATGTGCATGGAAATTAGTACTATGGATTTGGGTTGAATTCATAAAATGTCCCGCTCGATACAGGATGAATTGAAAGAAATAAGCTGCTTATCGTGATAGGGAATGTTGACAGGTACTCAGTTGATATCTATCGGTTAAGTTGTGATTAAGAGTGAATATCCCATTTCATTTAAATGTTATATTAACAGTAGATGTTTGTCAGACACTGGGGGAGGGTACTGCAGTAGTCAATATAAATTTTAACGCGTGCAAGATGCTTTCAAAGACACTTTAAGCATAAACTTCAGCATAGGGATGCGCTATTGACAGTACATATAATAATACCAATTCTGTCGTCGGAATTTTGTTAAAAAGGTGTCGAGTGGCTTCAACGAGCCCAAAATCAGGCGAATCGAGAGGCTGTTCGAAGTGTTTTTTTTCACAAAAAATCCAAATTAGCAGCTGCAATATGCATTTGTCGCAGTTGATAGAAGCCCTCTGTAAGGCCTGTCCTTCACTGTAGGACGCATGAATGTTTGCTTCAATGCCAGATATTCACGGCTCATAATTGCAGCTGCATTGTCAACTGCCTCCGACTGCCATTCCGGACGCGGCAAACGTGTCACCGATGGTTCTTCAGCCTTAATTCCTGGTTGCATTATTTGGGAGTGCTGAAACTAAGGTCCTGAGATCGCATATTGTCCGGCATCTTTACTTGATTCTTCCCGAGTGTGTTAGCGTCCCAAAAGTTGTCACTCGGCTCAGGCCAGATCACTAGCGGATCCCCGTTGTTTAAAACGGAGCGCCAAGTTGTGCATTGTTGGTTTTCTGGTGGATTCCTAACACGGAACTGGTATACACATACCTTGCGATTTGACATAATTTTAATTGATACATGATTTCACAGAGGCCGAATAAGGTATCTACATAAATCAGCCAGGAGGCCCACATTTGCAAAAGTGCAGAACCACAGAAGTTTGCATAAAATGTTTTTTTATGTATTATGCAGATAAAAAATGCAGCCGAAAAAAACACTTCAGCGTGCGATGGAAATGCCCTCGACTGAGGTTTTTTGCAAGGCCTATGTTCTCATTTAAGCAGTTCATGTGGCCCACTTGTTGTCAAGCCCGCTGACTATGGTCTAATCGTTTTATTTTCTGTCTTCAGTCCTGAGCGCGCCTCTCAATGTTACGGCTGAACCAATCAGTTCAAATGCAATTCAGATCAGTTGGCGTCCATTGCACAACACTGACCGCAAAATAGATCACTACAGGATTTTCCTTTGCTATTCCGGAGACGATGGTGACTATGAGTCTAAGAACATTACAATGGAGCCTTTGACAAACAACTGTGTCGTTAGCGGCCTACCGCCTGCAACTGATGTAGAAGTAAAAGTTGCGGCTGTAGTCAGGCTGGAGAAAGAAGGTGTCATGACTGAGGAGGAAACGTGGAGCGAGGAGATAGCTGTAACTACTCTATCTGGTGAGACGAAATGCATCTTTTTTAATGCACCAGTGTGAACTCTAGTGTGTCTGTGTGATCTAGCTTTAACTAGGTACATGTCTGCAGCTATCACCGATGGACACTGTCCAGAGTGCATCCGAGAAGTCAGACGCAAATGTTTTCATGCAACTACTTCTCCTTATTCTGACGTTCTGGGTTCGTGTGCAGGATGTTTCTTGAAGGCAGTCACCTTCTTTGGGGTCTTTTTTCACTGCGGGATACGATTTCAGGTACAAGGTGTGCTTCAGGAGATTTTTCAGGATATCGCCCAAATCACAATGTTTTGTGTTCGTTCTCCTCACTGATTCAAATCACTTGTCGAACATGTGAGGTTGACTCTTCAACAACGGGAGGTTTTATGGTGTCACCCAGCCAATATTTTCGACCAGGTGTCATGCGCGAAAGGGAACCACGACGCCGCAGCGGCACAGTCTTGCGGCTGTAATCAGTTTAATAGAAATGGCAGCTGAAATTAGCTATTCGTGTTTCTCAATGAAAAACATCATCTTCTTGACTCTAAGCTTTAAACTTAAGCTGATTCGTATGCCCTTATAGGGACACTAAGGACCCAAAGGAACACTTGGCATCCGAAAAGAACTCCATCGCCTATGTCAGCATTCGCCAAACTGTAATCAATACGTCAACTCCGATCCCTCCTGGGACATGTGAGAATCTCGGAACAATACCCTCGTTGAAAAACGTAACCATTACCTCAGCCCCGGTCCCTCATACACCAGGACATTTTTGCATACCGCCATCCTAATCTCAAACAGTAATCACCACACTAAGCTCAGTTTGTCCCGCATCTTGCACTATCATTGCTGGCTTTTTGTTTCATCGCTTGTAGCAGTATTTTACATGTAAAGAAGGAAATAAACGATTGAGGGAGAAAGGAGAACCACATGCCAAAAATGTGATTTCATGGTGACATAACGGAGGTCCTGAACATGCTTTATCTACGGCAGGGTGGCGGAAACAAATTTAGATCTCACGAGCATGCAAATGTCACAGAGGCTACAGTTAGAAGGAGCCATTGAGCCTGACTCCCAGTCCTCAAGTCAGTCACCCCACACACACACACACGTACAGCAAAATGGCCATGAGGGATGGGTAAGCCCGTCAGTTGCCAGTCTTCCACATACCCGACTATTTCCACGCCGGGATAGATTCCAACGGGCGAGGTATTTTAATGCGAGAAATGTGCTTAAGTGGGTGCGGCGATGGATTCCCAGAGTCGACCTCACTTTCTCCCCTCACTCCCTCACATGCACCTGCTCTAGCCTGTCAGTCATCTTATGCTTTGATCTTGCGTAGTGGTTAGCAGCCCGTCTGGGATTGCTACACGCGACCTGCTCACTACACATTCAAGGCGTAAATGAGTTAAACAGCAAGGAATTCATACTTACTTTCACAGGTCGAGAAGGGATTTTTGATGGAAATCTTCTAGGTCGATCGGGTCCTAGTTGATTTTGAATGCAACATAAAAGCACGGGTTTAACATAACCGGCTCTGATTTACGTGTATGAGATGGCGGACATGCTACTGTTACTCTCTGCTAACTGAGCCCTGTTTTCAGAGAGCGGGAATTATTTTCAGTGGGGACGAAACCACACGCCCTGAGTACTGCAGTGTACGGGATCGACCGATTCTGATACAGCAATCTGACTGCTCCAGCAGAGTTTTCTCAGGAGTTAACGCAGAATGATGGCAGCATCGGCTAGAACGGGTCCAGAGTGTGGCAGAAGAAACAAATGCATTCGCACCTTTGCCCAGAACAAAATTTTTGAGTTGAGAAGTTTCCACTGCATCTTTGAGGAAACAGATGACATGACTTAAAAGGCATTTTCGATCCTTTCTGAGTGTGTATATGAAGCGTTGATAGTCTAAGACGAACTCTTTTGTTGTCAGGCGTGCGCCTAGAACAGATCACGCGGTGCATGAGCTGGACTTATACGTGACCGAATCGGGGTCCGACGGGCTTTATTTAGAATGCGCACCCATCAGTACTACAGGGCGTGACCGATCTCATGAAATGTTGGCTGAAATTCTGAAATGCGTTTTCGACTAGGAAGGATTACTTGGTCGCAGTTGTAATACTGATCATCTTGCGGCATAATCTTATAACATTTCGGACTTGGCAGGATGTCGGCTTTTAAATGCACTTCCTTCCAATCTCCTGTCGAAAGCGTACTCGGTAAAAAACGACTGCTTAAATAGCATACATTTTTCCTATTGATTTTCGATGGTCCTGCAAATTCAAATATATCTCATAGAAACTATAAAGAAAAATATGTTTTCTTTTAGTTGCTTAATAGAGAAGCACGCCCTCTTTATATTTTATACCTAAGAAAGAAGTATAAATAGGTTTTAAAGAAGTTTATAATTATGAAATTTTTAAGACCGCGCAATGTCCATTCACATAGCATCGGACCTCGCCGTTAACAAAAGCTCCTCATGAAATGTAGAACATAGTCCGCATCCATTGCAAAATTTTATGGACTCTGTATGATATCTTTTTAATGGCATAGAAAAATATGTTATTTTTTTACGCGGAACGCATGCGCTTTGTAGACTTAAATCATTAAAAGCTAATGCAAAGAATGATCAAGCTTCGAATTAATCGGCAATTATAAAACTTTTTAAAACCTAATTACCCTCCTTCCTTGAGTATAAAATGTAAAGAAGACGTGATTCTCTATTAATTGGCTGAAAGAAAACATATTATTGTTTACGGTTTCTATAAGATACATTTGGATTTGTAGGGCCATCGATAATCAATGGGAAAAATGCATGCTATTTAAGCAGTCATTTTTTACCGAGTACGCTTTCGACAGGAGATTGGAAGGAAGTGCATTTAAAAGCCGACATCCTGCCAAGTCCGAAATGTTATAAGATTATGCCGCAAGATGATCAGTATTACAACTGCGACCAAGTAATCCTTCCTAGTCGAAAACGCATTTCAGTATTTCAGCCAATATTTCATGAGATCGGTCACGCACTGTAGTACTGATGGGTGCGCATTCTAAATAAAGCCCGTTCAGCTCAGTTCAGCTTTATTTAGGGAAAGATAGACTAGCGACTCTGAGCTCCCTATTGGTTACAAAAATATCGAAAGTAACATTGACACATAAAAAGATTGAAGACGAAACTGTTTACATTAAAGAATGTGACCGGTAGCTGACTGATGCGTGTTAAACTACAATATAATTCGTACTTAATAATTGCGAGTAATATAATAGCACGCAAATTAAATCTAAATTGTGGCATGTGATTGTTGCAGAAGAGTTAGGTGCTACCTGCGTGTCGAGTTTGGCCTTGAATGATTCCACAAATGAGGAGTGAATAAGGTGTTCCACGCTGTAACCACTCTGGTACTGTAGAAATATTTGTGGATATCAGTCTGTGCTTTTCCTGGGCGTAGTTTTAAATGATGACCGCGCAAAATGGGTGTGTTAGTTTGAATGAGAAAATCATCAGATATAAAGCAACAACCTAGACCATGCATAATGCGGACTGTTTGAATGAGGTCCCCTCGTACCTGCCTGTAGAAGGGGGGGAAGAGGTTAAGGGTCAACTGCCGGGGTTTCGTAGGTTAGTGGCCCCAAACCTTTGACCATTTTTGTCATTCGCCACTGGACCTGCTCTAAGACGGTGCAGTCCTTGACGGTCCAAGTCGCCATGCCTGTATAGCGTACTTCAAATGCGGCCGCACGAATGTTCCAAATATTTTGGAGAAGCTGTCTTCGTCAAACATCGTAAACGCCCGCCTGATGAGTTGCAACGCTCCAGTCGATATGAGGAACATAAAGTACCCAATGATAAGGATATTCGGCTAAATAGCAAATAATTTGAGCTCTTCCAAAAGCTGATCGTCCTCTTCGAGGTCATTTCTCAGGCGTCGATACACCGTTAAGATTTCGAGGTTTTGAGAAACTGTTGCAGTTATGGTCGACCACACGGCTTCCGTATTACACTTCAGGTTAGAAGTTTTGACTGAAGCTTTGGGTCATTCTTTACAAAGACAATTGTACCTCCATCCTTTTGGCATTCCCCGTCTCTGTGGAGCAGTTGAAATACAGGCAATATAAGCGCGCGGTTGTCGATTTGTCCGGACGACCATGTTTATTTACTAGCGACAACGTCCGGAGAGGTCGTATATATGGATACGGAGTTTGTCAGCCTTGGAGATTAGACTTTGCTCATTAGTAACATGAATTTGAGTTTGGAGCTCCTGAGAGGTCCATTCGCAACTCTGACAATGTCTACAGGAGTATTTGTGCAATCATTTGTACCGACCTGATCCAGAGGGAATCAGAATGACGTTCTGTTATCTGGTCTTTGAGGTTGCTGGACTACTTCGGGACGTTACATTCTCTCTGCTGAAGAGTATTCCGACTGAAAAAAAACAAACCCTCCTTGCAATGCTTCAATCAAAAACGCCTGCAAGGCATGTCTTTGCCCTTTTAATTGCAGCCCAGGACGATTTTTAGGAGGCATGATCGTGTCTGCTGAGTGACATTCTGACGACTTCTGAGGCGAAAGGCCTTCCGGATGGTGATTTCTTTCGACACTTGCAGCATTTAGTTGAGGGGCTCCTGAAACTGCCCTAAGTCTGCGGCTATTCGCTCCTTGGGGGTGTCGGCGTAGGACTCCGAAAACCCTGGATTATGATGTACTGGCCCTTGTCGGGCATTCCTGCCGATTGGACAGTGTCGGCTGTCATATCGGTTTCGCCGGTATGGGCTGGCAATAAGGAAAAGCCTGCGATGTCAGCCCATTTCCCCGTCTGTGGTTTCTGCGGTGCCTCCGTCCAGAGAGTTCATAGGAGTAGCTGACCTAACCGAGCATGAGGCTGTGCCAACGTGGGCCTCAACGCTGTTAGTACGAGGATGCGTATAAATAGGTACTACCACCCTGGATTCATCGTTGTATGTCTTTGTACTGGATGACATTCGTTCAAAATATTAGGCTCTGAAGGTGTGCACACTACCTGGGGGTTTCGGCTGTCGTAATCGTTTTTCTTCATTTGTCGATACGTCTTTAGCGTTTTCACTTTGAGTTAGTGACTGCTTCTTGGACCAATCTGACTGCATCCCTTTCAAATGCTGGCGACTCTTGCCTGTGGCCTTTCGTGCCGCCTTCTTATGCTTTTGTATTTCCAGAAGTTCTACCTGGCTGCTGTTCGTGACTGTCCTACTCTCTGGGGACATATTCTGTAGGCTGCATCCGCCCTACTCCGTAATATCCGTTGAATTGATGTTGTCGAACGATTTTCAGAAATGAGGGCCCTGTGGACAACCTCTTTCATAATTTTGACTTTTTCTTGAAGAAGGAGACACGATCGCCGGGACAAGAGCTTTATTAGCCTGACGTTTCGGATTCCTACTCGAATCCATCATCAGAGACAAAAGAGCAGAAACGGGTGGTTGTTGCACAAGGGGCTGCGGTATTTATAGGATGCAGCAGCCATGCTACCGCATGCCTATGAACGTTCACGGCTTCCCCCTTCATCCGGGATTGTCACACTTGTGGTGATCATTGCTTGATGGCCGACATTCGAGTCGATAATTGCCGCAATTTCATCACGTGCGTTGGATGTTGGCGTGATGATTGCTCGACCATCTGATGCGTTGACCCGGGTGTTAGGAAGAGTTTTCACCAGTGCGCTCCCCGCGTGGCCAATTACTCCGCCTAGACGAAGTCTCAGCACGCTGTATTGAATGGGAAGATCGTTGCACTTGTTGATGGACTGGGGGCCAGTAAACCATGATTCCAGTAGCTCTCGGCTCACTCGGTTGACTTTTTCCCCTAGCACGTTTAACTTTGAGGCTAGCATTTGACAACCCCTACTTGAGTTATCCACATAC
This sequence comes from Spirometra erinaceieuropaei, assembly GCA_902702965.1. Taxonomy (NCBI): domain Eukaryota; kingdom Metazoa; phylum Platyhelminthes; class Cestoda; order Diphyllobothriidea; family Diphyllobothriidae; genus Spirometra; species Spirometra erinaceieuropaei. The sequence goes on from CACRXP010000311.1 coordinate 122,142, forward strand.
CTAGGTTTGTGGCCAGTTTGCAAGGCTTTCAGAACGCCCCTCATAGTAATGACGGGTAATGAGAGCCAATGGTTACCCGCGCAACTTTGTCAACCAGTGCATACGACAAGGACACCTGAGACCAAATCCAACTGGCCCCAAATTTTGGCGGGTTCTTCCGTATGTGAAGGACGTCTCGGAAGCCGTCAGTCGTCTTCTCACTCCACCTGGAGTTGGGGTTGCACACAAGCCGGAAGCAACCATTAGGCGCCAAGTCATGAGGCCAAAAGACCCGCTGCCACGACAGGAAACGTCTGGAGTCGTTTACCGGATCTGGTGTGGATTCGGAAAAGCAACTAGGTCGGAGAAACTGGGAGATTATTCCGTACGCAAATTGCCGAGCACGCAGCAGCCGTGAGGCGGGCAGACGCTAACACTCAGGTGGCGGCACACTCGACGGGACCCGGCCATATTTTCAAATTTCAAGAGACCGAAATCCTCGCAAGGGGTGAAAACCGTGTGATCCGCGAGCTACTCGAGTCATGGTTCTTAGGCCCGCAATCCATCAACAAGCACAATGACCTTCCGGTACCATATTCCGTGTTGCGATTTTCCCAGGGCGGGAGAATCAGTCGCGTGGGGAGGGCGCGGTCGTGCAATTATCACAGTGACGGTGAGCCAGTTTGCCGAGCAATCGTCACACCAGCATCCAGGACGGATGACGAAATCGCGGCAATTAGCGACTCGGACTCGGACCGACAAGCCACCACCGCATCAATTACGACCCCAGCGGTGCTTGCGAGAACTGTTAATTGCAGTGCGCATACGGTCCTACGGCAGCCACGTGCTATAAATACTGCACTCCTAGTGCCACCATCACCTTTATCTGCGAATGTCTCTGATGATGGATTCGAGTGAGAATCCGAAACGTCAGGCAAATAAATTTCTTGTTCCAGTGATCGCATCTTCATCTTCAGGACAACAAGTGTTCATTACGAGAACTGGAGTCAAACTCGAACACGTAGAAGAGGGGAGGGGGTCGGTCGGTTCAGAGTGACGTTATCTTCACGGTTGTCAGGGAGCGTGGAGTTGGGAGCTGCCACCGGGGAAGGGACGATCAGATTTTTACACACCTTGACCGGAGGAGGGAAACGGAAAACAGTCCCATGCCAAGCACTACTGCACTCCGTTTCAGCGCTCCCAAAAATTAGAACAAAAGAGTCCTACTCCTCTATGTCTGCCCGCCACATCGCAATGGAAAACTTCTCGGCAAGGACTTTTGACGGATGAATGGCGAAGAGTGACTTTTGCATAGTTCTGTCGAGAAGTAACTTAAACGAGTACTTCAAGACAGTGATGAAAGCAATGTGTAAGTTTAGAAGAGTACATTAGCCTGTGCGAAAGATACTCCACGAAAGTTGTTGATCGGTATATCAGTTTTTTTTCTGATTTGCAAGCAACAGAAACGAGTAATTGTTGAAGCCTGCCTTCCGCAAATGCCATGCTGGAATTTACGGGCGATGACACAGTTGAGTCGATCCCAGTTCTTAATTTCAACAGGCTACGTTTCGTATGCCGCAATCTCGAAGAAAGTAAAAGCCTCTCAGGTAGGAAACTTAAAAGCAAATTCCATCAGGCTGTTTTCGGTAAGCTGTAGTCTCAAAGAACAGAAATCCTTCGGAAGTCGGAAGTTGAAATGTAGTGTTTCAACCGAGTTGAGGACCTGAGGAAATGGAACACTCTGAGAATCCTTGATCTCCCAGATAGTTCACAACATGCTCAATAATGTAAAATGGAGAATGTTCCGACGAGGGTTTATTCAACAGTGGCAGGAAAAAGGACACAACAATTAGTTCGAAGAACTAAGTAGGTAAGACAGATTTTCGCTGAGGTTGCTGACCTAAAGGCAGTTCTAAAGGATAAAAATTAAAATTAGAAGGTTACCAGGAAGGTGTTGATAGAGTAAACATTAAGTTAGCGCGTGTGACAGAAATCAAATTTGAAGCACGCTCCGTGTTGAATGACGCCCGGTGCGTACTCGTTTGCTGGGTAAGGGTATGGTTTAGCCTAGGGTCACTTATTTCGGGGAGCAATTGTGCTAAAAGTAAATGACTGGCGATATTTATTTTTAGGTGCCAGAGAAAGGAATGAAACGACCTCTCGGTGGCTGCTGCGTTAGGTTGGTCAAGAAGCTTTAAGGTATTCATCGGAGCAAAAATACGACAATGCAATGCATTTTGGCAATGCCTCGAAAGGGGCACTAAATTTATTTATTATTATCATTTGATGGTAAAAATAGTGTCCTGTTTTGATTGGTGACAGTACCAGAAGGATCAGAATTTGTAATACTACAAAGTTCTTGGATGTTCGGCTCGTTTCCTCAACAGAATTGTTCCCGGAGTAAGTGACCCCGGGTGTAAACCATACCCTTGCCGTTTGCTGTTCACAGTTCCGAGTTTTTGGCATATTTCCGTCGTCTTTACTAACTGGGGAGTTCAAAGGTGCACACATTAATTTCCCTCAAACAACAAAAATGGACAACTGACCAAGTGCAGCGTATTTGATTGAGCAGCATATGCGGCCGAATCCGACAAGACCGAGTTCGACAATTTTTTTCTAGGTTGCAGTTATGTCAAAAAGAATGCGGGTTACGAACGACCCTCAATTAGGCAGATCAACTCACAATTGCGCTATGCTGATGACGACGTTTGGCGGAAAACAGTGGCCACTTGTAGAGTTGATTGTCATTGTCTTTCTCCTGACTAGCGAGGCGAGCCTATTGAGGAATGGTTATGCAGGACAAACTGCAGACCCGGAGAATATTAACGCGAGTGTAAGCATAAGACATATGACCTTTATAATCGAGCCCATAATTCAAGTCGGAAACTCGCCCAGACGAGAAATGTCTGAAGGAGAAACAGTCCGGAATCCGACTTTTCATGAGCAAAATGACTATGTGTAGGTTGACAGAATAGTTCAGGGCAGTTTGTCTTAATTTCCTGCGCTTCATGGTGAAGGAGAGATCGGTTTTGATCTAATTTAAAGTGCTTCCAAAAGTACTATTTGAAACATTGAGGCTAAGGGAAAAACGTTAAATCTGAGTTGAAATTAGAGCAGGCGTTTGAAATACTCGAAGTCAGTAGGTAAGCAGATAAAATCTTGCCGTATGACATTTCCATGTTCTGACATGCGAAAAATCGGATAAGGAGACGGAGAAGGGAAGTAGATCGTAAAGAAGTGCAACGGTAGGTATAACGAAACTACTCTAATATGTTATTTGCGGTTCGAACGCTGTCCGGTTATGGTGCGCATTATTAGGGGATTCCAACCGAACATTCATGCAAAGTTGAAAACCGATCCAAGTATTGACTTCAGTTTTGGCTAAATAGCATCGGGTGGCTCTCTCTTCAATGAGTAATTACTTCAAAAATGTGTCTCCAAATCTGGTTTGGGCTTTAACCTGATAGCACATATACTGCAAGCACGGGTTCTGAATTCCACCTCGGATAGGGTGCTTTAGATGAACATACTTCTGAAGGATCGTAGACAGGCGAGGGTGCTGATTCTGTTAATTCAGAGGACAAAAACAGCGCGTGCACACGGGGATCATAAGTTCAAGCAGTCAGCTGCAGAACAACCTGTCTCAAGGCGGAGCTTTGTCCATCCTTGCTCTTGCCACAATGAGCAGTGTTCGCGAGTCTAGCGGTTTCTGCATCTGGAGAATATAAGACCCTGCTGGTGAGCGAAAAAACAGTTTTGAATGCATCAGTGAACATGTCGAACTGGGTGCCGTGTTAAGGATGTAAACGAGCTTCTGGGGGAGGAGAGAAAAATGTCAAGGCGGTTAACGAGCTGCAACTGGTGAAAAGCTTAGTCACTGGCACAAATTCAGAGTTGGTGAATTTTAAAAGTAAATATATTCCTGAAATAATTTTCATGCAGGTTGTGGCATCCAAAATCAACTTTAGCATTTTGACGTTAATATTTCTCACTGCAACATACGGACCTGACTGTTCTGAAATAAATCATTCCAGCTTAGCGATGGGCCGATGGGTAATGTCGAGATCGGGTCTTTTGAACACACCATAGAACCTAGACAGCATTGTGAAAACCGACTTCTCCTGACATCATTCATTCAGATATGTCACTTTCTTGCGTTTGGGCTGTTTTAAGACGTGTTTTAATTTCTGATCCGCCTTTCTGTAGCATATTTTTGTGAAAATCTGTTATTACTCACACTGACCACGGCTCCGTGGTGTGCTCGATAACGGTACTGCCATCCAGGGTGAAAGTGTTTGCGTAAATCTAAACACGCATAGCCATGTATGCGGAAACTTTTACACGACTACCAATCCTAACATCTAGAGAATTCTCTTGAGTACTTTTTGACTCCAATTGACAATGGATATACTCGTGCACGGACAGGTAATTTAAGCCATTTCAACAGAACATTGTAATTATCTGCTCAAAAAATGGTTCTATCACGAATCCCAGCTCGTTTAAGTAGTTCGCAATAGTAATAACCAGTCAGAAGGAAAAGAGCACTCGTGTAGGCAACACTCTGTAAGCAATCCCTAAGAAATGGTTTTGTTTCTAAGTCGCTTAGCGTCACAGTTGGGAATAGGCGTAAAACGACACGTTGTTTCGTTCGACGTCTCCCCACAAGGACGCGTACCAAGCTAGTACCTTCCATCGCAGTTTTCTGACGAGTGCATTTAAGTGTCTTCCAAAATGGACTCAATATTTGAATCCGACTTTTAAATGCCGTCTTAGGCTTCGCTGTTGACAGTAAGGTCAGCAGAACACATGCAGAAGCGTCATGTCATGATGCTTGCAGACAATTCAAGAAGACCTTAACCAGCCGCAAGTTCGCATTACCGCACAATACTCTGATAGGCCTGATAAGTAGAACAACTCCCAAATGCGTCATGCAGAAGGTGAACATCTCCGGAGCACACTAGCAGTGTGTGAAGTATGGCGACACCATTGCGCAATTACGCACTCCCCCATGTCGGTTCGATCGTCAGGAAGTACAGTGTCCTCCGTGCGCTTCACAGCCTGGTGAATTAGTTCATAGTGGAGGTAAACTTGTTCGAACTACCGCTGGACACCAGTTCATTTCGTGTTCTAGTCGCGTGTAGACACTTTTGTTAGGTGCGACGACTCGTGATCGGGTGTTCACATCATATCGTGCTTCCATCTTCGTCTGTTTTGCAATGACTCTATCATGCGTTGATGGATTAAGCAAGTCGAGTCGTGTGCGCAACTGCCGCTTGAACATCAATTCTGCAGGCGAAGTACCGGTTGAGTCGTTTTGTGTTATGCGATAGCTGAACAGAAAGCATGAGAACTTGGTGGCCAGGTCCGCTCTGGTCTGTTTGGCTAGTACGTGCTTTATTGTCTGGACTGCACGCTCTGCAAGGCCATTAAAAGTAGCATGGTACGGGGCGCTAGTTAAATGCCTAATTCCATTTTTCTCTATAAGAGAGACGGAAATCGGACGACTTCGGAGTGCTCGAAGAAAGGAACTTCCTAGGGTGGAAAAGCAGAGCTCGTCTGAGCAATCGACAGAAACCTCCAGCGCCGGCGTAGACACAGACGCGGCGAATGCGAATATCCTCTGTATTGACATAAAAGACAGGAACAGTATTGTCCCGAACACGATACCATTAGCTGCAGAAAAGATCCCTGGAGTGGATGGCAACCAGAATGTCATCATGAATGGTTCGCCAGGAACTCCCAAGTCACCAACGTCACGCAACCAAGACCGGCCGCTCCGAGAACAGTGCCTAGTAATACAGGGACTTCAGGAGCCTCAAGCAGATTCACCTAAAGGACGCGTATTAGCTGATATTCAGTTCAGTTCAGTTTCAGTTTATTTTGAGGGAAATATAGGTGTTAAACCTTTGAACTCCCTATTTGTTACAAGGAGGCGAACAATAAAAAAAATTTGAAACTGGAAACACCAAACGGCTACAGAGTTTCATCAGATTGGCAACGTTTTGTAAGCCAGACAGATAAACGAATTGTTCCAAGAGTTAAAAACATTAACGTTACTAAATGTGCTGTACAGTAGTCTGTCTAGGGATAGTTGGTGCTATCTCAGTTTCGGAGGGAGACGAATTGAATGCCAACACACATTCAAAAGACATGGGACAATATTAAAAAAAACAAACGTTACTGAAATACAGTAAGTAATATAACAACATTAATAAACTGTTCGGACGAAATGCTAGACAATCTGTCAGGTGGCATTATGGCGATTGGTGGCAATCTGGTCCAAGTTGCGCTTAAAAGCCTCGACGGAGGTGGACATGACGACACCTGCAGGCAGAGCATTCCAGGCCTCGATCACTCTGTTTGAAAAGAAGAACTTCCGAGTGTCCAGCTTGGCGCCAGTTACGCGTAGTTTAAGTGGATGACCTCGGAGGTTCGTTGTGGTCGCTAACTCAAAGAAATCAGTAGGTAAGAGACAGCAGTCCTGGCCGTGCAGTATACGGAATGTTTGTATAAGGTCGCTTCTTAGCCGTCTGTAACTCAGTGGAAAGAGGCCGAGATTGGACAATCGGGTTTCATAGGGTAGTGAACCCTGTCCACTTACGAGTTTGGTTGCCCGCCTCTGAACTTTCTCAAGGATGCTGAGATCTTTAAAGGTTCACGGTTTCCACGCCTGAATAGCGAACACTAGCTGTGGCCGTACGAAAGTCCGAAAGACTTTAACGAAGCAGTCCTCATCGAAGGTAGAGAAAGCTCTCTTAACAAGATAAAGGACTGACATCGCAGACTTGGCTACCTTGGAGCAGTGAAGCGACGGTTTTAGAGAAGCCGTTACCCACACCCCCAAGTCTTTCTGGGCGTCTACCTCCTGCAATGGTATGCCGTTTAGGTGGTAAACACTCCGGTTCAGAGATCGGGTCCTGCCGACTCGCAGGACATTACACTTAGTCACATTAAACGGCAACAGCCAGTCCTGTGACCATTTCTCGAGTCGGGTCAGGTCTGCCTGCAAGCGCTCTTCGTCAAATTCAGTTCGGATGACGCTCCAAAGTTTAACATCATCAGCGAACATGGCGACATCACAATTCAGTTCACTGACGCAGTCGTTGACGTATATAATGAATAGGGTAGGGCCAAGAACGGAGCCTTGTGGAACACCGCTTTCAACCGCCACCTCCGCCGACTGCCTGTCACCGACGTGGACGATTTGAGAGCTACCGATCAAGAAACTTTGGATCCACCTCAGGAGATTACCCCTCAGGCCTGTTCGGTTTAATTTGTACAGGAGACGCTGATGGGGTACACTGTCGAATGCTTTCTTAAAGTCGACGTAGACTGCGTGCACTGCATTGCTGCCATCGACTGCCCGGGTCCAGCGATTTAAACAATATAGTAGATTCGTCACGCATGATCTGCCTCTACGAAATCCGTGCTGGGCATCGCATAGCAGATTATGCTCTTCTAGGAAGTGCATTATTTCTCGCTTTATTATTTTCTCCATAATTTGGCAGCAAATTGAAGTAAGGCTAATTGGTCTGTAGTTGTTTGCTAAGACCTTGCTGCCGCCTATATAAATTGGCGTGATCCGCGCTGATTTCCAATCGGAGGGCAAATAGCCTGCTTCGAACGAAGCTTGGAAGAGCATGGACAGCTGTTTGGATAGTTCTCCAGCAAGTTCCTTCAACAATTTGGGCGGTAGGTCATCCGGCCCAGGTGATTTAGACTCATTCAACATCAACAGTTCTTTGCGAACAATAGCTTCGGCGAAAGAGACGTGCTCAATCGTTGGCCCGTCCACTATGTCGCAGTCGGGAGGGAGAAATGCGCTTTCCTTCGTAAAGATGGACTTAAAGAACTGTGAAAGGTGCTCTGCCTTTTCTCCGTCTTCACTGAGTTCTAGGTCTTCTAAACACACTGCTTCAACCCGACAAAGAAATTTCCGTGTTGAAAGCCTTCAGACTCGGAAAGCGCTCTACTGAACCCGCTATTCCACCGCATCCTAGGCCCCTTAAAATTGTTCTGAGTTGCAAAGAGCATGTTGATCTCATCCTCTCAAGACGTTTTAGGTTAAAATATTCCCAACAAGGAGTTTTTTCAGCCGGATTACACACCACCGGAGCGGATAAAACGCCGACAGTTAGTTCAGGAGCTAAGGCTGCGACAAATAAATGGTGAACAAGGCCTAGTTATCTAGAACAACTGCATAATCGAGCGACCGTCCCGCTTCATACGGACACGGCCCGTGCGTATGTCGCCCGTGCGTACGTCGCTAAGGCGGCGTCATAGCCGGCTTACCAAAGGAAAAAAAGCTAAAATGCTTATATTCCAATGCGCAAAGTCTGCTATCTAAATTAGATGAGCTTAAAATCTACGTTAACCAAACCTTACCCGATGTTATATCCATAACTGAAACGTGGCTGTCCGCGAGCATAGACAATCGCGAAGTCGCTTTATCTGGTTATCACTTGTTCAGAAAGGACAGTTTGGGACGTCAAGGTGGAGGTGTGCTCGTGTATGTCAAATATGGCCTTTTTGCGTCAGAAAAAGAGGGACAGCTCGCGCGCACAACTGAAACAATTTGGCTCACCGTCAAAACGCGGGGTCACAACCTCTCGAGATCCTGACGGTCTACCGCCCACCGAGGAACGACCCGCAATCAGACAGTAGTCTACTAGAGGAATTAGAAGCGATTTCGCTCCGACCCAATGTCATGATTATGGGCGACTTTAACGCTCCGAATATCGACCGGAATCTGACTTCTGCCCCGGGCTCAGAATTTAACTTTGATCGCCGCCTCCTAAAATCTGTGCAAAGATCGCATCTGACACAACACGTCTTATCCCCAACCAGACTACGTGAAGGACAACTAGCTAACTGCTAAGACCTTGTATTGACAAAGGCACCGGAAAGCGTTGATGTTGTAAACTGCCTACGCCCTCTCGGAAAAAGCGACCATGTAGTCCTACAGTGGCAGTATTCTCTCTTCTCTGTACCCGATCAAAGCAGCGTGATCAGACGCAACATATGGCGTGGTGACTTCAACCAAATGCGTCTCGGCATGCGTCGTAGAGACTGGAAAGCAGCATTTACGGGGTGTGTCCTCAAGGACTGGTTAGAACTTAAGGCCATACTGAATGAACTTATCAGCAGATAATGCCCTATGTCGAAAAAGAAAATCACCAGCAGGCTCCGATGGCTAAAGGGTTCACTAAAAGTTGAAGTAAACCGTAAGCAAAAGCTGTGGAAAGCATATCTTAGGGACAAGACAACTGAATCAAGAAATAGGTACAAGGCTCAGCGAATAGGGCAAAGTGCCTTGTTTACAAAGCCCGCCAAGACTTCGAGGGTAACCTTTTAAACTGTGCAGGAGAAAACCCAAAGCTTTTCTTCAACTACATAAGACAAAGTACTCGCACAAGGGATCCCATCCCTATGCTGAAAACTGATGATGGCGTTGAACTTTACAAGGACGACGAAAAGGCTGAGCATCTGTCCAGGTTCTTTCAGTCGGTCTTTACGAGAGAAGTCGCTGTACCCACTGATCACTGTAATGTGGACAATGTCCCGACAATTGACTCAGTGGTTCTCACAAAACCTATTGTTCAACAGGAATTACTGAAGATAAAAGAAGGGACTTCGCCCGGTCCTGACGAAATACCGGCAAAGTTGTTGAAGAAATTAGCCACAGAATTGGTAGAACCTCTGAGCGTCCTCTGCCAAGCCTCTCTTGATGCAGGCAGACTGCCTCCTGAGTGGAAGACTGCGTGGATTTCACCGATTCATAAAAATGGCAGTCGCGCTTCCGCAAACAACTACCGACCAGTAAGCCTCACCTCCATATGCTGCAAAGTTATGGAGCGAATTATCAAACGCGAACTGATGCGGTTTTTAGAGCAAAATCATCTTCTGTGCGATGCACAGCACGGTTTCCGCAGAGGGAGGTCCTGCTTGACCAATCTACTCTACTATCTTGAACAGTGGACCCGAGCGATTGATGAAGGAAACGTTGTGCATGTGGCCTACATAGACTTCAAGAAGGCCTTTGACAGCGTGCCACACCAACGTCTCCTATACAAGCTCAGCCGCATAGGGGTGAGAGGCAAGCTTTTGAAGTGGATTGAAAACTTTTTGGTCGGTCGGTCCCAGACTGTTTATCTTGGTGGCCAGCAATCGGCAGAGGTGACGGTTACGAGCGGAGTACCTCAGGGCTCCGTTCTTGGCCCTATCCTCTTCCTCATCTATATTGATGACTGTATCCATGGATTGGACTGCAAAATTGCCATGTTTGCTGACGATATAAAGCTTTGGACCGTCATCCGCAACGAGGACGATGAAGCAAATTTACAGGCAAACTTAAACCGACTCGAAAAATGGTCAGGGCACTGGCTCCTCCCATTTAATGTTACCAAATGCAACATTCTGAGGATTTGCAGAACCAGTTCTGCGCACCGGCAGACGTACTATCTAAATCACACACCGCTGCCACTGGTAGAGATTCAGAAAGACCTAGGGGTGTGGGTAACATCTTCACTAAAGCCATCATTCCACTGCTTGAAAGTAGCGAAATCCGCAATGCCCAGCCTATACCTCATTAAGGGGGCATTTGCCAAGTTCGACGAAGAGTGCTTTCGCAAGGTCTTCGGGATGTTTGTGCGCCCACGGTTAGAATTTGCCATTCAGGCCTGGAGACCCTGGACTGTTAAGGATCGTACCACCCTCGAAAAAGCCCAACGACGGGCAACCAAGCTTGTCAGAGGTCATAAAAACCTACCTTACGAAACCAGACATTCAAATCTTAACCTCTTTCCCCTGGACTACAGACAACTCCGTGGCGACTTAATTCAAACGTTTAGAATGTTACGCGGTCAGGACTGCTGCCTCGCATCCGGTGACTTCTTTGAGCTGGCCACCACTACTAGCTTGAGTGGACACCCTCTGAAACTACGTGTGACAGGAGCGAGACTTGACGCAAGGAGGTCCTTCTTTAGCCACACAGTGGTAAAGGCATGGAACGTCCTGCCTGTGGATGTCGTCATGTCCTCATCCGTGGACTCATTTAAGAGAAAGCTTGACCAGTACAGGGATATGTACCTCCACAGCATCAGAAACTAACGAATTCCCCCTGTGCTACCCGCCCCATCCAACGTTTTATGTTACAAAGCATGCTACTCCCTATATTCTAGTAACATTACGTTTTACAATTTTCACTATCTCCTGACCGCCACATATGCGCTTGCTTTGATATTACTTGGTCCATTCAGTACCGTACTGGATATTGTACAATTGTGACATAGAATGCATTCACAGACAAATTCATACCAGTGGCCAATGCTTGTTGTATGTAATTACTTACCTAATTTTTTTCACACTTGCCTTACACATTGTTTTTTTATGACGTTATTGTAACCAAAAGGGAGTTCAAAGGCGCTCGCCTACTTTTCCCTTAATAAATCTAATCTGATCTGATATGATCTGATCTGAAATACTTAAATTCTGCACTAGTAAGGGCCGGGCAATTGTCTGAAACGACCATCTCAGGTATCCAAAATGTAGAAAAAACGGTTCGCAACTTGTTGATTGTAGTCAGTGAAGAACAAGAATTTCCTGTCGGAATCGCATCAATCCATTTAGTGTGGGCGTCAACTACCACCAAAACCATATTGCCTTGTAATGGCTCAAAATAATCGACGCGTACCCTCTTCCACGGCGAGCCGGGTCAGGCCCAAGGCTTCAGAGGAACCTTCGGTAAGGTCTTCTGTGTTATTTGGCACACGTGACATACTTTCACAACGTTTTCTATATCTGCGTCAACGTTGAGCCACCAAACATAGTTGCGGGCGAGAGCTTTCATTCTAACTGTACCAGGATGAGCATTATGCAGGTCTCTGAGGATGGCCCGTCGGCCTTGTGGTGGCACAACTAGACGATTGCCCCATAGTATGCATCCGTCTTGTAGACTCAACTCGTTCTGATGGCTGAAGAATGGTTGAAAATCAGAGGAGTTAGAGGACGGCCAGCCAGATTGCAAGGCTCTTTTTACCCGACTTAGGAGAGGGTCTCTCGATGTCCACTGTCGAATTTGTTGACAGATTACATGTGCGTTGACTAGGTTCTGCAAAAGATTCACGGTCTCAAAAATGGGTGCCCCGTTAATGCCATCGTCTACAGTAGGAAGCCTACTCAAGGCGTCAGCCACTACGTTTTCACTACCTGTAACGTATTTCATTGCATACATGTAAGCAGACAGCGTGAGAGCCCATCGTTACATTCTCGGCGAGGACATCTGTTGTATCCCTCGTTTTTCTCCCAGCATACCTAAGAGGGGTTTGTGATCACTGTGAATCTCAAAGGGTCGGCCAAAAAGATACAGGTGGAAGCGATGTAAGCCAAACATTATTGATAAGGCCTCTTTATCTAGTTCAGGATAGTCAGTTCTGCCTGCGACATGGTTCTTGATGCAAAGGCAATTCGGCATCTCGGTGCATGAGAACCGCACTTACGCCGTATGGAGACACATCACATTTCAGTATGATAGGCTTTTCGAGGTCATAATGAACTATGAGAGATGAGGAGGTAGGAGCCGCCTTTGCCTGTTCAAAAGCATTTTGTTCGATCTCCGACCAGTTCCAGCAACGAGTCTTTTCAAGTAGTCGATAAAAAAGCTTTAGAATTGTAGCCGATTGATTCATAAAGGGACTAAAGTGGGTGACCAACCCCAGAAACGAACGCAATTGACTAGTATTGTTGGGTCGCGACGCCGTCTTCAAGGTTTTGAGCTTACGTTAGAGTGGATGGAGGCCAGTTTTATCCACCCTGATGCCCAGGTATTCTACCGAGTCGGCAAGGAAAGTGCAGTTTTCTTTCCTGAGTTTGAAACCTGCGTTTTCTAAACGTCCTAACACGATATTTAGAGTGTCTAGATGACAATGCTCAGATGGGCCGGTGACTAGTATATCGTTAAGATATGCGCAAACGTGAGGTATATCCTTCACGAGGTTGTCAATCAAGCATTGAAATAAACCGGGAGCCGAACTTACTCCAAATGGTAGTCTTTTATATCGAAATAAACTCCGATGCATATTGATGGTGGTGGCGTCTCGGGATTAAGTATCTAGGACGACTTGGTTGTAAGCATGCTTTAGGTCCAAAGTTGTAAACTGACGACCACCTGAGAGGGATGCGTACAGATCCTCGATGCGCGGGAGAGGATAAGGGTTCAGTTTAGTTGCTGAGTTGATTGTCAGCTTGTAGTCGCCACAGATACGCACAGAACCATCGGATTTAAGAGCAGGAACTATTGGGGCTGCCCATTCCGAATATTGCACGGGCTAAATAATATTCGCTTTCTGTAGGCGATCCAGCCCTTCTTCGACCTTCGGTGCGACTGCATAGGGGACTGTACGAGCTTTGAAGAACCGAGGCCGGAAATCTGACTAAAACTGGAACTTAACAGATGGACCGCGGTAGTGGGTATCAGAATTGTCATGAAATAGATCTTCATTATTTACCAAAATGAAATCTAAAGCCGGATTAACACCAATCCGATGTACAGGGGATAGTACAGAAGGCACACATTTAATCCAATTTCGTCCGAGGAGATTTGGTTGTTGGCTTCCTCTCACCACACGAACCGGCAAGTAATGAAGTTCTCCATCATGCTCGACTTCGGCTGTAAAAACTCCTCGAACCTCTACGTTCTGTCCAGTGTAACTACGGAATGTTGAGCTAGCCGGAAGAAGAGAGGGTAATTTCTGAAAAGAGGCCTCATTGATGAGAGTGACGGCTGAGCTAGTGTCGATTTCATACTTCACGGGATGGCGATCAACCGGAAGCGTGATGGTCTAGGGCGATTGGAGTGGCGCGTTGGCCGAAAACATTCGGAGTATCGCCTCCCCATCCCCAGATGGATTAGGGTAGGTCGCATGCGTGTTAGTGTTCGCTCGTCCTTTTGAGAAGCGCACTCGTTCGATGTGGTCGATTTTCTTGAAAAACTGGCATACCGTCTTCTGGTGTCTACAGTCTGACTACCGGATATGATGCTGACCACAACGGTAGCAGGATGGTAGTTGTTTTGAGGGAGCTGAGGGTCGCTGTCTAGGTGAAGACACAGCAGTGTTGACCAGGGAGACAGCCATTTCCGCTTACAAGGATGCTATCACTCCATCGTTTGACTGATTCATCTGCTGAAGATTTTGCCACACGCGCTCCTGGTGACCGGCGATATCACAGGCTTTCTCCCATGACAAATCCTTCTTCTCTGATAAGAGATTTTCCCGACCTTTTTCATCGCGCAGACCGACGATCAACTGCTGAACGAGCATTGCGTGCTCGAAGTTGTCTGCATTGATCTCTTTATACCCACGGTCCTGAATGGCAAGAGTCAGATTCGTAATAAATTCACTGACACATTGATTTGATTCTTGACCCATTTGACAAGACTGATAGCGACTGAGAAAGACGTTGTCTTTTCCTCCCCAAGCTGACTCGAGTTTTTTGAAGACTGTTTGGAGATCTTTAGCCTGTTGTAGATTGAGGGCATCGAAATATCGTTGTCCCAACGCTCCGAGACTCGTTTGGAGGAGTTTCAACTTAGATGGGATGTCTAGTACAATCGTGGGTTACAAAATCTGGAGCGGTTCAATATAATCCTAAAATGTGTTCCTCCATTGCCACCACGAGTCATTTGAGGGTTTCTGGGTGTTCTTTGGCCAGAAAGGTAACGGTGTAGGCAGTAATGAAGACATGTTCGTTAGGCTGTGTCGCCAATATATGCAAAACAGAAGGTTAATTGAAAATAGGACGCGTAATGAGCACGGTAGGCAGCACAAGTGAGGAGGCTTGTGAAAAAGTCCGGGTATATGACAAAGGGGGCAGTCATGGGCTGATGGGTGGGCAATCAGCACAAAGAAGGTGGGAACAAGGGAAGGAAGCACAGAGGCAGAAGGACCACCACAAATCCAAGTGCAGTGTATGTGTAGAGACATCAGAGACAAATCAATATAAGTGTTAGTTTAACAATGCAACCAGCCCTGCAATCCGAAAGTAGTATATTCACCAGTACACTGCTATCTATAAACGCTCTTTGAACATGACTCTTGAGTACCATATAATTCGACAGGCAAAATAACTTTATTAATGCCCCAGACCAGTTTCATCAATGGTACATGTGACAACTCATAAAAACGCGTACGTTTCACCAAGGGAACACAATAACCCAAAATCCGCACACGTCGCGTTCCCATAAAGTCCAAAATCCGCACAAAACGCAATCTTTTGGGAAATTATGACACACATGTCGTTTGTGGTTTATAATCTCATAGAAAAAATTAATTTTCACTAAATTAAACTGTGAGGGATGTTTGCATACATGATGTTGATACATATATTAATGAAGGGTGATTAGTGTAAGTGCATTTTGTTGGCTCACTTTGGGCATATCCAGCCAACCCACATATTCTACTCGAACAGATTTGGTTCCAGTATAGAAAAACTTCATTTGGCAGACCAGATAGAATATTTGGTTGGAAAGGTGAAATCAGCGTTGCCAATCTTCAGGAATGCGACAGCAACGCATTGTTCCAGTCAAGACCTAATGATTGACGTGAGGTCGATAACAGGTACCTTGACCGATATCTGAAGCTATGCCACAAAGGGGTGGACGAAAACGCCCATATATTGGATATTTCATTTCTTTTAGCTTAACATATTCCATTCGCATCGTCCCACTGATTCTATGCCTGATTAGACTGATGAATTTCCAACCCACCAAACGCTAGTTAGTCCTGCAGGGTTTGCAAATATGTGCTTGGCCATTTTGGTTTATAAGTCTGAGATGGTTATTTCGGTAGTCCTAGCTTCCGCCAGTTATCTTACCATGCAGTTATAGGAGGAGAGGGAGAGGAAGAAATGCAGAGTGTAGGACAGAGAGATGAGTGAACATGGAAAGAAATGAAATTACTTTGGAGCAAAAGGTGAAATCGTGTTGCAAAGTTTAAGGATTGTCCAAAATGCACGGCAACCTCAAAGGGGGCACTGCACCCATCATTGTCGCGTCGGAATGCGTTTACTTCGCTTGTCAATTTTAAGAGTCTTGGCAATCATGACAATTTTTTGGAATTTCATTCATCTAGCGCATTCTGTTGGTCCAATGAGCCCATCGTAATCTGACACATGAAATCAGCATATGTGTGAAGGATGCCCTTTGATTATTTCGGGTCGTTAAAGCAAGCAAACGGACCAGAATTGAAATTGTGATGGAGAAATTTCCTCAGTCCATGCATACGCTATATGAATTCAGGGTAAATCAAGTTTCGATGAATGAATGACGATGGCTTACAATATTGTTTCATGTTTAAATGCAGATTGTACTTTAGGACGGCGTACGTGTGCAAGAAACCTCAGATTTATTCCGAACCGTTAAGATCCATGTCTGCATTTGCTAAACTATATCGAGCAACAATATATGTGACCCTGTCCGGGAAAGCGTGTTAAATGACACATTGCATGAGGATGGGTTCGGTCGATATCATTTCATAGGAGTCACATGCTCCGCGTGAAAGAACACACTCAACCATTTAAAAATTCCATCACTTTTCAACTTAGTTGGCACACAGCTTATTTCAAAAATTGATTTTACTGTTGATGGTTTATGTCGTGAAGTGCTACGCCAGTGTGAATATGAACGACATTTGACAAATTTAACTTATTCACTCCTGTATGTCTGAAACATTGAATTGTATTTCAATCGATTGTTTCGACTTATTTCTACGTGACGGACGGTCCTCCACAAGAACCAAGTTTACGACTGAGCACGTTCCAACCATCTTCGTCAGCAGGATCCAAGAACATGTCCTTGTTTTATATTGCCGGTTGTCGTAAGAAATGTTACTCGATAAAGTAAGTTTCGGGAGGGTTTCCAATTCGACAGAATTGGACACGTAATGCATGCACTTGGTAAACAAACGTAAAGAACGGTGCAAAATACGCAGGGCAAGTTTTTATAGCAATTTTGGTCAGTATGGTACATTCATCGGAGTCCCTATTGCCATGATAAGGGATCATGTTTAGAAAATTCATAGTCCTTCAAGATTTGACTAGAGGTGCAGCAGTCGTCGTTGATTGATGAGTATTGAGCGGGTTTTTGAATCAAACGGCAACATTCTCCACTAGTCACGTTTCATCAATATATATGTATATGCAGAATGATATTACCGACAAAGACAAGGGAGACTGGAATGGCCATTTCTGGCTTATTAGCCGTCGTCAGCCAGCCATATCCAAGCCCGAAGTGTGGAACACCCGAGCCTCGAACTCGCGACCTGTTGGTTTAGAAGTCAACGCCTCTACCCACCGGGCCACGAGCCCGTTGCCCTGTCCGTTTTCGATCGGGAATATACAATGTTAGGGGGCGCTCACCGACGACGGCTAATAAGCCAGAAATGGCCATTCCAGTCTCCCTTGTCTTTGTCGGTAATATCATTCTGCCTATATATCATGCGCCGCTGTGCGGCTGCTGGTTGGGCTCGAGAGAGAGCGCCTAAGGCACAACGGAACGAGTGAGTTCCGTATGAACGATCGGTGAGCGCCCCCTAACATTGTATATTCCCGATCGAAAACGGACAGGGCAACGGGCTCGTGGCCCGGTGGGTAGAGGCGTTGACTTCTAAACCAACAGGTCACGAGTTCGAGGCTCGGGTGTTCCACACTTCGGGCTTGGGTATGGCTGGCTGACGACGGCTAATAAGCCAGAAATGGCCATTCCAGTCTCCCTTGTCTTTGTCGGTAATATCATTCCGCCTATATAACATTTGCTGTTTCAGCAAAATACTAGCGGCACTTTACCTAAACGGAGCTGAGATGGTGAAAACGGTCGCAATATAAAGCAACAGGCATGTTTTGTCATTTACAGCAGAAAAATAGCAGAGTATTTTGCCGCAGGTAAAATCGAGTAAAAGTGTTAGTTGACGTTTTGGCTTCATCATGAAAAATGTTAACTACGCGGATATTCGTCGACGAAATACGGTACTGAAGTAATCCTTAAACGGCTGGCTTGGTAGCCAAATTTTCATAATTGATTTCATTTGCGAATTTTTACGTTTCTATCCATTCTGCTGTCGCCACAGAGTTAATTTCGACTGTTTTCAAACTCATCGATTCATTGATGCACTCTCGTCACTAGCAAACACATTATCTTTTTTAAAAAATAACCGTAACTATTCACCTTCTCGTTGCTGTCAAAGTAGAAGAAGTACTTATTCAGCATGTCATATTAAGGAATAGTTTAACCGAAAATACTTCTTGATTGACTTAATGGCTCGCATCTAGCAGCACACTGTTTTCTTTACAAACGTGCAAAAACACACCTTGGCAATTCTAAATGGCGTCCCCACCAAGTACCTGAAGCATCCTTTCCTCCCAACAGTCCAATGGTAAATTAGCTACAATGCGTGGCCGATTTCATGATATGTTGGCCGAAATTCTCAAATGTGTTTTCGATTAAAAATGATTATTTTGGTGGGGTTATAATATTGATTAGCATGCAGCATAATTCTATAGCCTTTCGGACTCGTCCGGATGTCGGCTTTTGGATGCACTCCTTTCTGACCTTCTGCAGAGACTGCGCTTTGCAAAAAAGGACTATTTATGTAGCATGCATTTTTCGTATTGATTTTCGATGGTTTTACCAATTCAAATACATTCTATAGAAAATGGCAACAAAAATATTCCCTCTTTTACACTTTCGGTAGAAAACCACACTGTCTTCATATCTTATACCTGAAGAAAGTGTACATTTAGGTTTTAAAAAAATTTTCCTATTCCCGAATATTTTTAAGCCAGATCTGCTATTGCATTAGCGTTTAGCAACTTCAATTTCCAAGGTGCATGCTTTCCGCGTAAGGAAAATCGTATATTCCTCTAGGCCTTTAAAAGCTGGGTAATCCTTTTTAATCGAAAACACATTTCAGATTTTCGGTCACCACTTCATGAGATGGGTCACGTACTGTATCTGCGACCACTGCAAGAAGAAAATGACATAAATATTTATTACAAATTGGTATATACAACAAGGGTCTCTGAAAACAAACTACATCAAAATCTCATTGATAATTATATGCAATATACTTTCTCATTCCCATTTTAGCATATCTGATCCGAGTTCACACAGCGACTGTTCACATATTGCAGACTAGTAACAGTGAATGAATACGGTGACTTGATGTGTGGTCGCTGCAGTTGCTGGTGGAACTTCCCTCAGGGCAATTTCTTTGAAAATGTCGCAGAGTTCACACTGAGTGTTTTTGTCAATAGTATTTTTAGTAAGATACCGCATTATGCATGGTAAGCCCATTCAGCTCATGTACGCTAAAGCGGCGACTGGTCCACTCACACTGCTCTATCACTTCCAGCAACTTGACTTCTTGCGCACACTGGCAGTTTGCTGCGATTCCACGTTCTAGCTTCAGTTTGATCACTCGACCCGACAACCTAATCAGATTAAATAGCAAGGAATAAGTGTTCATTGTTATCGAGTTTTTTGGGAGTGAGTAAAAGGAGTTGGCTTAAATTATAAAGACAGCGACAGTTTTGGTATTGTTGCATTCACATGTAAGGGGTTTTCGGAATATAAATGATATGGCCCACGGTTGGAAGGCAAATGCTTATGAGACATTGGAACACGAAGGAAAGTGGTGGAAAATTTGGCATTAAAAAACTGTTATCCTGCGGTGACATTTATGTAGTATAGGGAGGTTAGACGAGCTACTCGATGAGAAGTAATCGATAAGACTAACCAGATTGCCACTGAAAATGTTAAAAGATCGGCTAACGTGTATCAAACGCCTCCAACCCCAAAACGCCGGAACAAATCATCTTCTAACTTGCCCGCCCTCCCATCAAACATTCCATGCGCGGATCGGCCTCATCGGACACCTCCGAACCCGACGCCAAACACCGCAATAACCGCTTCTACTGCCTTAGGATACGCTCATATTTTCTCCCCTACACCCACTGACAAGCATCCACGACAACTATCACCACCGCCGTCATTTCGGATGACGTTTCTGACGTCGCCGAACACCACCTCCTCTGTCCCCTCCCGCCAAGCAACCCCGAGGACGATGGCGACAACGATGACTATGACAACGACGAATACCGCCTCACCCAATTGGGTCGGCGCACTCGCTTTTTAGATGCTGCGCCTTATGTAGGAGGCGGCCCCATATTTTGATGACATTTGCGTAATTTGCGCGAACCCATCGCCTGACATTGGTCCTATTTCGTTGGTCGCCTCATTGGGTATATGACTCACTGATGGTTGACTTATTTCCCCGCGTCCGCAACTCACTGCGATTGTCTGTTCTGGAGGTGAGGTGAAAGTCGCTTAAACCATGTAAACCGTTCGAACAATAAGAATGTTTTATTTTTACCGAATTAGTCTCTAAAAAACAAACCTAATCGACGGATGTGCCTGATTCACAGCATTTAAGAGGGCGGCCACGGCGGTCTCTATAATGACTATCATACGGATGTCACCAACGTAGCGATCATAATACCCAGGCTTATCGATCTGATCCCTTAAATGAAATTCCTCCAGCTCGGCCATGAAACTATCAGCCAAGAGTTGTCCAAAAAGCGAACTCATAGCAGCACCATCTATTTGTGAAGAAGGAGACACGATCGCTGGAACAAGTGCTTTATTAGCCTGATGTTTCGAATACTCCATCACCAGAGACAGAGTCAGATAAAGGTGCTGGATTGCCCAGGTGTTACACTACTTATAGGATGTAGTTTCTAGGCCGCTACATGCCTACCACAGTTGGCCTTGGATACGTCCAAATCATCTAACTCCTGAAGTTCTGCCTCAAGACGCTATGAGTGATCGTTATGGCAGTAAGTCAATTACTTCACTAAACTGGTTAAACGGTTTAAATAGCAGGACTGTCGACTGTTTCCTATCGATCAAGTCTCAATTATATAAAGAAAATTAGATTGAAAGGTAACGGCCGACCTAAAAGTGTTAGCGTGGATGTACTTATAACTAATGAATGTCCAGCAACCGACGAATAAAATAAATACGTATGAGAAATTATACCCCGGAAGAAAGAAATAGAAATGGAATGGAAGTTTTCAATTATTTTCCAAGTAGAGTTGTTGATGATCTAGTGATGGATGGATTGTTTTGTGGCGTGGAAGTTTGCGCATTACCCCTGCTGGTTTGTGTAGCTGATTCCGCTCTTCAAATGGTTGTACAACAGGAGGATAATTAGGATTTATTAGTGAGTGACAGTCAGTTTTGGGGGGCCTTCCGACAGTTGAAATGACCAACAACATACGTGGGTTGTATCAGAAGGATAAAACAAACAAACTCACTATCAAAAGATGAAGATGCGATCACTGGAACAAGAAATTTATTTGCCTGACGTTTCGGATTCTCACTCGAATCCATCATCAGAGACATTTGCAGATAAAGGAAATGGTGGCACCAGAAGTGCAGTATTTATAGCACGTGGCTGCCGTGGGACCGCATGCGCACTGCAATTAACAGTTCTCGCAATCACCGCTGGGATCGTAATTGATGCGGTGGTGGCTTGTCGGTCCGAGTCCGAGTCGTTAATTGCCGTGATTTCGTCATCCGTGCTGGATGCTGGTGTGACGATTGCTGGGCAAACTGACTCAATGTCACCGTGATGATTGCTCGCCCGCGACCTCCCCACTTGACTGATTCTCCCGCCCAGGGAAAATCGCAACACGGAATATGGTACCGGGAGGTCATTGTGCTTGTTGATGGATTGCGGGCCTGAGAACCATGACTCGAGCAGCTCGCGGATCACACGGTTGTCACCCCTTGCGAGGATTCCGGCCTCTTGACATTTGAAAATATGGCCGGGTCCCGTCGAGTGTGCCGCCACCTGAGAGTTAGCGTCTGCCCGCCCCACTGCTGCTGCTGCGTGCTCGGCAATTCGCGTACGGAGTAATCTCCCAGTTTCTCCGACATAATTGCTTTGTCCGCAACTATACCAGATCCGGTAAACGACTCCAGACGTTTCCTGCCGTGGCAGCGGGTCTTTTGGCTTCATGACTTGGCGCCTAATGGTTGCCTCCGGCCTGTGTGCAACCCCAACTCCAAATGGAGTGAGAAGACGACTGACGGCTTCCGGGAAGTTCTTCACGTACGGAAGAGCCTGCCAAAATTTGGGGCCGGTTGGATTTGGTCTCAGGTGTCCTTTTAGTATGCACTGGTTGACAAAGTTGCGCGGGTAACCATTGGCTCTCATTAACCGTCGAAGATATTGTAATTCATCGACCTTGTCTCCCATTTCACTGCAGTTCGTCTCAGCGCGCCGGTATAGCGCTCTTACGCAACTGCGTTTGTGACTGAAAGAGTGGTTGATATTGAAGTCGAGTATTTGCGTCGTATTTGTCGCTTTCCTGAACGTTTTGGTTTTTAGGCCATCACAATCTTTGCGGCAGACGAGGACATCCAGGAAGGCCAGCTGATTGTTTTCCTCCTCCTCCATCGTAAATTGAATGTCCGGGAAGACGGCGTTGAGTTGTTCTTTGAACGTCAGCACCTGATCCCGTTCGATGACAATGAAGCTGTCATCCCCAAACCCAGCCCAAACTTTCGGTCTGCGGTGTCGGAAAACCAACGACTCCAGCCGTTGACAAGCCACCACCGCATCAATTACGACCCCAGCGGTGATTGCGAGAACTGTTAATTGCAGTGCGCATACGGTCCCACGGCAGCCACGTGCTATAAATACTGCACTCCTGGTGCCACCATTTCCTTTATCTGCGAATGTCTTTGATGATGGATTCGAGTGAGCATCCGAAACGTCAGGCAAATAAATTTCTTGTTCCAGTGATCGCATCTTCATCTTCTGAACTGCTACCTGGAACTCGCCTGTTTGCTTCTATCAGCAAGCTCACCGTCGACAGTTGCAGAAAAGAGCGCTAACTTTGACGAAGTATGGGCGAAAAGGGATTGCGTTCATAAAATGTTATCCGGACAATAACAAATAAATCCCTAAACTGGTACCTTTCTGCAAGGCCGCATGCGAAAACTACAGTCCGCAACGTATCCCTGCTTAAGTAGTGTAAAATGTATTTGTTGATTTTCAATGCCCCTGAAAATTTAAAAATATACTATAGGAAAAAGGATGAAAAGTCTTCGTTCTTGAGCCCACTTTGTGACAACTAGCGAATTAATCGAATTATAATTTTATGGAAATTGTACTATCCGTCAGAAAAAAAACTTCAATTGCGAGACCATTGGGACTATAAGGACTGTGAAGGAGTTCCATGAGTTAGTCCACATATTGTAGTCACAAACATACTCTGTGTGCGAATAAACATTTTCCATGAAGGACTAGAGGAATAATCAAAAGGTACACAAATGCTAGTGCATCAGTTTGATCGCGAAATATACTTTATCACTGCTCGTTGATTAGGTGATGTACTGTAATATCTCGTGCAGGATTTACATCAAACCGGTCTAAAAGAATGTTGCCGTTTGAAGCAAAAACACGCTCAATACTCATCAATCGACGACAACTGCTGCATCTGTTAACAAATCTTGACGGACTAGGACATTTCTGAACATGATCCCTTATCATGGCAATAGGGACTCCGATGAATGTACTATACTGCCCAAAATTGCAATAAAAACTTGCACTCCGTATTTTGCAACGTTCTTTACGTTTGTCTACGAAGTGCAGGCATTACGTGTCCAATTCTGTCGAATTGGAAACCCTTCCGAAACTTACTTTATCGAGTACAATTTCTTGAGACAACCGGCAATATAAAACAAGGACATGTTCTTGCATCCTGCTGACGAAGATGGTTGGAACGTGCTCAGTTGTAAACTTGGTTCTTGTGGAAGACTGTTTGTCACGTAGAAATAAGTTGAAACAATCGATTGAAATACTATTCAATGTTTCAGACATACAAGAGTGAATAATTTAAATTTGTCAAATGTCGTTCCTGGTCACACTGGCGTAGCACTTCACGACATAAACCATCAACAGTAAAATCAATTTTTGAAATAAACTGTGTGCCAACTAAGCTGAAAGGGGATGGAATTTTAAATGTCTGAGTGTTTTCTTTCACGCGGAGCATGGGACTCCTATAAAATGTTATCGACCAAAATCCATCCCCATGCAGTGTGCCATTTAACGCGCTTTGCCGGACAAGGTCACATATATTGTTGCCCGATGTAGTTTGGCAAATGCAGACATGCGCCTTAACGGTTCGGAGTAAATCTGAGGTTTATTGCACGCGTACACGGTCCAAAAGTAAAATTTGCGTATAGATATGAAACAATATTGTAAGCCATCGTCATTCATTCATCGAAACTTGATTTACCCTGAAGTCATATAGCGTTTGCATGGACTGATGAAATTTCTTGATTATAATTTTAATTCTGGTCCGTTTGCTTGCTTTAACGACCCGAAATAATCAAAGGGCATCCTTCACACATATGCTGATTTCATGTGTCAGATTACGATGGGCTCATTGGACCAACAGAATGCGCTAGATGAATGAAATTCCAAATAATTTGGATATTGATTTTGCTCTGGAGTTTGCATTCTGTTGTCATTTGATATATCGCCGTTCATCTCGACAGTCTGATAACTACTATTCAATCTTGCCTATTTGAAGTAATTTTCGAAGCAATCGCGTGATTGCCAAAACTCTTAAAATTGACATGCGAAGTCAACGCATTCCGACGCGAAAATGATGGGTGCAGTGCCTCCTTTGAGGTTGCCGTGCATTTGGACAATCCTTAAAATTTGCAACACGATTTCACCTTTTGCTCCAAAGTAATTTCATTTCTTTCTCTTTTCACTCATTTCTCTGTCCTACACTCTGCATTTCTTCCTCTCCCTCTCCTCCTATAACTGCATGGTATGATAACTGGCGCAAGCTAGGACTACCGAAATAACCATCTCAGACTTATAAGCCAAAAAGTGGCCAAGTGCATATTTGCAAACCCTGCAGGACTAACTAGCGTTTGGTGGGTTGGAAATTCATCAGTCTAATCAGGCATAGTGGGACGACGCCAATGGAATACGTTGAGCTAAAAGAAATGAAATATTGAATATATGGGCCTTTTCGTCTACACTTTTTTGCTTAGCTTCAGATATCGGTCAAGGTACCTGTTATCGACCTCACGTCAATCATTAGGTCTTGACAGGAACAATGCGTTGCTGTCGCATTCCTGAAGATTGGCAACGCTAAGTTCACCTTTCCAACCAAATATGCTATCTGGTCTGCCAAATAATAGCTTTCTATACTGGAACCAAATCTGTTCGAGTAGAATATGTGGGTTGGCTGGATATGCCCAAAGTGAGCCAACAAAATGCAGTTACACTAATCACCCTTCATTAATATATGTATCAACATCATGTATGCAAACATCCCTCACAGTTTAATTTAGTGAAAATTAATTTTTTCTATGAGATTACAAACCACAAACGACATGTGTGTCATAATTTCCCAAAAGATTGCGTTTTGTGCGGATTTTGGACTTTATGGGAACGCGACGTGTGCGGAATTTGAGTTATTGTGTTCCCGTGGTGAAACGTACGCGTTTTAATGAGTTGTCACATGTACCATTGATGGAACTGGTCTGGGGCATTAATAAAGTTACTTTGCCTGTCGAATTATATGGTACTCAAGAGTCATGTTCGAAGAGCATTTAAAGATAGCAGTGTATTGGTGAATATACTACTTTCGGATTGCAGGGCTGGTTGCATTGTTAAACTAAGACTTATATTGATTTGTCTCTGATGTCTCTACACATACACTGCACTTGGATTTGTGGTGTTCCTTCTGCCTCTGTACTTCCTCCACTTCATTAAACATGTCAGAATTTCATCCAATCAGTACTGTTTAAAAACATTCCCTAAGATGGCTGTGGTCTGTGCCGCCCTCGATCTTGCAGTCTGCCTATACTGTTAGCAGTCTTAAGCATTTTGCGCCGGGCACCTATAAATCAGCGGAAGAAAATGAGTCTCAAACGCCATGAACGTGAGTCCTGGATGGGTCCAGTATGCGGTACTTTCGACTCTGCAGGTGAATGCTCTATAGTACATTAGCAGATTCGTTTTTCTCCATTTTACCTCATGTAGGTCATGGAATTTCTGGTTTCGGGCAAGATGCCTGCATGTGGATCTAGAAATTTAAATTTACGGGTTTGTTTCAGGAGGACAAAAGATGTGGGCTGACAGTGACTGCACTTAGGTGCCATTGGTAGACAACATTAATTTTAATGAAGCTGAAAATTCAGGTGAACAAGAACGTCTGTAGGCAGGTGTAATTCCTGCAAAAAGTTTACAGTCACATAATATCAGCATCCTTGCGTAAAGTGGTTTTTAGCCTGCTGGTTTTGAACAATGCATGTGACTCTGCGTTGTATGCGGTGCCTTCATTGTATGCAAAGTACAAGCTATGCGGTCTGCCAAATGACGGAATTAAGGAGTTCCGACAATCCAACACCTCACAGGGCCAGCAAAAGACATATTTTTCTTTGTAGGTAAACTGAGAGCATGTTAAGTCTTTCGCCTACGTGTTCGACGTCCCAGTTCAGCAACGAAAGACTACGGATGTGTACGTCCTCAGCGGCCTCATACCGATGAGGCATCCTTCTACTTTTATATTATCAGCAAGGTAAAGATGAGATTTACTTGATAAGGGCTGCATCTGCCGATAGCATATAATCATATCCCCTTTTGGATGGGAGAATCCATTCACTTCCAATACTTAAAGCGACGTATTATGTGAACATATCAGAGAACAGCAAATTAGCTCTCTTTCTCTATCTTACCTAAATTTACCATGGTTTTTCCCCAGGAATTAGTCATTATCCTGGAAGTCTACATTATAACATGGCAAAGGTATTATAACGTACTTCAGAGATAGGTATTAGTTTAACACCCAGACGCGTGTGCCGCCCATATCCTCTGTTGTCAGTTTGGTAACTAATATAGATACAGTCTGCTTGTATAGCATTCTGCTCAGAGAGACGGACAAATGTACATTTCACCTAAATCAACGTTCATTTAAACTTGTAGTGTTTGGATGAACCGCAATCGTTTGCGATTTCGGTTTTTGCAATTGAAACTTGAAAAAAACACGTAGGCCACATGACAATGCGCACATGAAGATAAGCAGTTCGCTGACTTCCTTGAACACTCCTATGATTGTAGTCGTCCGGGCGTCTTATTAGCGCTTTGAAATCGCTGTTATCCAATAAAAATATGAGTGAGATCTGTAAAGAAGCTATATAAGTGACGCCAGACTTCCAACCTATAGTGGGCGACGGCCATCTACAATTGCAAAAATGAGACTCCGGTCTTCGATTCTACTGCAGGCTGCATTAATCTTTCTCGGTGACATTTTCGGCAAGTCTGATCCCTTAATTCACTTCTTCACAATATCTCTATCTCGCATCCTGTTCCCACAGACTACACCTTAATGTAATGTATCCCGAAAAATTGTGACGCAGGAAAAATACGCATGATGTTGCTGGATTTTCGTAGCGAGAATTCTAGGTAAAATGGCCAATCCAATCCCAGTTTTACTATAACTTGAAACTTCTTCTTTCCTGCTTTCAGCTCGCGCCGAGGAACCATCAACTTATAAACTGTGCAACAGTACACACACAGAGTGTACAACTATAAACTTGAGACCCGGAGACCAGACCAAAGGCCAGCACTGCCGTACAGCCTGTTCAAATAAGACAACAGGTCTGTATATTTGCCACATGCATGCATGTCAATGACGACTGCGAATGCTGCGCTTATTTTCAGATTCCTGATTGACGCGGCACGTAGCTCATACATTAACCTCCTCCTTGTCCTTTAGGGCAGTTGAGCGAGAAAATCACAGCCGTCTATTGCGAAACTTCTGGGGAACCCTGCACCTCGTACGACGTTTACGGACGACCAAATTATCCCAGAAATTTCAAAAGACATGTTCTCTGTGTGCAGGCATGTCAGTTTGTTGCACAAGGTGAGTCGCCAAATCGCCTTCCAGAAACACTTGCGCCCTCGTCTTCTCAGCAGGCCAAACACCTGCTACATCGTCTAACACTCACCTAACCTCCATCATGGTTCATATGCCATGCAAATAGGCATGATAATTAACAACGTATTCGTCACTTTTCAGTTGAACAAAGCACCGCGATGTCTTTTAAACTATGCAGGGACGTCCAGCAGAGGTGTAGTCCAATTGAGAAGACGAATGGTACATTCAATGACTTCAGAAGGTGCATTTTCCAGTGTGACGGTTGGGTAAAGCGTAAGTTCTTAACCTACATTTTGCACACTTGTACTGCTTTGCGTCACCCTTGTTCATTCAGTAAGCTGCCTTTTTAACTTTAAAGTGGAAAATACCAAGGAGAACACAGCATACCTCTGTCCTGCAAGCGGCGATTGTCAGCAAGGCAATTACTTCACCAAGAAGAATGAAGCAGGCGCATTCGCCAGCTTGAAGGCCTGTTTCGAGACTTGCATGTCAGGTGAGGTTCCATATGCACTGCAGCTTGCCATTAAAGAATGCTTAATACTCGTTTCCGAAACGTAGTGTTTTTGGTAGGAAAAAGGGAATTTGCATACGAACAGACGTTATTCTATTACAGTCTTCACTAAACTTCCATGCAGCAGCAACACTCGATCCTTTTGCAGCTATGGTTCCCCACAACGAAGAAGTGATTATCATCACTTCACGATGATCGCATGGCATATGTCAGAATTTCGGTAACATGAATTCGTCCAGACACTTATCCTCTCCGTCGGTAAACGTGCTTCATATTTGTCAGTAATTAATCTACAAACTTAAATATACATTCATAGACCTGAAGATCGCAAACAATTGCAATGGCTCACATAGCTGCTAGAAAATTCTGCATAAACAGTGAGAGACGCTCTTGTAACGACAGATTTTATAGACTGATTAATATTGAAGTGGCCGATAGTTATGCAAATATAAAATTGTGTTTTCGTTTCAGAGGAAGCTTTGGAGGATGCGATTGGTGGTGGTGGAGGATTTGTATTCTAAATTTTCCATTATTGGTGTGGTGTTTTGCATCCGCTTTAAGAATAAAATGCATCGGACACTATGCATGATTTTCTTGGGGGGATAACGAGCGGATAGAAATTCCGAGCTCCTTGCAAAGAAGCTGAAGCCCGCTGACATACGTCCATTAATGCGGACGGACCAATGTGCCCGTTAACACAAAAGTAGATTATCTCATACTTGCTGGCAAAACCCATACTGTGACAGATTAAGATGAAAAGTGAATGGACACGTGCAATTATCAATTCTCGCCATGATTCAGAAAGAGTCAAGGGTGCTGACCACCCTTGACGATGGATGCGTCAAATATAAATATATGTCCATCGGATAATAAACAGACCCGAGGGTTTCCAGCAATAGTGTATAAATGAGCCGCGAAAATGCAAAATGTTCAGGGTGTACAGAGTCCCAAGTGTGAAAAGTAGGGTAGGACACTGGCGGTGAATTAAACGGCATGGCAAAATTAGCGGCTTTGGGATGATAGTCTTTGTCCTGGAGATACAGGCCAACTGGTCGGAGAAGTGCCTGTTTTCTGTCATAACGTTAGGAGAAAAAAATAAGTGTTTTAGAAAAATGAAAAAAGCAATTAGGCACGAGGTATCCAAAAAGGCAAATGAGTGTATGTGAATGATTTATGGTCTGAGACAAAGGACAGACGAACTGTCATGACAGAAGATGCCTATTAGGGTAAAATCAAGGACGATGCCTAGCATGTTGTTTCGTTGATAGAGATAGTAGACTTGCGCTGCATCTACCGCACTCTCTACTCTGTTCCCCTATCCGGATCCGATGTCAAGACAGAGTTAAGAGGACCACAGACAGGAGAAGATACATGTTGTTAGCTCGACGTAACTCCTCATCAAATCGTAACACTACACCCTTTGGTTCACAAAATACACTGACCGGGATTTGATACAACAAATTCATAGCAAACTACTGCGTAAAATGACTGCAGCTGATTTTCAGAACTTCGATGCTTTTGAAGCACACAAGGATATGCTCGTGAAAATCAGACTGAACTCGCTCTTTCAGGATAATGAGTTGAAGGATATCGCACATCGATTCTCTGGAATACCTGAATATAATCCTATGAAGGCAGTGACGCACGGTTACTAGGAAGTATTGCTTATCAAGTTCTTTTCAGCAATCTTACCCGTTGAGACACACAGAGATTTAAGGGCCGCGTTCAGCTCAACGGATCAATGGTCAAGATTGCGGGATTGTCGACTGATCCTGCTGCGTCCGCGTATGATTATGTCCGGACAGGCAACAGTGCGTTGGAAAGTAACTACTTAGGTAAATTTTAAGAAGAAGAATTGGTGTCAAATACATGTCAACGAACAGCCTGCTCTAACAATGTGCTCACCGAAACTATGCAATGCAGCTATCGTTGCCCTCCTCAACTTGTCTTGTCTGTTTAGTACCGGAGCCACAGGTGCTGCCAGTTTGTGGGATATTAGACTACAAATGGCTTAATAGACATGAACAAACAAAATCTTGCTACCCCAATCGAGAGAATGTAAGTCATCTGTGTGCTGCAATGGCCGACATCCGTGGTTGACATTAAAGCACGTTGAATTTTTTTGAATTATTTAAATTATGCAGCCAGCGGTGATTGCACTAATTTTTGAGCTACCAGAATATCCAGTTATGGTCGGAGCATGATAAAGGTAATTAGTTGAGTTCGTTTTCTTAAATAATGTTCTAAACCACGGTCCGGCTTTATTTCAAAATTAATTGAAAAGTGGACTAGTTGAACTATGCGAATAAGACTACGGACCTAAGCAAGAAGGCGTATTTAAT
This sequence comes from Spirometra erinaceieuropaei, assembly GCA_902702965.1. Lineage (NCBI taxonomy): Eukaryota > Metazoa > Platyhelminthes > Cestoda > Diphyllobothriidea > Diphyllobothriidae > Spirometra > Spirometra erinaceieuropaei. The sequence continues at coordinate 153,000 of CACRXP010000311.1, forward strand.
TATAAAAAGTAATAGCCCACTTCTGAATGAAGGTGGGTGCTATTACAACTGAAATGTAGACGTCGTGAAGGTTGACATACTTGAACTTAATTTGCGAAATCTCTCTCCATGATGCCTCACTTACCAGGTGTAATTACAATCACAAATTCCAATGCAATATGTGTTCACAGTCACTGTTTTATGTACTAATGTTATTTTTTGCATACTGCGGTCGCACATCGCCAATTCACTGTTAGATTGCTGGGACAATAGGATGTGTCGGGTGTTTAGGTGGGACGCCAATCAGTATTACCAAGGTGTATTTTAGCATTTTTGTACAGAAAGCTTGTGCTGTTTTCCAAGGAATTTATATGAAGTAAACTGCCCCTTTATATGACATGCTGAATAAAAAACCTACTCTGCTTTTGCAAATTATGCGAATGCATCATTGCAGCAACATGGTTGAATACAGTCGAAATTAAACCATTGGCGTCTGCAGGATGACTTGATGCA
>CACRXP010000311.1:153624-184035 GCA_902702965.1 Spirometra erinaceieuropaei
GTGTACGTGGCTATCTTCTACAATTCATCCGGCTAAACTGTTTATTTCAGTGACCTATCAGATAGTGAGTTACACACCTTGGCCACTCAACAGTTGAAATGTCCTGAGGGAACTTTATGTGTTTACGACCTCCGCCTACGCCTGACATTGCGCAATAAAATAATCTGGTATAAGAGGTCTCCAGAATCATAATTCATACTTTCTGGAATCTCTATATGCATAGGGTGTGAAATAGAAAGTGTGTCATATTTTATCAAAAAGACAATTTGTTAAAATTTGAACAGTCGCTTTCACGCATATTGCCTTCAATCCGCCTGGATATCCGACGAAAATTTCCTTTGTGGATTGAACCAGACAGATTGAAAATCAAACTTCGGATTCAAACTAAACAATCTGTCTGCTTATTCACTTTCTACACTGGATGATTGTTTGTCTGGCTTTGGAGAAGCGGAGCGCAAACCACCTTCATGCATAATAAGAGGAAAACTCCAAGAGCGAGGTTGGTAGACTGGGGAATTCATAGCCTTTGGTATTTTATTGAAAGTTTATGTTTTGAAGTTTAGTCGGTGGCTTTTAGGATCATCTCATGTTAATTGTCTAGCCGTGATGGAAAAGTTTCTTCTGTGAGGTCGACAACGAAGACGAGAAATTTTTACCCACATGTTGACCTTCTAGAAATGCCACGTGCATGAAATCTGACAGGGCAGACTTCGATGATTATTGAAGTATCAAATATCTAAAATTAAAACCATCACTTCAACGGTACTGCTTGTAAGCCCTGTAGGTATGAGATTGGAATTCCTCATGCAAGTCAGTTATGTAAATTTGAAAATTTTGTCCACACGGAAGTTCGAATTGAGCACATAAGATATTAAGATCCATCTGCTTTTTGTGATTTTGTCTATTTTCAGCTTAATCCAACTTCTGGACCTCCCAGCAATGCCCGAGGTCAATAGACTAGGACGGAAATTTGGCAACAAAATGAAAGGCCTCCAAATAAAGTTGCCTCCAATTTTTTAGACTGACATTTGTGTCCGTTGTTATAACAAGCATTGCTGAATGGTTACAGTAGATGTGCTAACCCATGAAATGTCAATCAACATTTCGAAATGCGGTCTCGATTCGAAAAGATTAATTAAGTAGCGTTGTGAAACTAATCATGATGCAGCATAAATCTATAATGATCCAGTTACCCCAAGGCGTCAGAATTCGAAAGAACTTATTTTCGGCTGCATGCAAGATCTATACTCTGCAAAAAATGGCTACATAAGTAGTATGCAATTTTCTCATTGATTTTCGATGTCCTTGAAAATTCAATTATATTTCATGGAAAACATACATAAAAATATTCATTCTTTTACATATTCGGTAGAAAATCACGTCTTCTTCCAATCTCATACTCAAAAGACGAGGATAATTCGGTTTTAAAAAACTTTTCTAATTCCCGAATAATTTTGAACACCTGCCTGTCGTTACAATTGTGTTCTGGGTTTCAAAACTACAAGCCGTATATTTTCCGTGTACGGAAAACCATGCATTTCTCTACGGTATTAAGAGGAGATCATATGACGTTCATAAAATTAAGCAGTGTATTTGAGCAATATTGTTAACTTTACAAGCCGCATTCGTAAATGCAGATACATGACGTTTCATGAACGGCCATTTAACGGTATTAAAAAAATCTCACAATTAGAACCTTTTATAAAACTGAATTTTACTCTTCTTTAGAGTATGAAATTGGAAGAAGACGTGATTTTCTACCGAATACGTAAAAGAATGGCTATTTTATGCATGTTTTCCATGAACTATAATTGAATTTTCAAGTGCACCAAAAATTAATAAGAAAATTGCATACTACTTAAATAGTCATTTTGCAGAGTATAGATATTGCCTGCAGCCGAAAATAAGTTCTTTCGAAAGCCGACACCCTGGGGTAACTGAGTCATTATAGATTTATGCTGTATCATGATTAGTTTTACAACACTACTTAATGTATCTTTTCGAAACGAGAACGCATTTCGAAATTTTGTTTCACATTTCATGAGTTAGAACATCTACTGTATGTTTTCATGCATATGTGTCCTAAAACACAGAGGATAAGAACAAGAAGAGGGGAGAGAAGACGAAAGGTAGAAACCCGACTACATAAGAGATATCCGTCTTTAGGGAAGGATTTTTGGGAAGATCTCATTTCGTAGTTGTACCTGCTAGGGGTTAGGGTTTGTGGTTAGGAATTATGGTTAGGGGTTAGGGGCTAGGGGTTAGAGGTTAGTGGTCAGGCTGGGACTTATCTACTGCAGGTATGGCCACGAAATGAGATCCGACCGATTTTTTAAAATAATTTTAGAGAAGCTAAGTTCAAGCATCTTCTACTCATGATGAGATGTATATGTCGGAAGTCGGAATATTTAGTCCTCAAATGTGATACTTTAAACACTTGAGAAGACCTTTCTGTAACAATAAAAATTCCATTTAGAGTAATTTCTTGAAGACTGCAGGTAAGTTGGCGATTTTGACGGGGTTGCTGAGAACAGAGAGCCTGCAAATGAAGTTTGTGCCAGTAGAGGCGTGAGCAGGAGACGTGTTCTAAATTCCCTGTTCACTAAAGTTCGTAAACTTCATTATTACATTCGTCGTTTATTTCCTACCACACACCTCAACCACTAGTCTGTCGATTCGTCGATGCCTGCATTCTTCCTCCTATCCTATACTGATCTCCTGTCATTTTCCCTGCTTTACTTAAACGAGTTCTCTGAATGCTCTCCTCTGCCGCTGGTGTTTCATATCTAATTTTAGTCGATGTTACGCTACAACAACACGTCAATTCGATCAGACGATTTGCTGGCGGGATTATAGATGACTTTGTCCATCCCTTGTATTACGATCTTATTTGTGCAAAGTCTTCCCGCCCGATGCGGCGCGACTACCGATCCATCTCTTTTCTCACATCGGCATATCGAGATTCTGCATTACCAATTCTGGCGCGCTATCTAACGTGTGGAGAGATAGAAATACAGAAACTAAGACTTCAACTGTCTTCATAATAATCGTTCCTCTTGTGCTACGCTTTTTGACTCTTGAATATTATTTTAGCCTTTTTACTACCCACAGTGAATGGTGCCAACATTTTTGCTTAAAATTTTGAATTTATGATTTCAAAATAAAGCGCATTCCTCTCTTCCCTCTCTCTGGTTGGAGCCGCTGATCCTCCACGACTTCAAACCAAAATTCTGGATTCGGTGTGGAGATGATAATTTCGTCATCCTTGAATGGAATTAAATACCGGCAATCAGATGACATCTTAATGTTGTCCACTAAACAGACAGTTTATGAGGAGGAGCAAGAAAACAACTAGCCAGTCTCCGTTGATGTGCTCATCTGTCAAAACGATCCTGATGGCATTCAGAAAGGCAACAAGTAGGACGCAAGTAATGAACGTCAACAGCAACCATCCAGTTACCCTCAGGCGGAGTTGTGTATGGGAGCTATATCGGCCTGGTGAGGATACGCCCCAGTAAACTAGAGGAAACGGTTGTCGAACTGCAGTGGCTACTAGCGCGACTTTGTCAACATGTGCATGCGAAACTAAGACGAGTGACAAGACCACAGCAGCCCCAAGTGTTGACGGTTACTCCCGTACGCAAAGAACATTTCATAAACTAACAGCTGCCCTCTCATACTCCCACCGCTTTGGGTTAGATTCGTACACAGATATATTAATCATCAGAGGCATGATGTAACTCATCGTAATGACCTAAGGCGTCCTCTTTCCTCTATAATAAATGTCCATGAGTTAGTCATCGAGCATTCCACCGATTCAGAGGGACATCTGTGTGCAACACTCAGGGAGTAAGAAGTTGCAGGTAAGGCTCGGGAAATTCTCTTTTCGTTGGGGGCTAAGGAAAACGGAATGCATATTTACACAGACAATGCTAATACATAGAGACGACGACTTCTACACTGTCAAAACATCTATTAATTACGTGAGCCTGGTAGTAATCTTGTGGATTCTAGGTGAATTACTTAGAAAAACCTGCTTGGGCAGTCAGCTTACTGTATTAGATTTGGTGGATTCCAGACGTTGCAGTAGGTTGGGCGGATAAATTGACCCAAATGTGATTAAAGTCGCGTCGTACGGCGGGGCCTCGTAGCTCAAGTGGTTAGAGCGTTGGCCGTACTAAAGCCTTCGCCTTACTGTGTGGGTTCGAATCCCACCGTGGCGCCGAATCTTTCACCATCGAGTCAACATGAATTCTCACTTCTTTAGGGGCTAAGGAAAACGGAATGCATATTTACAAAGGCAATGTTAATACTTAGAGACAACGGCTTCTACACTAATAAAACGGCACACTATCGATCGCATTCTGCAGTTGCGAAAATGAATAACAACAACTCACTCACTTCATCTGGCGTGCGAATTCAGCCTCTTTAAAAGTCGACAATATAGACAGATACCTAGATTTTAAGTCAACGGAACTCTGGCATCATTTTGTTATAATTTCCGAAGAAACTCTTGTAATTAAACATGTGAAAAATAAAACGCAATGTTAAGTCAGACGACAGCGCATGTAAATTAACCATTTAGCAGGGTAATACGAAGAATTTGTCAGGCAGTCGCTAGCTCGCTTTCGCTTCAAATTGAAAAGGTGTTTAGCAGATAATCTATATAAAAACAGCTGTTATGTTATTGTTAACGGATGTCCTGAGGGCTACAAGGTGCAATGACTTAATTTAGGTTATATGTCTTGCTGTTATGCGTATTCACCAACAGATTATTCACTCGCATATTTAATGGCATTTGAGTTTTACCGAACTCCTGAGTTAAAAATTTTCTCGTTGAACATATTTTGTAAAAGAATCTGACCTTTTTTGATGAACTCAAACTACTTCGACAGCAAGTCTCTAATTTCACAAGTACGCGTAAGTGAAAACGGACATTATTTACCTAACTCTTCCCTCCATAAATCCGCAAATTACTTCCTGCGCTTCGTGTTGCCAATTCACGTCGGACCGAATTCACATTGCAGAAAACCTGTCGGAGTTTCTCTCTGAGACGTCTTCAATGAGTACTGATATTTAGGTACACGGCTTTGTGAACTCGTAGTGGGGTCTCCGTAATGCATTTTAGAGCTCTAGGGCAGAACACGAGAATCTATACGCACAACGAGCTAACGGACATATCGGTGCCCATGTTGAATATATACCATGGATGACATTCAATATATTTTGTTGCATACGTAAAATTAATGAAGTATTCCGCTTGCTGAGGTTTCCTGGCTGTAATTCACGCACATATCATGAGCCTCGAATTGCTGTAAATAATCCAGTTTGATGGTTCCATGCAGAACTAATTCCATAAATTTGTTTCTAAAGCACTGGGAAGAATCTTACATAATAACTGTGGCTGTTCGCTTCGAATTCAAATACTTCAAAAGTTGTTTTAACAGTTATTTCAAACAGAATCCGCATTTTTCATTATTAATTGAACAGCAATCAAGTATAAAAGTCGAAGGAGGCGGACTATTGCACAAAGCAGTTGGACGAAATATGACTGCTTCTATGCTATACGAGTGGTCACATGCATTCGAAACTGGAAAGAATGAGCTACTATGTGCTGGAGTTGACTGTGCACTAGTGTACACGATGGCAAATTTCATGTCGTATGCTTTGCTGGGAAGCTAATTAAGTAATCCCAGTCATGTGCGGAAGTAATCTTCCAACTTCTTACCGGGAAGAAAATCTCAATGGGAGCCCACGGGTGCGAAGTGTGTGTATTTGCGCCCTAAGTACATTAATTTTCCCGTACACTTACCGGGGAGAAAATTCACCTTATACTCAGTAATTTAGAGGATGTTAAAATGTCTAATTTTGAAGTGCTCACGCCTATTCTTGGGTGCATTAGTTCGAAGAAGAAGACGAACGTATTTTCGGAGAATTGAACTTCATAGGCTAGCGGATTGACTTAATTTCCCATACCCGTAGATAATATTCGTCTTATATGACTGCAACACGCTATTATATCCTCAAATAGTATGACGACAGTTCTCTGCGGAATAGATGACAGATAAGATGCCAGAGAACAACTTTACTCTGTCAATCACTCTGTGTACACTAGGTCTTAATCCTGCCGTCCGTGGCTTCGTATTTAAGGGTTCAGCCTTCGTGTTGCTGACCCCTGGAGGTCGCGCATGACTCAGCGGCGTGCTAATTTCTGGCTCGCACGCGGGCTTCCTAGGCGAGGCTGTCCGGTGAGTTTGCGGTTCTTTGTCAGGCGTGACCTCCGGACGACAGGAACGGTGCGTCGTGTTCTGGGCCGTCCTAACACACGGTTTACTGCATGGCTTAGAAACTTCATTGAGAACAATCTGTGAAAATTAAATCCTTCCAACTCTATATGGATGAGTCAAAATGTCTCATCTGTCTTTAGGTTACAGTGTGGAATATGAAAGCAGTATTTTAATCGCATGAGAGTAGGACTATTTCCTGGAAATATCGTTTTGCTTCGAAGGTGTTTTTTTGCGAGGTATGGAGTTTCGCAAAACGCCGTAATGGGTTTCCTATCCCCAACACTTAAGGCAGCAGTCCCGAATGACGTCTGCACTTTCTCGACCGATGATCGGAAGGAAACGCATTCAGAATTTCGGTCGAAATTTTATCCCATACATTGTTTACTGGAAGAGGCTGAAAGGTGTAAACGAAAACTCTCCTTTATTAATGTTTTCGTGGACTTCTACAGGTAATATATTTCAGAAAGTCACTTAACTACGGTTATCGTGTCGAATGAATTGCCGAATATGTGAGGTTTTAATCACACAATGAACAAACGTCTGATATACGCATAAATTATCAAAACTAGCAACATTGGGTTATTTTGTTGCAAAACGTTCGTGGTATGCTCAGAAACAAGGCACGAGTTTCGAAAGCCCCCATACTTCATCCTATTGTGAATGGGTGGTCTTCAAGGTTAAAAATGAGTTTGAGTAAGAATAGGGCATTTAACTCCCTAGGTGGTTTCTCAAATGCCTACCTTCTTATTTTACCTAGTTAGGTGTGCTTTATAACGGTTTGCCTGGCAGTACGTTGCGATAGGGGTTGTACAGGAAGCGGATTTTTTTTATCTCAAATAGAGGTATCTACGTCACAGTTGCCCGTTTTGAGCTCATAGTTAGGGTTTGAGTACCGGATGGAATTAGTTAGTTGGACTATTCTTGGGTCTGGGGTTGCCAAACGTGGGCTGTGGTTTGGATTTGGGGTTGTGGCTAGGGTTTTTCCTAACCCTCCGCGTCACTTACTGCCCCCTCTCCTTCCTCCACTCCTCTATTTAGATACCCGGCTTGTATGAAAAGACAAACCGTAATCGATTCCTCTTATCGCTCGCACGTTTCAGTTTGTGCCTCGTTGCCATACAAATGTACAGGCCTGATGAGAATTTGTCGAAAGTACGCGTATGTTTGCCAAGTGGCCTCATTAAGACAAGTGATTTCTCATTTGAGAAATGTCAACGGTCGGTGTTAGGACTGTAGCTAATTACGTCCCCCCAAGGAGATAACATACCCTACCCTGGCCTGAGCTTGTAAGCAAGATAATCGCCTTGCAAGAATTAATGTGCCCTTCAGGGTGGGATAGGTCGTCTTTACGACAAGGTAAGACCCGTCAGCTACCTCAGCTGTAAGGACTGTTCTTTTGCTCAGATATCTGCCTTCAGCAATTCAGTGAGCTGTACTTTGTGCTGCTGCATTGGTTATACTTTTTTCACATTTAGTATTTTTGATCAGAATGCTATGATAGAAATTTAACATGTGGACCTCCCTTCATTCGTGGATAGCCTATAATTCATATCGGAATTATTTTATGAGTGAAGTTAAATCTCCTGTCCGTGTGGAGTCAGTTATGATGACTTATAATGCAATATAAAGTCGGCCAACAGTTTCTTTAAATAAAACTTATGGCATAAGTGTTATTCCCTGTTAAGTATTCTGTGGCAGAAAGGCGTTCTGATGGTCGAACTTTTGAAATGTCTTGCGTATCCTCAAGTGGCGTATACTACCGACCAGGCAATCGTCTCTGAGTCGAAATTCAATTTTTTTCTGAAAAGAGCCAATAAACATTACTCTTTTCATGTGTTATAAGGACCTTATTCCTTATTACTTCTTGTACGTTGGTAATCTCGTCTTATTTACTAGCGGAGTTCAAGTTCGATTCTTACGAAAGCCTCAAATGCGTCAGCAGCGATAAGTTGCAGGAAGGTGGAAGTCAGAATGGTGTGGTAATTTACACAATCCCTAAAAAAATGCAGTCGCGTTTGATTGAGTTATACAAAGCCTGAGACGTCTGGGAGATGGCCTGATAGTACCACCAGACGGACTGGCCCTGTGAATGCAGTCGTGATCTGCCAATGGCAGGTCACCAGCTTCGCACACCAGGGGTGTGAGAAAGTAGCTCTCGCTTTCAGTGCTCATTTGGTGCATTCAGCAAGAACTTTCGGCAGCACAGAAGGGTTGTGCGTGAACCCGTCGAGAACTGCTGGATTTCCTATCCTCAGTACGCGGAGCAACATGGCGTAATGACCTCTGCTTTGCGGGTTTCACCCCAACACCGAGAAAGTACGTGAAGGGGTAAAGTTAGCCGCATCGTGTATGCATGTGTCTTTGAGCTACTCTAGACGGTCTTTAGACGGTTTGAAGGCCGTCTGAATGATTAATGAACACGAAAATACCTGAACTTTCATCCTTTTAATAAACTTAGTTGGGAAGTAAAGGGGCTTGAGAAGCGACTGTCTAGTTGGATTTGAGACGGGCTATCGTGAGCGAAAATTTAAGGCAAATTCACGAGACCGGTAAATAACAAAATAATCATGTATATACCCGATCGGAACCGACAGAACAACGGGCCCGTAGCCCACTGGTTACAGGCGTTGGATTGCTAACTAACAGGTCGCGGGATCGAGTTCCAGGTGTTCCACACTTCGGGGTTGGGCATGACCGTCTGACGACTGCTAATGAGCCAAGACTGGTTATTTTGGTCTCCCTCGTCTTTGTCGGTAATAACATTCTGTCCATATCATGCGCAGCCTCAACTATAATTCATGATCCAAAGCATTTGTTCGTAATCTTGCCTAACAAGTATGATCAAAATGATCTTGAGAATAGAAATTATTTCTTATAAAACGATTCCTATCTTCTTCCTCCTCGTAACAAACCAATAGCTCCACACCCAGAGAAGACAGCAAAACACGCTTTATATGTGTGGCTCTATTTAGACTTGTTAAGCTTCGTGTCTTTGAGGGACATTAGTTCTTACCTGAATTATTAACTGCAGCTTCCGCTGCAATAAATTTTATCGGCTTATTTTTAAGATTAACAACAGTTCTTCCTAGTTCATACGAACAGATAGGCTCACAACAATCTCGCAAGTATGCGCGCTTGGGAAATAGTTGTATATTCTCCTTTTCAAAAAACTAAACACTACATCCACAGAAAGTGACTGCACATCCTTTATGTACTGAAGCTTTGGAGATATCTTATATGAAATGTCAATGGAAATGCGTGAATGAATACCCACTTAAGAAGACTGGGTATCTGGAGATATTTCAACCCTCGGTAAATATAACATGTCTTGAGTACAATCAACAGTCTAGTCAGTCGCTGAACAAACATACCACAAAACCAAGTGTGCAGTAAAAATTTCACAGTTTTTCTGTCTTTTGCTTCAAATAAACGCAAATTGGAATTCATTTAGTGCTCCGTTTCTGTTCATTCACTTGGTATGTTGAACGATTTCCCAATACAGTTATACAGCGATAAAGTGTAGGCTTTCAAGAGTAAAACAACGGAACGTTACGGTGCAAATATCGTGCGGACTGCGGAGGGAATAGTGCAGCCTTTCCCAGTGAGATTTTAAAACACAGTAGGATATATATATATATATATATATATATATATATGAATAATGGAGGTAGTATGCATTCCGAGGCAATATAATAAAAGGAGAAGGCTCGTCGGAAAATCGAGGTATACTCGTGAATTTTCAAGTCGGTTACACCAACCCGTCGTCAGACGAAAATGAAAAGTGTGAGGGAGATAATCCTACTGGGGAGTCAGGGGGACATCGAGGTTACATCGACAAGACAGGCGTTATGTGTGGGGGTGAATAACGTGTTTGGATAGGTGGCGGACGTTAGGGGTGGTGCTGGGGGTTTCACACATGGTTCACTCTGTGGGGGAGGTGCTGAATCCATGATATTCTACATGGTCGAACATGGATTAGCAGTTGGTGGCTTAGGGTGGGCGCAAGCCGGCGAACCGTGAACGTAAGCCTTCGTATTGAGCGTCCAAGTCGACATGGCGGTTGATGCTATTGCTATTAGAGTGCCAAGCTTCTAGAAACTCTCGCGCTTGTTTGGTGTTGGCACTAGCGATCACTTCGGTCCCCTCCCAGTTGAAGCGGTGATCACACTCAAGGGAGTGCGCAAACACGAGAGACAAGGGGTCCCGTCGGCGGATGGCCAACTTATGTTCGTTAATGCGGGTCCCAAGTCGTCGGCCGGTATGCCCAACATGTTGAAAAGAGATAGGTTCTTTGGGACAAGAGGGTTTATTGCGTAAATTTTCGACGCTGGTTCCCCAGGTCGTCGTCAGACGCAAGCGGAAAGCAAATGTGAAAGCAAGAAACAGCTAACGTCAAGAGTGCACAAAAAAATCGATACTTGCATGGCATGTGCGCCGGTTGGCGGCCGTCGTGCGTCAGTCTGAGCTGGTTGGTTCCCTTCTCTTCCATTTCTCCTTCAGGTTTCTGTACACGGCATCCAACTCGATATGCCGGTTGATGCATGAGTCATCAGAGTGCATCGCCTCGAGGAATTCTCGGCCTTTCTTGAAAGGGCAGACCGCGACAACGCGAGCTTTGTCCCAAGCGAAAGTGTGCCCGGTGTCCAGCGTATGCATGGCTACCTGAGACAGATGGTCTCGCCTCTTTACTGCCAACTGGTGCTCATGGATGCGTGTTGAGGCGGATTTTCCAGTCTGGCCACAATAGACGGCAGTACATGCATTACACGGTATCTTGTAGACGACCTCTTTCTTGTCCAGCTGATTAACCCTATCCTTAGGATGTACCAGCTGAGAGCGCAAAGTAGTCGTAGGTTTGTGCGCCACTCGAATTTGGTGCTTCCTTAAGTGCCTTTCGACGAGTTCAGACACATTCTTAATGTAAGGAAGGGTTCGCCAAGTGCTTAATTCAGGCGTCTGATTGGAACTACCCGGCTCCTTCTCCCTTGATTCTCGCCGCCTCATACATCTGCGTACAAAGTCCTTAGGGTATCCATTCTGCGAAAATAATTCGCACAAGTAATTCACATCGGCTCGATAACCTTCTTCATCCGAACAATGGGTTTTTGCTCGACCAAGCAGACTGTTTACGGCACTCCGTTTGTGAGAAATGGGCTGGTTGCTTTTATAAGGAAGAATGACTTCAGCGTAAGTTTCTTTCCGGTAAACGGATGTGCGTAACGTTCCGTCGACCTTGCGCTGCACGAGAACATCCAGAAATGGGAGTTTGCCGTCCACTTCCATTTGCTTTCCGCTTGCGTCTGACGACGACCTGGGGAACCAGCGTCGAAAATTTACGCAATAAACCCTCTTGTCCCAAAGAACCTATCTCTTTTCAACGTATATCGCTTGGGATGCCTACATTTCAATATATATATATATATATATATATATATATATATATATATATATATATATACGGAGCTTGTTTGCTTTGTGAAGCCAATAGATCGGTGTGCGCCCATTCCTGATTGATAAATACCCGATCTGCAGCGACAGAGAATGACAGGTGGCGAGGCACTGATGAACTTCGGTTCGATGAAGTGCTTAGGACCCATCTGGTAGGCCTCAGTGGTGGACCGACTGCGCCAGGTGCGTCTGTGCGCATGTTTGTGTTTCTGGTCTCAGCAGCTGGTGGTCAGGGTTATGATTGGCTGAATGAAGGCTGAATAAGCCCGAAACAGTGCTGTATCAATCTACCCGCATTCTCTGTCGTCCCTCCTCGCTGCTTTTATGACATGGCCGACTTCGGCCTGGTAATTGGTTGCCTGTTCGTGACCTTTGCCACACATACGGAGCTTGTTTGCTTTGTGAAGCCAATAGATCGGTGTGCGCCCATTCCTGATTGATATATATTCATATATAAACAGGCTTTAAACAAGTGAAGCCCTGCCATTCCGGGGCAGTAAAGCTCGCAGTGCGTTGGCGAACAGAGCAATCGCCTCAGAATGGCCCATGTATCTTTAGAGGTGGTGTGGGTCGTCTGCGAGGTGGGCTGATACTATCTTCAGGCGAGTAAACGTGTGAATACTGTCGAGATTTGCCGTTGTCCCGCGTTATGCCGGCCAACCAATGCAGATCACGACATGCGACGCTGCGGGGTGCGCTAATTGCAGGTCCTTGAGCTCAGCGCACATTTGGTTGATGCCACGTAAGCATTCGGTTTCAGCTACGGTTTATACCCACAAAAAGGTTAGAGTCGTGAAGTAGTCTATGAATCCAAGCTTCGGTTACGCATATGATATCACGCGTCATCTCGAAAGGAATTGTCAGATTTTGAACTACGTTATCTTTAACAGACAGATAATTAAGCAATATAATACCTAGTGTATCCCGAGTATGGTGGCTAACGTCATGGTCATTTATGAAAAAATTGGAGCCGAATAATTAGACTGTAAACCGGTATTATTTGAGGAAAATGTACCAACGGTGCCGGAACTATTGTTTACGGATAGTCAGCAATGGACGGCCCAGGAGAAGCCAGAAATATTTGGGAATACCATTTTCTGACATCGGATTATAATGAGAGTTACAAAAAGAATAATCTTGTTGATGGTTCACGTAGAAAGGATGATTAGAAAGAAACTATAGGTACTGGGTGGGCGGACGGTCATTAGAAAATGAATGATGGACATCTAGGACTGAGATGGAGGTTAAAGTTGTTGGGATTATTCACATAAAAACCATTGGTAGAGTAGATAGTAGGGCTTTGGCTAGTTATCGATGCGTCGAGCAAGATTTAATCGAAGATAGTAAATGGTCTCTCCTGATTAATCAAGAAATTAGATTGCAAAGGTTAAGTTGATCGAAAAGCAGACGGCGGTCCATTAAATGGAAGTTAGCTCTTTTACTTAAGACAAAATTGGCTTCGATTGGCTTTCTTTTTTTACGGTTTTGCTTGCGGGTTTAACAGGAGGGCATGGGGAGGCAGTCAGTCAAAGTGGTTTACGTGGAATCACGCACGTCACGGGAAGGCTACACGGAGATTTAGGATGATGTCTTTATCTACTACCGACCTTGAGGCAGACGGAGGCGCTTAGAGGTGGCCCGCGTGAGAAGGTGAAGGAAAAGTGACGATGATCATTGAACCGTAGTTTGGAGAAGTAGATTAAAGTAGTGCCTCAAGGCTAATGATATTATGATCAGACTGATGAATTTTTGAGTAGGAAGATGAGGACCCATTTGAGGACATAGACCAAATTCTTCGTCCCCTCAGCGTAAAATCGCGACAGAGAAAAAATTTCATCTTTCGTATATAATATGAGACACGATTACAGTGCATGACCGATCTCATGGAATGTTGGCAAAAATTCTGGAATGCGTTTCCGATCAGGAAGGATTACTTAAGTGGGGTTGTTAAAATGATTATCATTCAGCATAATCGTATAACATTTCGGTCTCGCCAGGATGTCGGCTTTTGAATGTACTTCTTTTCGACCTCCTGCAGCAACCACACTCGGTAAAAAATGACCACTTAAGTAGTATGCATTTTCTCATTGACTTTCGATAGTCTTATAAATTCAAATATATTTTACAGAAAACATGCGCAAAAATATGCTTTCTTTTGCCCATTTGGTAGGACATCACATGGACTTCATATTTTATACCCGAAGAAAGTGTATATTTTGGTTTTCTAAAAGTTTCCCAATTCCCGAATAATTTTCAGTCTGCTCTGTCATTGCATCAGCGTTTAGCAATTTCAGTCTACAGGGTGCATGCTTTCCGCCTAAGGAAAATCATATATCCCTCTATGTCTTTCAAAAGATACCACATAGAGTTCATGAAATTTTGCAATGAATCCAGATTGTGTTGGGCATTTCATGAGGAGCCTTAGTAAACGGACATGTGCGGACTTGCATGCATAGACATCGCACGGTCTTAACAATCCCATAAATAGAGTGTTTTTTAAAACCTAAATATACACTTTTCTCGGGCACAAAATATGAAGGTAATGTGATTTCCTACCAAATGAGAAAAAGAAATCATTCTTTTGCGCGTTTTCCGTAAAATATATTTGAATTTATAAGACTATCGAAAGTCAAAAGGAAAAATGCATGCTACTTAAGTAGTCATTTTTTACCGAGTGTGGTTGCTGCAGGAGGTGAAAAAGAGGTGCATTCCTGGCGAGTCCGAAATGATATAGGATTATGCTGCATGGTTCTCAGTATAAAAACCCCACTTAAGTAATCCTTCCTGATCGGAAACGCATTCCAGAATTTTGGCTAACATTTCATGAGATCGGTCACGCACTGTATAATGTGTAAATATTAAGTCATTCTCGATTGGCGATAATAGTTAAGCTTAAATAGGTGGATTTTTTACGGAGAAATGAGGTTTTACGTCCGAAATGTTATAGTTTAGCCGAACGAGTAAAGGAAATCTGCAGCAACTTCAACTGGCTGTCTGGATCTGGGAACATGTTTGAGAAAAGCAATGATGTCGTTTCTGTCTATCAAATGCGTCACTGACAATCAAGTGAACAAACGAAGGAAGACGTTTTCAATCCTGAGAGGGAATATTGGAGATATTACCATCAAATAATTTGGCATAAATGGAAAGAACTGAGCCGCGCTTTGACATTACCAAAGGACGGAGATCGGCCGTTAATGTCCTGGACACTAGATCTACTCAGGCGATGCTTGGGTACAGAAACCGAGTGCTTCCGAAACCAGCGGTGTAAGAGAATTAAATTGTTCACTGGAGCTGTCTGTTGACGTTTTAAGGGTTTTTCACGGGCTCACTGTCTAGTTAAGAAGACTGTCCTTTCGCCATACCGTGCACAGCACTATTTACCTGCACCCTGTCGGGAACCATTTCCTTTTGGATACCAATTCGTAAGTAATGTCTCCGGTATTAGCATTGGGATCGTACATACAGAGTTACTTCCTGCATTTCTATGAAACTCTTGTTGCGTCGAACGTCGTCGGAAAATTGTGTCAAGAAAAATTTTTCTCATCAGGACAATACATTTGAAAAGAAAGTCAACTTGCTCGCGAACAATTAAACAAAACAAAAGCGCGTGCTTCTTTAAAATTCGAAGCTTTCCGTAACTTTCGAGACCTGCAAACAGTTGACTACTTTCTGAACAAACACCGCGCCATTTTTTTACTTTGGAATAACTTTGACTTAATAGGAACAATGCTCATCACACGTTTTCGCGCACCATCCGAGGAATTCGTTAAACTTTATTAGATGAAAATATATCCATGCTCTTAAACAGTAGCCTATAGATCTCAACAGTTTACGGTGACGGTACGACCGGAGCAATCATTTCGTTTGAAGAAAAACGTTAGCGAAGTCATCTCAGTGCCCCCCCGCTCGGTGGAAATGGCTGTGCAGTGCTTGTGTGGAATTACTTGTTAGTTCCTGGTATGCCAACTCTAAGTCAAAAGATAAACTTTTTAACGAAGTAACTTCAGTGAAGAGGTCAGTGAAGACCGACCTCGGTTGGAGCTCGATGTTTACAGGTAATGTCACCGAAAATTTGGAGTAGTTCAAGGATGTCCCTCTGCATTTCACCAACAAACAGTGCCCAATAACGAGTGTTAGACGAAATAAGATGCCTGAGTGGCTAGACGGCGGATTAAAAGATGAATTAAAAAGAAGCACAAGTGACGGAGGAAATTCTGGTTCTTTAGGAAAATCGAATAGTTCAGTTCAGTTTATTCAGTTTATTTGGTAAGGATAACTTCAATCATTAGATGACACAGAGAAAAAAACTGGGAAGCATGATTTTAAAAACGCATCGAGATTTCGGACAGAATTGTCAGAAAGCAACTTAAAATCCTGAATTACCCTAGAGTTAATTCAGAAGCAGCACAAGAAATAGGTGTCGATTCCTCCTTTTAAAGGATGATGAAAGCATTGAAATATCTGGAAACAGAGACAAGGCTGGATATCGTCACATTTTTCAAACTAACCCATATATACGAAGCAATGTTTATTCCCCTAAAGCAGAGGACCTACCGACATCAAACATGAACAAATATCTTCTTCTCGTCTGATCATATCGGAAGAGAATTAGGGACATTTAGATAATCCAAGTATCCAGAGCAAGGGAGATTTCATTCAAGCTTCTCAGTGGACTTGAAAGTGCACTTTTGGACCTCTGTCGATGCTTTTTCCAAGTTTGTGTGACACTGAAACACATCCTGCCGATTGGAATCTGAGGCATATTATTTCCCCATACCAAGGCAGCAGTCGGACATCGACGACAATGAACAGGCTCCCAAGGTTAATTTATTTTTCGGCAAAGTCCTCAAGAGGATCATGAGCAGCATACTAGAACAATTTCTGAATTTTCACGACCTATTATCGGACTGTAAATATGGGTCCCGTAAATGAAATTCCGGCACAAAAATTTGCTACAACCTCTCTAGAATTGGACCCGAGTGGCCGAAGATATGTACGCAATCCACAGAACCTTCATCGACTTTGATAAGACCTTAGATATTATGTCATACCGGAGGTTGTTGCACAATCTTGGAAAAATGGGGATGAGAGGTAAGCTTATCAAATGTATCGAAAACATCCTTGTGGGTCGGCATCAGATCGTTTGAATCGGTCGAGCAATGGAATTTTATTGTGATTGAGAGTGGGGTTCCTGCGTTCCATATTGGAACACATTTTGTTTTTGTTCTATGTTGACGATTGAACATGAAATTTTGAGTGCGTACGTCCTCATTGTAGATATTGTGATAGCGTTGTATATTGTTTTAAAATTAACCAAGACAGATTTGTGTTCCGAAATGAACTGGAGATATGAGAGCCTGAACTCCTTTCATGATACTTCTAATCACACTTTCATCTTCAAGGTCCACTTTAAACCATCCCAACTAACACGGTTTCTCTGTTAACTGCAAATAGGACAGTCAAACATGTGAAACTATTTTTCCTCAAGAAATTGAACTGTGCTGATCTTCCAGGGTCCGACTTTTCTACCATGTCATCCATGATCGTGTCACTGACTCATTTTCAGATGAGCCTAACGTATGGTTTGTGCAGACTGATTTTGAATGAATGACAGTATATATCCTATGGCTCTAGTAGGCATAGCATCAGAAAAGACATCGAGGAAGATAAACATGGGAGCAACCAATTTCCGGCTTGTTGTCCACACAAAAACAATAGGGGCGATATAAATGAAACAAAAACCTTAGACTTCTTACTTAAAAATCTGGAACATTTCGCTACTGACTGTAAGAGAAAACAATCGTTCGCCCACTGAGCGGATGTATTATGTCGCTACAGACCTGCAAATCACAAGTTTTAGCATGATATGTCGACCTTAGCAGGAGTCCTCATGCTACCTAGTGGTTCACTGGAAGAACCTGTGCTGTTTTTAATTGTATTATTTCAGAAATGCAGTCTTGGTGGCATGTACACTAAAATCTGGATCGCGTAAGTCATCTATACGATCACATAGGTATATTTCAGAGATGTCTAACATAAAAATTCCAGAAGCTCCCAAGTTGCATGCTACGCTGATAATGATGTAAATCCACCGCTTAAGTAACAAAAGGTAATCAGATTTACTAGGTTCCTCGCAGCTATCGGGCTACGATCCAAGCCGAAATGTCCATTCGCCTGCTTTTTGAAGTTCCCATAAACTCGGGTTCAGTGGATCACGTAGTCAAAGTTTACCAGGACGCAGTCATCGTGTGAGAATAGGAATATTTAGACATAAATTCATCAAAACGACCAGTATTCTGCTAAGTCAGTAAGGCAGCGTCCCACTGATGATCGGAGAAAATAACGGCGAATCTTCAAAAAATTAGTGTGTATTTTCGACGAAATCTACCTAAGGTGGCAGAAAGTCTTCTTTTCGCCGTAGATTTTTTGAACATATCATTGTATTATTAATGAATCATTTATCGGCTATCCGGTCATGTCTTGTATTTTTTGCATGCTTTATTTACATTTAATTCCGTTTCCTTCTCTTCTGAATTCGTGCCATCGTTTCTTTTTCCATGTTTGCGGCCTACTTAAATGTCTTGCTGGGCACTGTTTAAGGCTGGGTTGCGGTTCCATTCTAGGAACATTCTTTACAAAGATATCACTAAGTCAATAATCGGAAGGCTCTCGAACTTCTAAGCCTCTCATGATTTAGTACCTATTATTTCCTTACCTATCTCATAATGAGTGATTCGGGCTTAGCTTTTGTAAACCCTTAGCAAATACGTCCCCCAGTGATCTATACGTTTGTGTCGGGGAAGTTTATCTGTAGCCTGTGATGCTCTTTAAAGTTTTAGAAGGCCATTTAATTTGCTTATATTTCTAAGGTGTGATCAAACACCAAGAAAAATTGCAGGCAATTCGATAAACTACTCATAGTAATTTTTTTTGTTTTAACAGTCTCCCGTTTCGTCAGCGTCTGCGGCAGATCAAATGGGCTGCAATAGCTACTTTTTTAGAAGTCCATTTATATTTCTCGCCGTTTCCGCTGTGGCATAACTTCGTTTCACTTATCCCGATGCATTTCTCATAGAAATAATACAAAATATCGTTGTCATTATATTTGGGGAAGTACTTTTTAATCCGTGTATAAATGATTTAGACAGTTTGCAAGTTTATAAACTTGCAGCTTATAAGCTGTAGCTAATTAGCTATAGCTGGAGAAAATGGAAAAGAATTCAACTAAATACCGTTTGCAGACTCAATCTAAGTTGGATAGTATGATTAAGATTTTGAAATTGAGATTTGTCTGAGATTTGATCTGATCTGATCTGAACATATATTAGCTTTGCGCATTTATTGCACAAATATATTTGTGCAATAAATGCGCAAAGCTAATGGAGATGCGTTAGCTACAGCCTTGCTTAAGCTGAAGCTTGGTGAGCTGCGTTGTGTTTTTGTGACATTGACAAAAAATATTCCATACGTGGTAGGCTGTCTCGTAAAGTGATATTTGCAAAACGCCATGACCACATTCTTTGGTAGAATTTGCATGCGCTCATGTTGCGCAGTCATGTCGCTGCCCTCCAGATATAGTACTCGTGAGCGACCTCATACACTAAATAGATTAGAGTCCGATATATAACATTCTGGCGACTTCAGCCCCTGCCGATCATTCGTTCGTCAGAAGCCCACACGTCATGTACTTTGTTACCTGGCCCATGGACTCGTATTCGTCCCTAAGAAATTGGCCTATAAAAGGTGTGCAAGATAAGCTAATTCGGAAACTTAAATCTTGGGTGATGTTGCAATCGTGTTTAGACAGGACAGGCAATGCGACTTTTCTGGGCTAGTTAGTGTTATATATTGACCATCAGAGCTGGCCCAAACCGCCGCTGCAAGCAAAAAAGCGAGTTTCAGGGAGCACCTTAGAAGAAGCCGACGCGCTTCTTTTTACTTCACAATTAAATCACCACATGGTCATCACATGTTTATGTTATTTTGTGCCTGGGAAAGTCGCGTAAACAGGTCGCGTAAACTAAGTCGCGTAAACAAGGTGCCTTATTGGGTAACCGTGCAACAAGTTGACTGGGGCATTTTTGCTTAACAAAATTGACTATGCATTTCTTAGAAAGCCCTTTGCTTAATTAAAATTGGGTTATTTGGATCAAACCTCCAATTTAAAGGCTAAACATAGAGAGCGCCACAGTTCTTTCCGCGTTAAATTGGTGGTTACATCCCTCGACGTGGACGTCCGCCCAGGTGTAACCTATCCCATCGAGAAAAGTGGAGCGCTTCTTTCGTTTTAAGCTTCGATACCCTGCGATAAAAACTATGTCAGGTTATCTTTGGTGCCCTCATTTATAAGTTCGCAATGGCATAATTTAAACATTAGTTCTATATGTTCCCCTAATATTAATCAAGTGTGGAGGACGAAAACGTGGTTCTCCTGAAACTAGTTCGTTCAAAAATGCGCCATCGTGTGTATTACCTTAGATGAAACGCACAGGGCTTTTTAAGCTTTGTTAGAAGTTCAATACGAAATAAGCAGGGTTCGTATTTTCATATTACTGAGTTGAATACTCTGCTACTAAGCTACTGACCCACTGGTATATCGACAACAGTCGGGCTCCCTTACCTGGATTTGCTATGGCTGGCTGTTAGTACTACTGTAAGCCAAAACAGCCATAAAACCCTCTTTATTTTTGCCGTTACTTGTAGTTTTGTTACTACCCGCGTAGAAGACTGTGATCACTTAGCTTTAAGGTGAAGAAGAACTGCTCAGGATAGATCCGAGCACTTCACTCTCTTACGCATTTTTCGTTCACAAACGCCTGGGCACAGCCACTGGTCTCGTATTCGGCTGATTACGACAGTTTAGCCAGAATATTTCAGACCAAACAATCAAATATTGGCTTTAGTATGCAAAATGCTTGCCAGCAGGAGACACACGATTCTTTTGGTCCTTTTTTACATTAATTAGAATCTAAAGAGACAGTTCAGGAGAAGTCTTGGAACTTACAGGAAAAATGCAAATTTGTCTGGCTACAAATCGGGTTGCACACATCCACCTTCAACGATAAAGGGTTTAAGGTGAACTGGACTCTTTTGTCATCAGTAAGCATCAGGACAGTTATTGATGGCGTCAGAACCAATTTACTTAACGCCGCCTGCGTGTGCTTCCGTTCGAATTAGAACATGTGCTAAACACAATTGGGTCCAATGTCAAACAAGACGATGGTGAATATTTCCGATTGCACAGCATGCCCGTCGTCCTATGACAGAGTGTTTGGCTTAATTTCCAATAGCCAAGGACTCCGGGTATGATTCCCAGGTTATCTAAACTTGGGTTGGCTGAAGACGTCTAATAAGTCAGACATGACCATCTCATTATCGTTTACCTTTGTCAGCGCTCCTTTGTGCAGCATCACTGGCCGCTACGCAACTGCCTGTAAGGAATCATGATTAAGCCCCAAAGCGAATCCATCCCGTAACTCGGTCGGATAACATGTACATGTACACATACATGTATATATGTAACATTCGAAATTGGTATGCATGGTTTGGAAGGAAGGATTAATGCAAACATTGTCCTGTCATCTAAGATACGGAAGCGTTGATCGTGGCGCGTGCTTATTGCGGACCAATAAGGATGATCCAGCCTACTTTTTATTCTTTGTTCATGTGATTAATTCTTCTTTACCTTTCCGGTTTATTTCGACCGTACTAGGATATTATGCAGGGCAGAGGAAACAGGAGAGCCATGGTTTGTTGCTATTAAATTCTTCAGTTATATCCGATAGACAATAAGTCATATGTCGACTGCGCTTAAACAGCGTAGGGAGGGACTCGCTCGAATCGAACAACTCAAAGCCGAGGCTGCAAAGCTCATTAAAGATGCTGAAAGGTCTATCGCTGGTAAGGACGCTCATTTAATTGCTGCAGTTCAGTCTCTTTTTCTGACAAATGAACTCAAGCTTAAACTTATCCTGGAGGTGTTTACAACTTACGACCTAAAGTGAGATGAAGACTGGTTGAGCACTGGAGCAGTTTGTTTATTCTTATGAGCTTCCGAACTCGTGCAAGCTTCCATCGTCAAAGACGACATCAGAAACAGAATAAGCGACAATTATGGGGATACTAGCCAATCAGCGGTCTGTGACACAAGTCTGAAGATGACTGCGCAAGTTTCCATATGCCGATGCCAGATCGCTACATCGATTGACTGAGTTCTCATCAGCTTGTTTTATATTCGGCGTAGGCGATTATCTCGGCGGCCGTGAAGTTGAGTTCGTGACCCATTTAGGAGTTGTGGGCAGCCACCTGCGATAATTCGTCACGCCATTGCACGGTTAGTTTATGTTCGTATGCGCGTTATCCCTCAACCTGATCTGTCAGCGGCCACCTGTTGGTTCACAGCATAGAAAAGGCGGACAGAATTCGAATGGTTGTGGTCCACCCTGGGACAATAATTTTCTGATTCCCGTTTCAAATTTTCTGCTGCCACTTAGCGCCTCCGCTCTGGTTTCCGATACCCGCACAGCAGCACATGCATTCATTGAGAATTTCATGCTCTGGCCACTTTTTCCGGGAACATTGTGTTTTGAGGTGCGAAATGTCTTAATATTAAAAAGCTCGGAAATTTAGAGTTACGTTGAAGTAGAAGCTTCACTTTCGTATGTTCTTAAAGTCCAAAAACCTGGTACGCCAACATCGATTTCACTTGTTTCTTCAGGCGCCAATGAGTGCACTTCCTGGTAACGATAATATGTTGGTATGAATTTCAGTCATTTTACATGCGGACGCCGGTGTACATGACAACGTCCCATGAGGTCCCATGCCTAATGTTTTTCTAAGAAATTGGGTTTTCTCACTCCCGGAAATACGGAATTTTAGGAAGGCTAAACGGGCCATAGAGCGTGCCAAGGAGCAAGACTGTGCGTCTGTCCGGGAACCATGTCTCAGTTCGTACAGGCGTTAGAAATCAAGCAGAAAAAAAGGTGTACTACTTATTTTGAGACCGTAACGATTGTGGTCAACATAGGGGGTTTTAAGGACCCCCAAACAAAAAACCAGCACCACTGTCCGACCAGTTTCCCCGTTACCGAATATTACATTGCTATACCTCATCTGTCAGTATGTGGTAACTTTTCAAAAGAAAGAACTCATTCTATCTCATCAAGGAAGTCCGGCAGATTAGGAAGTAATTCAAAAGTACAAGCGCCGACTCCTAAGTGGGGAGTGGAATTGAAAATCCAACTTCAAAAGACACGCAGTGAGTAGTGTTCATCAGGCAATCGGTGGTGAAGCTAGCTGTAAAACCATGGCTTAAGGTGTGGGGACGAGTGTACGGTCCTTTTCACCTGTTCGCAGCTAAAACGAAGAGCGGCAGTCCTCCGGAATCATGAGATGCTTGCAAATTTAGCCAAGTGGAGTAGGAACATGTTGGTTTCCGCGAGCGATCATGTGCAGGCATGGACGCATAAGCAGTTATTGAGGCTCTATGGGGGTTGCGGAGCCGAAAGTCTACCAGAGTGGACGGGAGCCAGATGGAGCTGAGAGCCCCACTCTACTTTTTGCATCCCGAGATGACTCCCCTCGTCCTTTATTTTCTGCGGTGGAGACGGGTGGAGAGATTGTGAAGAGATCACTTGTGTTAAGTATCCCCAATGTTCTTAAACGCTAAAAAAGAAGGATACGTGAAGGCCTGGACAAGAATTTTTCTGCCCGACGTTTCCGACTCGCTTACGAGCCCACCATCAGAAACAGTCGCGCGGGTAGCAGTATGTATAGAGTGCAGTTAACGCGTGATCACACACGCAGACCCACTAGA
The DNA here is from genome assembly GCA_902702965.1 of Spirometra erinaceieuropaei. Lineage (NCBI taxonomy): Eukaryota > Metazoa > Platyhelminthes > Cestoda > Diphyllobothriidea > Diphyllobothriidae > Spirometra > Spirometra erinaceieuropaei. The sequence continues at coordinate 177,178 of CACRXP010000311.1, forward strand.
ATTAACCATTGTCATTAATAGAAGCGGCGTTCGCCCTAGCGCTCTCTGCGACAGTGATCATTCTGTCCAGATGAAGCTTTGGCATTGAGCAGGGACAGCCACTGGCAAGACTGTCCCCTCTCGCTAGGAATTCAGCCTCACCCAACCTGAGGGTATGGCCAGCTCTCATCGAGTAAATCACTATTCAGGTTTCGGCGTTGTCCCTGCTCTTTATTGTTGATGCGTGTTCAACCAGTGCTGTTGTTTTTAATCCCGCTCCACGTTTCTTAGTTCGTTAAGGCTGCCACCCTCGAATATTATTCAATCAATCCTCTGAGCACCTTTTGCCGCTGGTGACGGTGTTTCCTTTTATGTTCGCCTACAGTTAGGGAAACAAAATTCCACCCACCAGCCAACGTCTTCCCCAATGAATGTCCGATTAGATTCCTTATTGACCGCCCAAGCTAACGTTTCCCGTAGCTGAGTCTTTGAACTTCAGCAATACTTCTGTCGGCGTTCACTTCCATGACGATAAACCTTTCTCTCGGACATTCTAAAGCAGGATCGAATCCTTCTTAACGTCGTTTATTATCTTAACACAACTTCTACATTTACTTTGCACTCCATTCTTTTAACGGAAGACGTTTTACTCACTTTATAAAAGGTCACAGGACAGTATCTGAAGCTTAGACAAATTAAAATTTCACAATTAACTTTCCGAGTAAAATAATAGCTTTCCTTTTACAGAGTACCAGAAGTTGCGCCTGAAACGAGAAAGTGAGCTATGTGAGGTCAGACGAGAGCTTGCAGGATTAACCCATTTGAAGGCAAGTACTTCGTAATGCCAATTAAGCAGTGCATTTTTGTCGTAAAAACTATTGGCTTTGGTTTAGTCTCACCCAGATGGGCAGATTTTTTGCTTTATTCTGAAACTAATTTTTCAAACCAAACAGGGAATCAGTCAGATCTGATATTTCCCCTGGTACATCCCCTGCATCAATCATGGTTTTCAGTGAAAAACTACATCTTTCAAAATTCTGCTTAGATATTTCACTAAAAATCTGCTCTAAAGTCAACGTTTGAATTTCTGTTGCCATTATTGCGCCCATTAATTTGAAACTTCTATATAGAGCCTACTTAAACTCAGTGGGTAGTGTTTATTTTCTGAATTTAGACCGCAAAAACTGAACAGGAAGCAGCAATCCAATGTTTGGAGGATCGCCTACGAAAGATCAACCTCAACAGCACCGATCATATCGCGCAGTCAAGGAGGCATATGAAGCTGGAGAGGGATGCAGTTGCCCTGGACCCTGATATAAGCTATGACCTGCTTGTCGAAATGTCTCAGCAGGCAGGTCGCTTTTTGGAACAGACCAACTATGTGGCGCTGACTACTTGAATGCGCATCGCTGCTCTCCGCAGAAACCCTTCACCACTATTGATTGGCCGCTCGTGTTAATTCTGGAATTTCAACCAGATTTAGTAAAAAGCCATCGAACGACGTCTATATGCAGGCAACGGTGAATAAGGAAAGAAATGCTGTCGTTCAGCTTGCTCTTGGAACTTTAGAGTATAGTCTGCACATGTGGGGCTGTATGAAAACAAGCAACCAATAATAAAAAGTACTGTCGGAAGGCCAAGACAGATGGGAGGAGCAGTTTCGGATTTATTTGCCATTGACAATCCACAAAAGCCTGATCTCAGACCGTGGTATCTTAGTTTGGGACGCAGGCTCAAATGCCAGTTTATAAGACGTTCTACCGGTTAAATCCAGTAGCTCCTTGACGTGGACTCTTTAGCACTCTCACTGGTTCTACGTTCACGGACCAGGGGGTGTTGTGGTACGCCTATGAGCGGTTGCACGCCGTGCCAGTCACCTGCGCCCGATCCCACCTTCATTCTTATTGGCTCTATTTCGACACTAGGCCCATGTGGGCGAGGAGAGAGTGTGGTAGGCGCAGCCCAAGTCCACTATCATTGTAAGCTAATTCGTGTGTACGTCCCTGAGCTCCACCAGCTGTAGGGCACGCGGTGGACACCATCGGTAACGACGGTCCACCCGTTATTTCACCGGTTGAATCACACGCTTACGGTCTGTCTTCTGCCGGCGTCATTTTGCTGACATTAGCCATTTTTATTTTCCCTGTCCTTGTTATAAGCAGCACTCAGCTGGTAACTCTCCTCCTGCGAAAAACTTTCAGGGTGTCGCCATGAAATTCGTACATGGCTTTTGGCCCTGACTGTGACTGACGGTTTCCGGTCTTTTCAAGGAGGAATAATGTACCATTTTTTGTGCTTAGATCTCGAGCCGATGCGAAAATGGACAGAGCGAAACTGATCGACTGGCAAACAGGCTGGCGGAACTGTTATCGCGGGTTCAGAGTTTAAAAACGCTGAAAGATACACTGCTGAAGAGGATTAAGGAGTTGAGCGGGACCCAGGAATCACTGCATTACAACAGTGTCGTCGAATTTGCATCATCCAGCGAAACTCAAATATAGTATCCAACTCTGGTGCCTTTTAGTTCTTTTCTGAAGTCTTGTTCTACTTGCAGAGGAAATGGTCTGTGTATGCTGCGGTTATCCTGTTGTCTTGGACTGGTTTCATCTTAAAGCCAGGCTAGGCGAATGTGAATAACGACTGCGATCATAATCTCCTTTTATGAGGCGCTGAGCCGATGTGCTATTTCATGAAATGTTAACGGTAATTCTTAAGTAGGTATTCTACTAAAGCAAATTATCTAAGTAGGATTGCAATATTAATCATCATGCAGCATAATCCCCAGATATTTCTGTCACGCCAGGATGCCAGCTTTTGAATGAAATTCGTTTCAGGATTTTGCAGAAACTATAATCTGTAAAAAATTACTACATAAAAAGTACAACATGTTTCCACTGATTTTTTATCCCCTTGTAAACTCAAATGTATTTTACGGAAAACATTCACAAAAATAGTCATTCTTCTGCTTATTTGGCGGCAAATTACGTTTTATTCAAACTATTCACTTGAAAAGGGTATATTTCAGTTATGAAAACCCCTTTCAATTCCCTATCAACTCTGAACCCAGCTCACTGCCACACTTGATTCGGTTCGCCAAACTATAAGGTGTACATTTTCCATGTAAATCAAATCATAAATTTCTGTGCTCTAGTAGAAAGACGTCATTGAATTTTTTAGTGGATGCAAACCAGACAAGTAGACAGATAGGCTGTTTTTCACTGTTTTAAGAAATCTCATGATTGGAAAATTTCTAAAATTGAAATATACACTTTTTCAAGGGGAAAGTTCAAAAGAGGCATAATTTACTATCGAATTAGTAGAAGAAAGATCAATTTTCGCACCTTTCTGACAAACATGTTGAAGCTCCGCAAATATTCCCATGTTACAATTGAAAAGTCAAGTTGGCGAACGCACGTTTTCGGTAATTCTTCCTCAGGCCAATAAAATTACATGAACGAAAGAAAATGTACAAAATCAACAGTGTTTATAGATGCCTCAGGGGCTATTAAGTCACTAACACTCATCATCTCCACGCCGCCCGCATGAGAAGGTCGGCGGGTGTTAGTCGTCAGAGCTAGGGGAGGAGGGTAAGAGAGTCTTTGAGTAATGTTCTTGGGTTGAGTACACGGAGTACCCATCATCGTGATTAGGGATTTGAGGCGGCATGGCTTCATCACTTGGGGTTGGCGTTGGCCACGGCAGCGAAAGCGCTTGTGTCAGAGTTTTCTGACAGCATAACACCGGATTCACTAACCGTATCGCTACTGCCTCGGCCGTTGCTAGTATCCGTTGGCGTAGGCCTTTAGAGAAGCATGTTGGTGTCCGGTAGACAACCTGAAATGATTTCTTGGCATCGACTCGGTGGTTCGTATCGATTAAATGCGCGAGAATAGAACTCGAAATCGACCGGGTCTCACCTCTGTCTAGCCAGGCGGGCATATGTTCACGCACCCTCTTTACCAGGCGTCTCGTTGTGCGGCCGATGTATCCTGCTCCACAGGAGCAAGTGAATGAATAAATGCACATTGATGTGGCCTCCAACGGTAGTCTGTCTTTAGTTCCCAAACGTAGGAGGGGAGAGTTTGTGAAGCATACGTGTAAATTCGCCGCAGGGAATGCCCTCGTGATAGCTGTAGTTAAGCGCCGTCGGACTAGTTCGCTCTCTGCGTCTCTTCTAAAAGGCAAGCTTATGAATATATCTTTCTTTTCCGCAGTCGCAACAGTGGGCTTTTCAACGCGTTCCCCAATATTTCGGAGGATAAATCTATCTGGGTATCCGTTCTCCCGAAGTGTGTTCCGCAGCTGTTGAAGTTCTTCTTCAATAGCTTCAGGTGAGCAGATGCGTCTCATTCTAGCCGCCAATCCCTGGACTAAATTCCGTTTGATGTTTAGGGGAACAAAACTGTGGAAATTAACGTATTGTCGCGTCCAGGTTTTCTTTCGGAACACCCTGCGCTGGATAGACCCATCCTCTTGCCTGTGCGGAAGGACATCGAGAAAGGCAAGTTCGTTATCTGCCTCGGTCTCTGCAGTGAACTTTAGCGAGGAGTGCGCACTGTTGAACTTTTGGACAAGCTCCTCGGTATCGGTGGTACCATCCGCCAGGCAGAAGATATCGTCCACGTACCGACCGTAGAAGACGAGGCCATTAATGGTCTCTTGCAAGCTTGTTTTCTCGACTTTACCCATAAAAACATTTGCAAGGAACGGTCCAAGCGGTGATCCCATTGCCACACCATCTACCTGCATGTATAATTGACCATTGCACAGAAATTGGACATTTTGTGTGCAAAGCGTCAGTAGTTCTTTTAGCGTTTTCACAGGCATGTCTATGGGGTAGTTCGTATCACGAATAACATCACAAAGATAGTTTATTGTTTCTGCAACGGGTACGTTGGTAAACAGCGATGATACATTCAGTGATAACATCCTCCGTCCGCCAACGTTCATATGTTTGATAGCTTCGACGAACTCAAAGGAGTCTTTTTAACTTCGAGGGTATAGGTAACTTTGCAATGGCTTTAGTCTTTCCACTAGCCATTTTGCAACGGTATGATAGGGCGAATTCCTCATATCCAAGATTGGACGTAGAGGCAGCCCTTGTTTGTGAATTTTAGGAAGGCCGTACATTCTTGGTATTGTCGAGCCCACCGGTCTCAGTCGTTCATACTCTTTGCTAGACAAATGGCCTTCTTTGCAGAGATCTTTGAGAATAGTCGTCAGCTGACCCTCGACAGCCTCCGTGCGATCCTTATCTTTCTCAGATTTTGAGAACTTGGAACGATCCGACAGTATTTCCTCTAGTTTCGCCACATACTCCGTCCTATCCATCAGCACTACTCCTGAACCTTTATCCGGTCTAGTAAGCACAATGTTTTTGTTTTTACGAAGCTCCCTAAGGCTATCGATATGGGCCCTTGTCAAGGGACCCTTGTTTCTCTGGGACTTCCTTAGATACTGTTGGCAGCAGTTAACCAGAGTCGACTTAAGACAATCAACTTCTCTAGCCTCAGTGGGTTTTAGATCTGCAGTCTGACTAAAGAGACTCTCAAATTGGATTTCTAGCTCTAATTGTTTCGGCATCCGCCGTGCAATACAAAACTTAGGGCCAAGAGCTAGTACCTCTACGAGATCTTTATCAAGACATACTGAGGAATAGTTATGCACGTACCGTTCCGGATTGTTCGGAAGGACGGTCTGAGGTTTTACTGACTGGACGCTTCGTAGGAGCTTAGTCCACCTGGCCTCCATTCTTTTAATTCTGACTGTATCCACATAGTCTTTAAATGCCAATCTCTCGTGGTTTTCAAGGCAGTCGAGAGCCCCTGCTCTCTGACACAAGTTCCGCTGGAGTTCTTTAATTCCGGCATTAACTGTCTCAAGGTGACTTTCTGCGTGTCGTTTTAGTGCAGTTGAAGTTGCGGCGATATGGTTTCTCCGTAAGGTTTTCCATTAGTATTTGGGATATTCACCCCGTTCAATACATCCTGATAAGAATTTCCTCGTCACGTGTGCCTTCTCAACCTAACAACGTCTACCGCTTCTCCCACCCTCGCCCTTGCCGCAATCCCCGCACCTACCGCCACCCCAGTCATCGCCAATCACGCATGCGGGGGGTGTGTGTGCTTTATGTGTAGTGCCTCTCAGTCGACGACTGTTTGGATACCCAGCCCTGAAGGGCGACGCCTCAGGCAGGTGCAGGGCCACGTGTCACCCTTCTGGGAGTAGAGGTCTGTAAGCGTCTGCTATGTCAGGATCAGTAAACCATGGTCCTCGCATCCTGGTGTGCTCTGGCAGTTCCCTGGCGCCTGGGTCCCTGCCGGTAAATGCGCTTGCCCTCCTGCTGTGTATACAGGTCCTGGGCATGGCCGCCCAGCCATCCTCGTCCTTCTGACCCGTTGTGGTGCTGTTTTTAGTAGTTAAAATCTTGATCAAAGGTTTGGTGTGAACCAGTGGAAGACCAAGGTTCGGGCCCGCCCGCGCCATCCACCTGCGCCCTTTCTTCCCCTAGGTTTTTTTGACTCTCTTTTGACACCGGGCCCAGATGGAGGAAGATAAGAGGCTGCACTCGCTAAAACTAACTCATGCACAAGTCTCCACGCCTGCTTCACCTGCACGCGGCGGACACCGTCGACAATGACGCTCGAACTGTTAGGAAAGTTCCCATCCTAGTATAGGTCTTTCGAGAATATGATGAATAGCGTTTTAAAACAGGTCTAACGACCAGATGTCTCCTGGCATTTTATAGCAGAGGCAAGCTGAAAAAGACCGAAGCATCATGCATGCCTACCGCACTAAGACATTACTGACGTCCATACAAGCCAATATGCCAGTTCCAGGAAATAGTCGAAAAGTAGTGGTGGTGGTGGTGGTGGTGGT
>CACRXP010000311.1:194295-209126 GCA_902702965.1 Spirometra erinaceieuropaei
AAAAATGGTACTTAGTAAACAAGGATTATTGATGTGGTATAAAATTTCGATATTGATTCTCGATATCTTTATAAATTCAAATAGATGTCATAGTAAAAAGGAACAAAAATATGCTTTCTTGTACTGATTCGGTAGCAAATTGATCTCTCTCTCTTCAAATTTTTTTCACGAATATAAAGTACACTTTCGTTTCAATAAGTTCATTTAATTCCCCGATAATTTTTACTTCAGTCTACCGCGGCATCTGTGTTTAGATTTTTCAGGCTAAAACTGACACTTTGCGCTCTACAATATGAGACACCCCTCGGTGCCTTAAAAAAGCAATGAAAAACTCATGCAATCTTGCATTTGATGCGCACAACATTGTATAATTCATTAATAAACAGACAAGTAAGATCCTGTATGAATGGATATCTTGAGGTATTAGGGAGTCCCAAAATCAAACACTTTCTTTATAAATCACAAGAACTTGGACAGCACGCCGAAAACTGTGAGATATAGACATGTCAGCCTTGGAAGCAGCAATCACCTGCATATCCAGAAGAATTCTCTGGTGACTACAGTCGCAACTGTTGGCCAAAAAGCATGCACGAGCTGCATCCACTGTAGCTTTAAGTCGACTGTAAGCAAGTTGACACCAGAAAAGCAGTTATAGGCATGCATGACAGACGCGCAGCTCACCTCCGACGCGGCATCGACTCACCCCAATCGCGAGCAAATATTCATGTTTGCTAGCAAGTCAGCGCCTTACGCCGGCAAACGGTTTGGGCTACTTCGTTGAGCTCATCATGCCCAATTACTTGGCCCGACCCGGCAACCCGGCTTTTGTCCCAGCCTGCAATAAGTCCATTTTTAGGCATGCCCTGGGCGTTGGCTTTTGATGGAAGACATTTGAAGTCATCACCTGTTTCGCTGGAGAGGCGGAGTAGGTGGTTGTGTATGTGTGTGTGTGTGTGGTGAGTGTACTATTCCGAGCCACCACAGTTGGACAGGTAGAGCGTCCATTTCGACGATGTACACCGCGTGCTCTAATGAAACGTTTGCAGGAATTCTGGAATGCGTTTTCGGCTTCGAAGTATTATGTAGACGGAGTTGCATTACTGATTGTCCCCTGACGTACAGTTATTGGGCTAACTCACGAAATGTCAACCGAAATTCCGAAATAGATTTTCCTTTCGAAAAGCTTAATTAAGAAGGGTTGTAAACTTAGTGCACCTGCGAAATTAATTTATAATAATTCTGTAACCTCAGCGTGACAGCCACCGATGAAACTTCCGTCCGGCCGTATACAAAAAATGCAGTCTGCGAATAAGGACTATTAAATTAGCATGCATTTTTTACACTGATTTTCGATGCGCTTAAATAATTCAGTTATGATTCATATAAAAATTTCCGATTATATTCCATGGAAAACATGAATAAAAATATTAATTCTTCCGCTAATTCGGTAAAAAATTATGCCTTCTTCCAAATTTATACTCGAAGGAAAAGTTAGATGGGTTTTAAAAAAGTTTCTAATTATGCGATTTTTCAATAATTAGAAAGGACCTTACGTAGACCGTTATATCTCTGCATTACCAATGCGGTTCGTAAAGTAAACAATATGGATCAAATCCACTTCTAAATTTTATGAACTCCAAATTGTTTCCACTTAATACCGTAGAGAAATACATGGCTTTCCGTACGCGAAATATATACGGCTTGTAGTTTGGAAACCTTGAATGCGAGTATAACGGCAGATGGGATTCGAAATTATTTTGGATTTGGAAAAGACTTTGGAAGTCGAAGAGTGGAAGAAGACGTAATTTTTTACCGAATCAGCGAAAGATTGAATATTTCTAATGCACGTTTTCCATGAACTATAATTGTATTTTTAGGAGCATCGAAAATAGACGAGGAAAATGCGTGCTACTTAAGTGGTCATTTTAACGGAGTGCACTTTTTACATGCCGCCGGAAGGAAGCTCATTCGAAAGCCGGCATCTTGGGGTTTCAGTTTCAGTTTATTAGGGGTAATAAAGGCGAGCACTTTGCAGCTCCCTATATGTTACAAGTCGTCGGATAGTCGTCGGACAGTCGTCGTACTTCGATAGTGGGAATGTGAAAATGTGGTTTAGTTCATAATTGCTGACATCTATTCAAATTGGGTAGTCAATAACGGTTAAAAACTAGTCACATATAGTATAAAGAGTTTTAAGTTTTTGCCGGGTTATGTAAGTGGATGTAGTTCTGGTAACTGGGAGGCTTGATGCGCGTGAAGTCTAAACTTAAGGGAATTCACACAGGAGGATATTGCAACATCGGTGGGCAGGGCATTCCACGCTGCCACCACTCTGTGACTGAAAAAGTACATTCTTCCATTGATCTTTGCTTTCCCGGCGCGTAGTTTTAGGGGGTGACCGCGCAAAGTGGGCGTGCTAGCCTGTGTGAAATAATCAGTGGGTTCTAAACAACAGTCTAGGCAGTTGATAATGCGAAATGCAAGTATAAAGTCGCCACGTAATTGCCTGTTGTAAAGAGGTACAGGTTGGGAGTTGACATCCGGTATTCCTAAATCAGCGCTCCCAGACCTTGTGTCATTTTGGTCGCCCGTCTCTGGACCTTCTCCAAAACGGTATAGTCATTGACAGTCCAAGGTCTCCACGCCTGTATGGCGTATTCTAGATGAGGCCTCACGTAGGTGCCAAATATTTTTGAAAAGCGCTACGTAAGTCGGCAAATGGACTTCTCGCCACACTCCGAGTATTAGCATTTGTTAGGGGTGCGCCGGACTCAGATCTATCCTGTGCTGGTCCAGCGTATCTACCGCGTATTCCGTTTTAGGCACACGTAATGATGTTAGTCAACTATAAATTTTCTCTGTCTGTCTGTCTGTCTGAAGATGCCATGATGTTACGGCTGTGGTGGGCGTCACCTGTGGCGTTTACACAAACGTCGCAAAGATGCTCGTGTTGAACTTGGCATGCATTGTTTCCTTGGACTCGGAGCGTAATGCCTAAATTGCCCGTTAAGAATATCGCATGTGATCAACATACGCTGGTTTCATCCCCACGGTAGGAAGGTTGAGCTGTTCGACGACTACCAGGCCCGCCAATTTTTGCCGTTGCTGAGCAACAAGTACCCACAGGCATTGCAAGTGGTTTTTGAATAAATACAAGAACAGTGGAATTTGGGGTTGGGGTTGATGTTAAACTTTGGGGATTACGGTTTGGGATAAGAGGATTGGAGTTGAAGTGAGGAAACGGGAGTAAGTAGTCACTGAAATGTGGAGAAAGGCTACTTGTAGTGCGGGGAAGGGGTGTCTATTCTCATGTCCAATTCACATTGTACACGCAGACATCGGTCACTGTTCTAGACTAGGGACGTTCGTTGACTCGCAGATATCAATGTGACAAAGATAGTGTTTTTTTCAGGGACACTGCATTCCTTTTAAAAGCGCAATGACACTAAATAACTTATTATTATTAAAGTACAATCGCACATTCCCAATAACTTTTCTTTAGCATACAACTACTTGACCTCGTCGCCAATGCGTTACCAGGCCCCACCTGTAAAAAAACCCTATTACAACCGACCCCGTATTAGAGGTGACTGGGATTTGCTTACTTCAGGTGGGACTACCACACCACATCCGACCTACTTAATCACCCACGGATTCCAGTCGGCTGTCTGAAAATACGACCAAACCCTGGAGCACTACAATGCTATACATGTAGATTGGCATGAATAAATATGACGGCCCAGTATTATTCGGCTTTGTTTACACTGTTGAGTGGTCGCTTAAGTATGATTTATCAAATATAAAAACGTAATGGCTACTGCGTACGAGGCAATAGTATGATGATATAGGATGGTCTGCACCGGAATTTGCGCATATTCGTAGTTAGAATGGCGAAATATTGGAGAACAAAAGGAAAGAGCCTAAAGGACTTTAAAAGAAAGTGGACGGTTAAAATGTGACGTTTTATAACTAAGGATGTACGAGTGCAGTACCTAAGACCAGCGGTCCGAGATTCTCAGACGCCAAAAGTCTCCATTCGGGAAGGAGGAGAAGATTTAGCGAAGCCAAGGAGAGACCGTGGCTGGAGGATATTATTAAAAATTCCGGAGATGTTTTCTGCGACTTGGAGGCAATAGTTAAGCAGTTCAGGCACAGACGGTCAAGTAACAATCGACCCGCTCTGTGATACCTTAAAGGCTCCGACTCCCGAGGTAGACAGTTAGCCAAATTCACCTGCTGATTGCTCACGAGGTGTATAAAGCATGTGCGATGATGTCTGCGACAGATTTGAGTTCGCAGGCCAGGCTGAAAGACGAATGTAGGTTCGGCATCATTCGTCCAGTTAAATACCATGCATATCCTCTTCCTAGACACACAGAAATTGGCTTCTGCTGTTGGTGGAAGGCCTGAGCCCTTCAACGCGTGACGGCCCACTGGAGAATAAATCTGCCTTCCAATGGTCCTGATATCTGAGGATGTGTTGGCAGTAACCTCGTCTATTAATCATGGCTATGCAAGCGGGAAATAAAAGGAGCACTTTGAAGTGAGCAAACGCATATTCGCTTGCGGTCTTCTAATTGGCTTTCTCCGCACGCTCTTCCTCACTGTTTGGACTTGCGTTGCGCACATGTTCACATCGGATTACCAACCTCAGGACGCGTATGTGCTTGGAGTCAAAATGGGAAATGGATGACGTCTGCAAGTAGGCGGTTTAAGGGGCTTAAGTTGACGGTGCTACTAGCAGAAATGTGCCGATTTTCTAGTTAATGACCAAACAACGACCAACTAGAAGGTGTTGGATATGGCGGTGATGGCTGTGACGGTGGTGGTTTTACTGTTGGTTCTGATGCCTTTGATCTCAAATCACGATGATCGGTATTATCACTGTGAGCCGCGAAAGAGCAGACGCGGTCGCTGAAACAAGAGATTTATTAGCCTGACCTTTCGCACTTTTACTCAAATCCATCACCAGAGACATAGACAGATAAGTGGTAGTGAAATGCTCAGGTGTTGCAGTATTTATAGGATGCAGTTGCTAGGCCATTACATGCCTTTCACAGATGGCAGCTCTGAAGGGCATCACGGCTCGACTGGCAAGCTGCTGGAGTATGCGGCCGCAATGCCGTTGCAATGTCCTTGTATGTCGGTCAAGATTGTCTGCTACCACGCTCATCGCAAACTAAAAAACTGTTGCTAACTGCCGGATTTCGTCATCGACGTGGAATCTTGTGCGATTTTACTCGCCGAAACTGACACCAGCAGTAGTGGTCATGCGTACGTTCTCCTCGCTGATAACTGTTTTGCAAAACCTCAACGCGGAATATGGAGCCGGGAGGTATTTGCGTTTGCTGATCGATTGTGGACTCTAGCAGATCGCGGCCCACGTGGCTGTCGCCTCTATCACGAATTCTTGCTTTCGTCAAATTTGAATGTGTGGTTGGATCCCGTCGAATGAGTCAAAATATGGGAGCTGGCGTTGTTCCTCCTCACTACCGCTGTGTGCTCGCGTGAGCACAGTCAACGGAAACAAGATCTGTCCCTTGTCATCTTTCACAGTGAGGCCACGGCAAGGAGTGCCTCCTACGAATGTCACTACAGTACGGCGAAAAGCCGTTTTGCCGGTCGGGCCTATCAGCATCAAGGAGTAGTAATTGTAGTCGCGAAGTAGCCCAAACCGTATGCTGGCGTTAGATGCCGACTCGACAAAACACGTGAACAACATCTCGCAGATGACGGGAAGCGGCTGCGGGTGCGTGCAAACCAGTTCTGACGCGTTTACCGTGCTCCCGCCTTAATAAGCATGTTTTACATGAGGCTGCGTAGGAGGGATTTAGTGGTGGTGGTGGTGGTCGCGTGGCAGTTGAGGAAGTGGTAATAATTTTGTGGTTGATGATGTTCAGGGAATTGTTGTTTGATGAGGTGCAGATTTTAATGGTGGTTGTAGTGGCGTTGGTTCTTGCGAAGATGTATACAGTAAGGGTGGACGCATTTGTGATGTGTGTGCTGCTGCTGAGACTTTCCCCCCTCTGGAGAATCAGTCACATGAGCGGGCGTACGCAATCTACATTCCCGGTGACAGCGGGCCAAATGGCCGGCTAGTCATCACACCACCACCCAACACGGATGATGAAATTGTAGCACGTAACTACTAGGATGTGGACTTACGCATCAATTTCGAATTCAAGCGATGAACGCGAGAGCTGTCAATTATAGTCTGCATGTTGTCTCACGGCAGCTATGTACTGCATTCTTTGTGTTTCCACTAACCTTATCTGCGACTGCCCCGGATGAAGGGTTCGAGTCAGAATCCGAAATGTCAGGCCAATAAAGTTCTTGTTCCACCGATCGCGTCTTATTCTTCTGAAACAATACCACTACGACCACCTCTGCCACCATATTCAACATTACCGTCGCCACCGTTGCATTAACAAAGAAATTTCCACTACTCCAACAGCAACTCCAACATTCACCAACAACAACGACACAAATCCCAGGAAAGGCAACATCAGAGCTGACACGAACAACTTTAACACAGCAAGTGTCCTCGAAAGAAGCGTCGCAATTACCACCAAGTCAGACAACACTGAGGCCTCAGCGAAACATTTCCACGAAATCGTCCACCCTTACTGTGAATATCAGCGAAAGAAACAACTCGATTAAAACCACCACTAAAAGCTTGTAAACGTCAGACTACATATCCTTGACCATCAGCAACACTATAATCACTTTCACCACCACCACCACCACCACCACCACCACCACCACCACCACCACCACTACCACTACCACTACTTATCGACTAGTTCCTGGAACTGGCATATTCGCTTGTATCGACGTCATTAATGTCTCAGTTCTGTAGGCATGCATGATGCTTCGGTCTATTTCAGCTTGCATCTGCTATAAAATCCCTGGCTGTCCTCACTACTCATCCATAAAAAGGTCAAGCCAAAGAAAGCCTACAAGCCAGCCCCATTCAGGCCCTGCAGCATGGTAAGGAATGCCTCCTACCAAAGTCAGTCTGCTGCAGCAAAACGCCGGGTTGCCGGTTGGGCCTATCAGTATCCAGGATTAGTAATTGTAGTCGCGAAGTAGCCCAAACCGTATGCCGGCGTCAGGCGTCGACCCGACAACACATGTAAACAGAACCTGGCGGGTGGCGGGAAGCAGCCGGTGCGTGCAGAGGCATTTGCCATGCTCGCGCCTCAATGGCGTCCATGAGCATGTTTTGCATTGAATTTTTCCGTAAAAATTCAAATCTCTGTATACTGCTCACTCATTATCTCTGTTATGCAGCTACAGGTTGCGGTTGATATGCCGTCGCGAAATGTGTTGATTCCAACCAATTCTGCTGTCTATGCCTGTTTCCAATGAGAATGCTCTAGACGTCACACTGCGAAGTAATCATTGCGGTCTGATTTCCAACGCCGAATATCTAGTTAGCTTGCGTTCTTCCAAGCAGTCCGATTTGGAATTTGAATGTGACATTACACCTACTCTATACCACTAATCGCAAATTGCTTGCTCTGGGAATGAAAGGCGTGAATGTCTACCAATTCCAATCTGGACAGAAGCATATCCCCAGTGTTGCCTTTGTGCAGAGAAGATCGGTAATTTTAGCGTTAGTATTGTTTGCGCTGTTTTGGTTGCTGACTATGTTGTTGATGATTAATAACATGAAGATGATTATGACGATAATGATCCTGCTGATGATATGGATGATCGTAAAGATAATGACGGTGATGTTTACGACAGAGACATTAATCTGTGAAAAAACGACCGGGGTGATGATAATGTTCGTGATGCCGATGCCTTCCCTTAGTTGCGGTTAATCTGGACTGTCCTTCGTTGGCGATATCTTTGGCGGTAGTTTGGAAACCTTGAATGCAATTATAAAGGCAGAGCGGGTTCGAAATTATTCGGGAATTGGAAAAGTTTTTGGAAATGAAAGAATGGAAGAAGACGAAATTTTTTCCGAATCAGCGAAAGATTGAATTTTTCTAATGCAGTTTTTCCATGAAATATAATTATAGTTTTAGGGGCATCGAAAATAAACGAGAAAAATGCGTGCTAAATACGTAGTCATTTTAAGAGATTGTAGATTTGCATGCCGCCGGAAGAAAACTAATTCGAATGCGGACATATTGTGTTGACAGATATTTGCATCGGAATGATAAGTTTACAACCCTACTTAATTAATCTTCTCAAAACGAAAACGTATTTCGGAATTCCGGTTGACATTTCATGAGTTGCCCCAACTACTTTAGTATCATAATAATTTGAACTCGCCAAGATTTTGAGTTGTTAATATACTTATTTTCGATCTTATGTAAATATGGCACTTAGTAAACAAGGATTATTAATGTAATATGAACTTTCGAAATTGATTCTCGATATCCTTATAAATTCAAATACATTTCATAGTATAAAGGGACAAAATATGCTTTCTTGTACTGATTCGGTAGCAAATTGCTTTCTCTCTTCAAATTTTATAAACAAAGAAATTGTACCCTTTGGTTCCAAAAAGTTCATTTAATTCCCAGATAATTTTTAGTCAAGTCTACCTCTGCATCTGCGTTTAGCATTTTCAGGCTAAACCTTACTCTTTGCACTCAACAAAATCAGACACACCTCGGTGCCCTAAGAAAGCAATGAAAATCTCATGCAATCTTGCATTTGATGCGCACTATATTCTATAATTCATTAATAAGAAGACAAGTATGATCCTGTATGAATGGATATCTTGAGGTTTTAAGGAGTCTCAAAATCAAAAACTTACCTATATTAAATCACAAGAACTAGGACACTGCGTCGAAAATTGTGAGATATAGACATGTCAGCGTTGAAAGAAGCAACCACCTACATATCCACAAGAATTCTCTGGTGAATTCAGTCGCAACTGCTCGCTTGTAATGGAAGACATTTGAAGTCATCACCTGATCCGCTGGAGAGGCGGAGTGGGTGGTTGTGTGTGTGTGGTGAGTGTACTATTCTGAGCCACCACAGTTGGACAGACAGAGCGTCCATTTCGACGATGTACACCGTGTGCTCCAATGAAACGTTGGCAGGAAGCCTGGAATGCGTTTTCGGCTTCGAAGTATTATGTAGACGGAGTTGCATTACTGATTGTCCCCTGACGTACAGTTAGTGGGCTAACTCATGAAATGCCAACCGAAATTCCGAAATAGATTTTCCTTTCGAAATGCTCCATTAAGAAGTGTTGTTAAACTAGTCAGCCTGCAAAATAATTCTATAGTAGTTCAGTTACCTCAACGTGACACCCATCGAACGAACTTCCGTCCGGCCGTATACAAAAGCTGCACTCTGTAATAATGACTATTTAATTAGCATGCATTTTCCCACTGATTTTCTGTGCGCCTAAATTTACATTTCATACAAAAAATGCCGATTATTTTTCATGGAATACATGAATAAAAATATTCATTCTTCCGCTGCTTCGGTAGAAAATTATGTCTTCTTCCAATTTTATACTCGAAGGAAATGTATAATTGGGGTTTAAAAAAGTTTCTAATTATAAGATATTTCAATACTTGGAAAGGACTTTTCGTAGACCGTGATATATCTGCATTTATTCATGCGGTTCGTAAAGTAAACAAAATGGATCAAATCCACTACTAAATTTTATGAAATCCAAATTGCTTCCACTTAATACCGTAGAGAAAAACATGGCATTTCGTATGCGGAAAATATACGGCTTGTAGTTTGGAAACCTTGAATGCAAGTATAAACGCAGAGCGGGTTCAAAATTATTCGGGAAATGGAAAAGTTTTTGGAAGTCGAAGAGTGGAAGAAGACGTAATTTTTTACCGAATTAACGAAAGATCGAATTTTTCTAATGCACGTTTTCCATGAAATATAATTGTAGTTTTAGGAGCATCGAAAATAGACGAGGAAAATGCGTGCTACTTCAGTGGTCATTTTAACAGATTGCTGTTTTTGCATGCCGCAGGATTGAAGCTCATTCCAAAGCCGGCATCATTTGGTGACAGCTTCATGCAACACGATGATTAATTATACAACCCTACTTAATTAATCTTCTCAAAACGAAAACGTAGTTCGGAATTTAGGTTGAAATTTCGTTAGTTACACCAACTACTGTAGTATCATTATAATTTGAACTGGCCAAGATTTTGAAATTTTAATATAGTTCTTTTTGTTCTTCTGTAAAAATGGCACTTAGTAAACAAGGATTATTGATGTGGTATGAACTTTCGACATTGATTCTCGATACATTTATAAATTCAAATAGATGTCATTGTAAAAAGGAACAAAAATATATTTTCTTGTACTGATTCGGTAGCAAATTGCGCTCTCTATCTATCTCTCTTCAAATGATATACACGAAGAAAGAGTAGCCATTGGTTTCAAAAAGTACATTTAATTCCCCGATAACTTTGAGTCCAGGCTACCTTTGCATTTGCGTTCGGCTGTTTCAGCCTGCAAGGGCAATTTGTTCTCCAAAAAATCAAACACCCCTCGGTGCCTTAAGAAAGCCATGAAAAGCTCAAGCAATCTTGCATTTGATGCGCACAATATTGTATTATTCATAAATAAACAGACAAGTAAGATCATGTGTGAATGGATATCTTGAAGTCTTATAGAGTCTGAAAGTCAAAAACTTTCCTAATTTAAATAACAAAAACTTGGACGCTGCGCCGAAAATTGTAAGCTATAGACATGTCAGCGTTGGAAGCAGCAATCACCTGTATATCCACAAGAATTCTCTGGTGAATGCAGTCGCAACTGTTGGCCAAAAAGCATGCACGAGCTGCATCCACTGTAGCTTTAAGTCGACTGTAAGCAAGTCGCCACCAGAAAAGCAGTTATAGGCATGCATGACAGACGCGCAGCTCACCTCCGACGCGGCATCGACTCACCCCAATCGCGAGCAAATATTCATGTTTGCTAGCAAGTCAGCGCCTTACGCCGGCAAACGGTTTGGGCTACTTCGTTGAGATCATCATGCCCAATTACTTGGCCCGACCCGGCAACCCGGCTTTTGTCCCAGTCTACAATAAGTTCATTTTTAGGCATGCCCTGTGCGTTGGCTTGTGAGGAAAGACATTTGAAGTCATCACCTGCTTCGCTGGAGAGGGGGAGTGGGTGGTTGTGTGTGTGGTGAGTGTACTATTCCGAGCCACCAGAGTTGGACAGACAGAGCGTCCATTTCGACGATGTACACCGTGTGCTCTACCGCAGCAGTGTGAGAGGGGGACGGCGAATTGAGCGCGAATATGTTTGTTTTTATATTAGACTTGCTCTTTATCTACCACGCTCTGGTCTTTCTTCATCCTGCTGACACTTTCGCCACGAAAATATCGAGCAGACCGGATGTGAGTGAATTCGCAAGTGGCTGACATCACGAAACGCGAATATTCAATGTGGCCGAGCCACCACAGTTGGACAGACAGAGCGTCCTCCGAGTATTAATATTTGTAATGTGTGTGCCGGACTCAGATCTATTCCGTGCTGGTCCACCGTATCTACCGCGTTTTCCGTTTTTTGCACACGTAAAGATGTTAGTCAACTATAAAGTCTCTCTCACGCTCCGTGTGAAGACGCCATGATGCTACGACAGCAGTAAGTGTGTAGGGCTCCGTGCTCCGATCCTGTGTGTGGTGGGCGTCACCTGTCTAGCTAGCTTGTTTTCGTGGGTTCACAAAAGCGTCGCAAAGATGCTCGTGGTGAACTTGACATGCACGGTTTCTTTGGAATCGGAGCGTAATGCCTACATTGCCGGTTCAGAAAATCGCATCTGCTCAACATACGCTGGTTTCAGCTCCACGGTAGGAAGGTTGAGCTGTTCCACGTCAACCAGGCCCTCCAATATTTGCTGGGGCTAAGGAATAAGTACCCACAGGCATTGCAAGCGGTTTTTGAATAAATACCTGGGGAGTGGAGTTTGGGGTTGGAGTTGATGTTAAACGTTGGCCGTTACGGTTTGGGATAGGAGGATTGGATTTGAAGTTAGGAAACGGGAGTAAGTAGTCACTGAAATTTGGATTAAGGCTACTTGTAGTGCCGTGAAGGGGTGTCTATTCTCATGTCCAATTCACATTGTACACGCAGACATCGGTCACTGTTCTAGACTAGGGACGTTCGTTGACTCGCAGATATCCATGTGACAAAGGAAGTGTTTTTTCAAGGAAACAGCATTCCTTCCAAAAGCGCAATGACATTAAATAACTTATTATTATTATTATTAAAGTACAATCGCACATTCCCAATAGCTTTTCTTTAGCATACAATAACTTGACCTCGCCGCCAATGCGTTACCAGGCCACACCTGTAAAAAACACTATTACCACCGACCCCGTATTAGAGGTGACTGGGATTTGCTTACTTAAGTTGGGACTACCAAACCACATCCGACCTACTTGAACTCCCCACGGATTCCAGTCGGCTGTCTGAAAATACGACCAAACCCTGGAGTACTACAATGCTATACTTGTAGATTGGCATGACTAAATATGACGGCCCATAAATATTTGGCTATGTTTACACTGTTGAGTGGTCGTTTAAGTATAGTTTATCAAATGTAAAACGCAATGGCTACTGCGTACTAGGCAATAATATGATGATATAGGATGGTCTGCACCGGAATTTGCGCATATTCGTAGTTAGAATGGCGAAATATTGGAGAACAAAAGGAAAGAGCCTAAAGGACTTTAAAAGAAAGTGGACGGTTAAAATGTGACGTTTTATAACTAAGGATGTACGAGTGCAGTACCTAAGACCAGCGGTCTAAGATTCTCAGACGCCAAATGTCTCCATTCGGGAAGGAGGAGAAGATTTAGCGAAGCCAAGGAGAGGTCGCGGCTGGAGGATATTATTAAAAATTCCGGAGATGTTTTCTTCGACTTGGAGGTAACAGTTAAGCAGTTCAGGCACAGACGGCCAAGTAACAATCGACCCGCTCTGTGATACCTTACAGGCTCCGACTCCCCAGGTAGACAGTTAGCCAAATTCACCGGCTGATTGCTCACGAGGTGTATAAAGCATGTGCGATGATGTCTGCGACAGATTTGAGTTCGCAGGCCAGGCTGAAAGACGAATGTAGGTTCGGAATCATTCGTCCAGTTAAATACCATGCAAATCCTCTTCCCAGACACACAGAAATTGGCTTCTGCTGTTGGTGGTGATGGAAGGCCTGAGCCCTTCAACGTTTGACGGCTCACTGGAGAATAAATCTGCCTTCCAATGGTCCTGATATCTGAGGAGGTATTGGCCTAAAGCTCGTCTATTAATCATGGCTAAGCAAGTGGAAAATAAAAGAACTACTTTCAACCGAGCAATAGCATATTCTCTTGCGGTCTTCTCATTGGTTTTCTCCGCACGCTCTTCCTCACTGTTTCGACTTGCGTTGCGCACATGTTCACATCGGATTACCTGCCTCAGGACGCGTATGTGCTTGGAGTCAAAATGGGAAATGGATGACGACTGCAATATGGTGGCTTGAAGGGCTTAAGTTGACGGTGGATGATCACTATCAGAGCTGTGCCGATTTTCTAGTTAAAGACAAATCAACGACCATCTAGTAGGTGTTGGATATGGCGGTGATGGCTGTGACGGTGGTGGATTTACTGTTGGTTCTGATGTCTTTGGTCGCAAATCACGACGATCGGTATTATCACTGTGAGCCGCGAAAGAGCAGGCACGGTCGCTGAAACAAGAGATTTATTAGCCTGACCTTTCGCACTTTTACTCAAATCCATCACCAGAGACAGACACAAATAAGTGGTAGTGAAATGCTCAGTTGTTGCAGTATTTATAGGATGCAGTTGCTAGGCCATTACATGCCTATCACAGATGGCAGCTCTGAAGGGCATCACGGCTCGACTGACAAGCTGTTGATGAATGCAGCCGCAATGCCGTTGCAATGTCCTTGTTTGTCGGTCAAGATTATCGGCTACCACGCTCATCGCAAACTAACAAACTGCTGCTAACTGCCGGATTTTGTCATCGACGTGGAATCTTGTGCGATTTGGCTCGCCGAAACTGACACCAGCAGTAGTGGTCATGCGTACGTTCTCCTCGCTGATAACTATTTTGCAAAACCACAACGCAGAATATGGAGCCGGGAGGTATTGGCATCTGCTGATCGATTGTGGACTCGAGCAGATCGCGGCCCACGTGTTTGACGCCTCTAGCACGAATTCTTGCTTTCGTCAAATTTGAATGTGTGGTTGGATCCCGTCGAATGAGTCAAGATATGGGAGCTGGCGTTGTTCATCCTGACTACCGCTGCGTGCTCGCGTCAGCACACTCAACGGAAACAAGATCTGCCCCTGGTCATCTTCCGCAGTGAGGCCACGGCAAGGAGTGCCTCCTACGAATGTCATTACAGTACTGCGAGAAGCCGGGTTGACGGTCGGGCCTATCAGCATCCAGGAGTAATAATTGGGGTCGCGAAGTAGCCCAAACCATATGCTGGCGTTAGATGCCGACTCGACAAAACACGTGAACAACATCTCGCAGATGACGGGAAGCGGCGGCGGGTGCGTGCAAACCAGGTCTGACGAGTTGACCGTGCTCCCGCCTTAATAAGCATGTTTTGCATGAGGATTTGGTGGTGGTGGTGGTGGTGGTGGTGGTCGCGGTAGCAGTTAAGGAAGTTGTAATAATTTTGTTGTTGATGATGTTCAACCTTACTGTGAATATCAGCGAAAGAAACAACGCAATTATACCACCACTAAAAGCTTGTAAACGTCAGACTATATTTCCTTGACTACCAGCAACTCTATAATCAATTTCACCACCACTACCACCACCACCACCACCACCACCACCACCACACTACCACCACATTACCA
>CACRXP010000311.1:210442-229917 GCA_902702965.1 Spirometra erinaceieuropaei
CTACCACCACCACATCACGACAAACATCAAAACCATCACCACCAACACCACCACCACAACCACCAACACCACCAGCGCCACCACAACCAACACCACCACCACGAACACCACCACCACCACCAACACCACCACCAGCAACACCACCACCACCACCACTACTTATCGACTAGTTCCTGGAACTGGCATATTCGCTTGTATCGACGTCATTAATGTCTCAGTTCTGTAGGCATGCATGATGCTTCGGTCTTTTTCAGCTTGCCTCTGCTATAAAATCCCAGGCTGTCCTCATTAGTCATCCATAATAAGGTCAAGCCCAAGAAAGCCTACAAGCCAGCCCCATTCAGGCCTCGCAGCACGGTAAGGAATGCCTCCTACAAAAGTCAGTCTACTGCCTCAAAACGCCGGGTTGCAGGTTGGGCCTATCAGTATCCAGGATTAGTAATTGTAGTCGCGAAGTAGCCCAAACCGCGTGCCGGCGTCAAGCGCCGACCCGACAACACATGTAAACAGAACCTGGCGGGTGGCGGGAAGCAGCTGGTGCGTGCAGAGGCATTTGCCATGCTCGCGCCTCAATGGCGTCTATGAGCATGTTTTGCATTGAAGTTTTCCGTAAAAATTCAAATTTCTGAAGATTGCTCACTCATTATCACTGTTATGCAGCTACGGGTTGCGGTTGATATGCCGTCGCGAAATTTGTTGATTCCGACCAATTCTGCTGTGCATGCCTGTTTCAAATGAGAAAGCTGTAAGGGCCACATTGCGAAGTAATCATTGCGGTCTGATTTCCAACGCCGAATATCTAGTTAGCTTGCATTCTTCCAAGCAGTCTGATCTGGAATGTGAATGTGACATTACACCCACTCTAGACTACTAATAGCAACTTGCTTGCTTTGGGACTGAAAGACGTTAATGTCTACTAATTCCAATCTGGACGGGAGCATATCCCCAGTGGTATCTTTGTGTAGAGAAGATCGATGATTTTAGCGTTAGTATTGTTTGCGCTGTTTTGGTTGCTGACTATGTTGTTGATGATTAATAACATGAAGATGATTATGACGATAATGATCCTGCTGATTATACGGATGATCGTAAAGATTATGACGGGGATGTTTACGACAGAGACATTAATCAGTGAAAAAATGACCGGATTCATGATAATGTTCGTGATGCCGATGCCTTCCCTTAGTTGCGGTTAATCTGGACTGTCCTTAGTTGGCAATATCTTAGGCGGTAGTTTTGACGATGACGGAATGCCATGATTTCTTTTCTTGTTTTCCTATTTCTAGGTTCGTTTGTCGTTGTATATGGTGTTTTGGAGAATGACAAGGAATTAAGTAATTTGGTGAGCACCGTCATCCGTTCTTCTGGAAGCCCGACTGTTAACCTGCACCAGACTGAATTTTGTAGGAGCCATTCATTGCCGTAGTCCTGGATGTGGGTAATGGGCGCAGTCAGCTCTAGTCTTCTGTAAGCAAGTCGCCACTGCAAGAGCACGCGTAGGCATGCATGATAGACGCGCAGCTCAACTCCGACGCGACATCAATTCACCCATCACCAGTAAATATTCATATGCGTTGGCAAGTCGGCGCCTTAAGCCAGAAAACGGTTTGGACTACTTCGTTGAGACAGTCATTCCTAAATACTTGGCCCGACCGACGATCCTGCTTTTGGCACTGCCTGCAATAAGTCCACTTTAAGGCATGCTCTGTGCGTTGGCATGTGGTTGAAGATATTTGAACGCAAAATCTGCTACGTTGGACAGGCAGAGTGGGTGGGTAAATGGTGAGTGTGCCGAGGGCCACCACAGTACCAGAGTTTGAACGTCCATTTCGACGATGTCTTCCGTGTGCTCTGATGAAACTTTGGCAGGAATTCTGGACTTTGTTTTAAGCCTGGAAGTAGTATTTAGGCGGAGTTGCATTACTGATTGTCTCGTGACATAGTATCATAATAATATGGACTTGCCAATATTGTGAATTTTTAATAGAGTATATTCGATCTTCTGTAAAAGCGGCAGTGAGTAAACAATGATTATTGATGTGATATGAACTTTCGACATTGATTCACGATATGTTTATAAATTCAAACATATTTTATGGATAACAGCAACAAAAATATGCTTTTGTGTACTGATTTGGTGGCAAATTGCTCTCTCTCTCTCTCGCTTCACATTTTAAACACAAAGAAATAATATCCTTTGGTTTCGAAAAGTTTGTTTAATTCTCCGATAAATTTGAGGAAAGGCACCCTTTGCATCTGCCTTTAGCCGATTCAGACTGTAAGAGCAATTTGACCTGCAAAAAATCAGGCACCCCTCGGTGCCTTAAGAAAGCCATGAAAAGCTCATGCGATCTTGCGTTTGATGCGCACAATATTGTATAATTCATTAATAAACAGACAAGTAAGATGCTGTATGAATAGATATCTTGAGGTCTGAAGGAGTCCCATTTTAAATCACAAGAACTTGGACACTGCGATGAAAATCGTGAGATATAGACATGTCAGCCTTGGAAGCAGCAATCACCTGCATATCCACAAGAATTCTCTGGTGAATGCAGTCCCAACTGTTGGCCAAAAAGCATGCACGAGCTGCATCCACTGTAGCTTTTAGTCGACTGTAAGCAAGTCGCCACCAGAAAAGCAGTTATAGGCATGCATGACAGACGCGCAGCTCACCTCCGACGCGCCATCGACTCACCCCAATCGCGAGCAAATATTCATGTTTGCTAGCAAGTCAGCGCCTTACGCCGGCAAACGGTTTGGGCTACTTCGTTGAGATCATCATGCCCAATTACTTGGCCCGACCCGGCAACCCGGCTTTTGTCCCAGCCTGCAATAAGTCCATTTTGAGGCATGCCCTGGGCGTTGGCTTGTGATGGAAGACATTTGAAGTCATCACCTGTTTCGCTGGGGAGGCGGAGTGGGTGGTTGTGTGTGTGGTGAGTGTACTATTCCGAGCCACCACAGTTGGACAGACAGAGCGTCCATTTCGACGATGTACACCGTGTGCTCTAATGAAACGTTGGCAGGAATTCTGGAATGCGTTTTCGACTTCGAAGTGTTATGTAGACGGAGTTGCATTACTGATTGTCCCCTGACGTACAGTTAGTGGGCTAACTCATGAAATGTGAACCAAAATTCCGAAATAGATTTTCCTTTCGAAAAGCTTAATAAAGAAGGGTTTTAAAACTAGTCAGCCTGCGAAATAATTCTATAATTGTTCAGTCACCGCAGCGTGAAAGCCATCGAACGAACTTCCGTCCGGGCGTAAACAAAACCTGCACTCTGCAAAAAGGACTATTTGATTAGCATGCATTTTTTACACGGATTTTCTATGCGCTTAAATAATTCAATTATATTTCATGTAAAAATGCCAATTATATTTCATGGAAATCATGAATAAAAATATGCATTCTTCCACTAATCCGTTAGAAAATTAAGTCTTCTTGCAATTTTATACTTGAAGGAAAAGTATAATTGGGGTTTAAATAAGTTTCTAATTATGAGATTTTTCAATACTTGGAAAGGACCTTTCGCAAAACCTCATATCTCTGCATTTACCAATGCGGCTCGTATAGTAAACATTATGGATCAAATCCACTACTAAATTTTATGAACTCCAAATTGTTTCCACTTAATACTGTAGAGAAATACATGGCTTTCCGTTCGCGAAAAATATACGGCTTGTAGTTTGGAAACCTTGAATGCAAGTATAACGGCAGAGCGGGTTCGAAATTATTCGGGAATTGGAAAAGATTTGGAAGTCGAAGAGTGGAAGAAGACGTACATTTTACTGAATCAGCGAAAGATTCAATATTTCTAATGCACGTTTTCCATGAAATATAATTGTAGTTTTAGGAGTATCGAAAATAGACGAGGAAAATGCGTGCTTCTTAAGTGGTCATTTTAACAGAGTGCAGTTTTTACATGCCGCCGGAAGGAAGATCATTCGAAAGCCGGCATCTTGGGGTTTCAGTTTCAGATTATTAGGGGAAATATAGGCTAGCGCCTTTGAACTCCCTATTTTTTACAAGTCGTGGGAGATAAACATTGATATTCGGAATGTGAAAAAGGGGTTTTGTTCATAATCGCTGACAGCTTGTCAAAAAAGAGTACTCAATAACGGTTACTAACTAGTTACATGTAGTATAAAGATGTTTAAGTTGGTATCGGGTTATGTGCGTAGATGAAAGGCTGGTTACTGGGAGGCTTGATGCGCGTCAAGTCTTAACTTAAAGGAATTCACACAGGAGGATATTGCAACATCGTTGGGCCGGGCATTCCACGCTGCAACCACTCTGTGACTGAAAAAGTACTTTCTTCCATTGATCCTTGCTTTCCCGGCGCGTAGTTTTAGTCGATGACCGCGCAAAGTGGGCGTGCTAGCCTGTGTGAAATAATCAGTGGGTTCTAAACAACAGTCTAGGCAGTTGATAATGCGAAATGCAAGTATAAAGTCGCCACGTAATTGCCTGTAGGAAAGTGGAAACAGGTTGAGAGTTGACAGTCGGGATTCGTAAGACAGCGCTGCCAGACCTTGTGTCATTTTGGTCGCCCGTCTCTGGACCTTCTCCAAAACGGTATAGTCCTTGACAGTCCAAAATCTCCACGCCTGTATGGCGTATTCTAGATGGGGCCTCACGTAGGTGCCAAATATTTTTGAAAAGTTGTCTGAGTCAAATCCCATAAATGCTCGCTTAATGAGTTGCAGTGTAGCCATAGCCGATTTAGCTGCCTTCGCGCAATGCAGTGTTGGCTTGAGTGAAGATGTAATCCATACACCCAAGTCCTTCTGACTGTCAACCTGTTGCAGTGGTGTGCCGTCTAGAAAGTAAGTCCTGGGGCTGGAGGCTCTGAAACTGCCTAGTTGAAGAAAGTTTCACTTGCTTATATTAAAGGGCATAAGCCAGCGCTTTGACCAGTCTTCGAGCCTGTTCAGGTTTGCTTGCAGGTGGTGTGCGTCTGCCGCATTGTGAATAACTTTCCACAATTTAATGTCGTCGGCAAACGGGATGGCATCACAGTCTAAGTCCTTGACGCAGTCATTTATGAACACGAGGAATAACGTGGGACCTAAGACTGAGCCCTGTGGGACGCCACTCACCACGCTTACCTCTGAGGACTGTTGACGCCCGACCTGCACTCTTTGGGACCGTCCAGCCAAAAAGCTCTGGATCCATACAAGAAGTCATCCACGAATTCCAGCCTTGCGCAGTTTGTGCAAGAGACGTTGGTGGGGAACGCTGTCGAAGGCCTTTTTGAAGTCGATGTAGATGGCGTGCACCACACTACCTTCATCGCGTGCTTTGGTCCAGCGTTCGAGCGTAAAGAGCAGATTCGTGAGGCAGGACCTACCACTTCGAAAGCCGTGTTGTGCATCCGAGAGGAGGTGGTGCTGCTCGAGAAACGGCATCAAGGCCTTCTTAATGATCTTCTCCATGATTTTGCAACAGATGGACGTAAGACTCACTGGCCTGTAGTTATTCGCAGACGCACGACTTCCGCTCTTAAAAAGCGGAGTGATGTTAGCGGACTTCCAATCAGAGGGCAGGCATCCAGTAAGAAATGACGTTTGGAAGATCAAGGCTCATGGATTGGACATTTCGGGAGCAAGCTCCTTCAGCAGCTTGGCGGGGATTGCATCAGGGCCTGGGGAGGTCGATTCTTTCAGAATAAGTAACTCATTCCGAACAATTACTTCGGTGAAGAATACGGCTTCAAGGGTAGGCGTTTCTTCGTCTTCACAAATGGGGGAGAAAAAATCTGGTTCACTTGTCACGACGGACCGGAAGAACTGAGAGAGGTATTCAGCCTTATCCTTGTCATCGGAGAATTCCATTGCATCGGCTGTTCGCAGCAGTGGGATGGGGTCTTTGTTACGCGTGCTCTGTCTTATGTAGCTGTAGGGGACTTTGGGATTAACCCAGACACGGTTCAGAAGATCCGTTTCAGAGGATTACCGATCTTTGGCGATGAGAATTTTGAACCGATTTTTCTGTAACTTATAACTGCTTAGGGATTCTGGCGTTCGGTCAGTCAGGGATCTTTTGCACAGCTTCCTCTTCTTGGTTAACTTCATTCTTTGAGGACGGAGTCAGCCAGCGGGGTCTATTTGTTAGTCTTCTGCGCATGATTGGGCAATGGTTGGAGATGAGGTTGTGGACTAACTCTTTGAACTGACACCAAACCTCTTCGACATCGCCAGATAGAGTGAATGCCCAGTCGATAGAACTAAAATCCCTTCTCATCTGTTCGAAATCTCCGCGCCAAATATTGGGTCGGGAATCAAGCGGTTGTGCAGGCAGGGAGAATAAGGTGTATTCGCACATGAGAACTACATGGTCACACTGACCCAACGGGGGGAGGCAATTCACAACGTCGATATTGTCAGAGGACTTGATGAACACTAGATCAAGGCAATTCAGATCAGATCAGATCAGATCAGATTTATTAAGTGAAAAGTAGGCGAACGCCTTTGAACTCTCTTTTGGTTACAATAACGTCATAAAAAACAATGTGTAAGGCAAGTGTGAAAAAAATTAGGTAAGTAATTACATACAACAAGCATTGGTCACTGGTATGAATTTGTCTGTGAATGCCTTCTGTGTCAAGATTGTACAATATCCAGTACGGCAATGAATGGACCAAGTAATATCAAAGCAAGCGCATCTGTGGCGGTCAGGAGATAGCGAAAATTGTAAAACATAATGTTACTAAAATATAGGGAGTAGCATGCTTTTTAACATAAATAGTTGGATAGGACGGGTGGCACAGGGGGGGGTTCGTTAGTTTCTGATGCTGTGGAGGTACATATCACTGTACTGGTCAAGCTTTCTCTTAAATGAGTCCACGGATGAGGACATGACGACATCCACAGGTAGGGCGTTCCATGCCTTTACCACTCTGTGGCTGAAGAAGGACCTTCTTGCGTCCAGTCTCGCTCCTGTCACACGTAGTTTTAGAGGGTGTCCTCTCAAACTAGTAGTGGTGGCCAGCTCAAAGAAGTCGCCGGATGCGAGGCAGCAGTCCTGACCCCGTAACATTCTAAACGTTTGAATTAAGTCGCCACGGATTTGTCTGTAGTCCAGGGGAAAGAGGTTAAGATTTGAAAGTCTGGTTTCGTAAGGTAGGTTTTTATGACCTTTGACAATCTTGGTTGCCCGTCGTTGGACTTTTTCGAGGGTGGTACGATCCTTAACAGTCCAGGGTCTCCAGGCCTGAATGGCAAATTCTAACTGTGGGCGCACAAATATCCCGAGGACCTTGCGGAAGCACTCTTCATCGAACTTGGCAAATGCCCGCTTGATGAGATATAAGCTGGACATTGCAGATTTCGCTGCTTTCAAGCAGTGGAATGATGGCTTAATGAAGATGTTATCCACACCCCTAGGTCCTTCTGAACCTCTACCAGTGGCAGCGGTGTGTGATTTAGATAGTACGTCTGCCGGTGCGCAGAGCTGGTTCTGCCAATCCTCAGAATGTTGCATTTGGTAACATTAAATGGGAGGAGCCAGTGGCCTGACCATTTTTCGAGTCGGCCTAAGTTTGCCTGTAAATTTGCTTCATCGTCCTCGTTGCGGATGACGGTCCAAAGCTTTATATCGTCAGCAAACATTGCAGTCTTGCAGTCCAATCCATGGATACAGTCATCAATATAGATGAGGAAGAGGATAGGGCCAAGAACGGAGCCCTGAGGTACTCCGCTCGTAACCGTCACCTCTGCCGAGTGCTGGCCACCAAGACGAACAGTCTGGGACCGACCGACCAAAAAGTTTTCAATTCACTTCAAAAGCTTGCCTCTTACCCGTATGCGGCTGAGCTTGTGTAGGAGACGTTGGTGTGGCACGCTGTCAAATGCCTTCTTGAAGTCTATGTAGGCCACATGCACAACGTTTCCTTCATCAATCGCTCGGGTCCACTGTTCAAGACAGTAGAGTAGATTGGTTAAGCAGGACCTCCCTCTGCGGAAACCGTGCTGTGCATCGCACAGAAGATGATTTTGCTCTAAAAACCGCATCAGTTCGCGTTTGATTATTCGCTCCATAACTTTGCAGCATATGGAGGTGAGGCTTACCGATCAGTAGTTGTTTGCGGAAGCGCGACTGCCATTTTTATGAATCGGTGAAATCCACGCAGTCTTCCACTCAGGAGGCAGTCTGCCTGCATCAAGAGAGGCTTGGAAGAGGACGCTCAGAGGTTCTGCCAATTCTGTGGCCAATTCCTTCAACAACTTTGCCGGTATTTCGTCAGGACCGGGCGAAGTCCTTTCTTTTAGCTTCATTAATTCCTGTTGAACAATAGGTTTTGTGAGAACCACTGAGTCAATTGTCGGGACATTGTCCACATTACAGTGATCAGTGGGTACAGCGACTTCTCTCGTAAAGACCGACTGAAAGAACCTGGACAGATGTTCGGCCTTTTCGTCGTCCTTGTAAAGTTCAACGCCATCATCAGTTTTTAGCATAGGGATGGGATCCCTGTTGCGAGTACTTTGTCTTATGTAGTTGAAGAAAAGCTTTGGGTTTTCTCCTGCACAGTTTAAAAGGTTACCCTCGAAGTCTTGGCAATTTTTGTAAACAAGGCACTTTACCCTATTCCGCTGAGCCTTATACCTATTTCTTGATTCAGTTGTCTTGTCCCTAAGATATGCTTTCCACAGCTTTTGCTTACGGTTTACTTCAACTTTTAGTGAACCCTTAAGCCATCGCGGCCTGCTGGTGATTTTCTTTTTCGACATAGGGCATTATCTGGTGATAAGTTCATTCAGTATGGCCTTAAGTTCTAACCAGTCCTTGAGGACACACCCCGTAAATGCTGCTTTCCAGTCTCTACGACGCATGTCGACACGCATTTGGTTGAAGTCACCACGCCATATGTTGCGTCTAATCACGATGCTTTGATCGGGTACAGAGAAGAGAGAATACTCCCACTGTAGGACTACATGGTCGCTTTTTCCGAGAGGGGGTAGACAGTTTACAACATCAACGCTTTCCGGTGCCTTTGTCAATACAAGGTCTAGGCAGTTAGCTAGTTGTCCTTCACGTAGTCTGGTTGGGGATAAGACGTGTTGTGTGAGATGCGATCTTTGCACAGAATTTAGGAGGCGGCGATCAAAGTTAAATTCTGAGCCCGGGGCAGAAGTCAGATTCCAGTCGATATTCGGAGCGTTAAAGTCGCCCATAATCATGACATTGGGTCGGAGGGAAATCGCTTCTAATTCCTCTAGTAGACTACTGTCTGATTGCGGGTCATTCCTCGGTGGGCGGTAGACCGTCAGGATCTCGAGAGGTTGTGACCCCGGCGTTTTGACGGTGAGCCAAATCGTTTCAGTTGTGCGCGCGAGCTGTCCCTCTTTTTCTGACGCAAAAAGGCCATATTTGACATACACGAGCACACCTCCACCTTGACGTCCCAACCTGTCCTTTCTGAACAAGTGATAACCAGATAAAGCGATTTCGCGATCGTCTACGCTCGCGGACAGCCACGTTTCAGTTATGGATATAACATCGGGTAAGGTTTGGTCAACGTAGATTTTAAGCTCATCTAATTTAGATAGCAGACTTTGCGCATTGGAATACAAGCATTTTAGCTTTTTTTCCTTTGGTAAGCCGGCTATGACGCCGCCTTTGCCAATTGTCTCGGCTGTGGCGACATACGCACGGGCAGTGTCCATATGAAGCGGGACGGTCGCTCGATTATGCAGTTGTTGTAGATAACCAGGCCTTGTTCGCCATTCGTTTGTCGCAGCCTTAGCTCCTGAACTAACTGCCGGCGTTTTATCCGCTCCGGTGGTGTGTAATCCGGCTGAAAAAGAACTCCTTGGTGGAAATATTTTAACCTAAAACGTCTTGAGAGGATGAGATCAACATGCTCTTTGCAACTCAGAACAATTTTAAGGGGCCTAGGATGCGGTGGAATAGCGGGTTCAGTAGAGCGCTTTCCGAGTCTGAAGGCTTTCAACACGGAAATTTCTTCGTCGGGTTGAAGCAGTGTGTTTAGAAGACCTTGGAACAAGCCGAGATCAGCTAATACGCGTTCTTTAGGTGTATCTGCTTGAGGCTCCTGAAGTCCCTGTATTACTAGGCACTGTTCTCGGAGCGGCCGGTCTTGGTTGCGTGATGTTGGTGACTTGGGAGTTCCTGGCGAACCATTCATGATGACATTCTGGTTGCCATCCACTCCAGGGATCTTTTCTGCAGCTAATGGTTTCGTGTTTGGA
Organism: Spirometra erinaceieuropaei; assembly: GCA_902702965.1. Taxonomy (NCBI): domain Eukaryota; kingdom Metazoa; phylum Platyhelminthes; class Cestoda; order Diphyllobothriidea; family Diphyllobothriidae; genus Spirometra; species Spirometra erinaceieuropaei. The sequence continues at coordinate 220,662 of CACRXP010000311.1, forward strand.
GCAATACTGCTCATGTCTTTTATGTCAATACAGAGGATATGCGCATTTGCCGCGTCTGTGTCTACGCTGGCGCTGGAGGTTTCTGTCGATTGCTCAGACGAGCTCTGCTTTTCCACCCCAGGAAGTTCCTTTCTTCGGGTACTCCGAAGTCGTCCGATTTCCGTCTCTCTCTTTTCAGTCATCAGTCCCCTTTGATTTAACTGACCTCAGTTGCATGTGAACGGTCTGAGTCTTATTATTAATTCCTTGGTTCTCCTCGGTCACATTGCGGGGGGCAGTGAGCGTCTGCTTTCTGCTCTTCTGCGGCGGATTAATATCATGCCTTGTCATATTCTCCGCGATTTCCTCTGAGGTTTCCGTCCATGTAGTAGTCTTTTCTATGTCGAATCCTTTTACCTTCTTCTGTGGTGGAGATCGGACAGCTTCTACTCTGCCAGTGAGCTGGTCATTGTTCTTCAGCTGAGCAGTTCTCAATGATGAGAGTGTACTGCCATTATCACTTCGCAACTTAGTTTGCGATTTTGGAGTGTCGTTTATCATCGCTTTTGGTGAGGGTGAGGCTGTATGTTCATGTTTCCGTTTACCTTTTCTCTTAGCACTCTGTTTATTTCTGCAGCCAGCGATCTCCTGAAACGGTGATCCCTCTACTAGTGGGTTGCTGTTAGTCAACTCTGTCAGTTTCGAAACTATCTGTTGGCTACTGCCGAATTCATCAATTTACTTGAATTTATCATACTTTAGTAACAATGCAATGAGATCTATAAGGAGGTTCATGTTCGTCTCCAACGACGTAATGTTTAACGCGAGATCTCGACAATATTTACACCGCGAACCACAATTTGAAGGTTCATCATCTGGTAGAAAATCTTGTGTAGGCGTGGCGAATTTCCCGGGATAATTTGCGTTGCGGGCCACCTCCGTCCTGTTTTGAACCACTTCTGGCGTACTGCGTTCGTTAGATCCTCCCTGCCCGGCGTGAATCGACGCTGGTCCGCATGGAGTTGCTAGTGCACTATTTTCATGGCAAAATCCGACACATTCCCCAACTGTGGGGCTAATGCAATTAATATTCTTTGAGGTCGTCCCCTCGGTGCCGATGGCCGGGGGGTCTAGGCGTTCGCCTCGTGAGGCGATGGTCGAAGGTTCGATTCCCGCTCTCCACGCCTTCTTTCCATCCCGCGGGACTGATGGATCGTACACTTCTACATTTCCCATGTCTCAATGCGCCAAAGTCAAGGATACAACAACGGCCGAAAGGTTGGCAGCAGAAGACAGACACAATCAAAAGAAGGCTTTCAGATGTCAGGGAAGCTTTAGGCAACGGAAATCTAGGCGAATGCTTCGAAACTTCAGACAACAGAAACCTAGTCGAATTTAACGGCACTACAGTTAACAGAAATTTAAGCTAATGCTTTGAAGCAAAGGTACAGCTAAAGTCTAATTTCGAAGTGAGCGTATCGTTTGCTGGAAGATTGGTCTTTTTAGGCTCGTATGCAGAACTGGTAGAGTCTAAGTCCACGTTCTGCAAAGGTGGTGTCGTAAATTGATGACGATGCGAATATTGCTGTCTGCGAATCAATTTTCTAAAATCCGTTTGACTGCAGGAGCATCCAGAGTGCGGAAATCTCGAAGAAAATTAACCCCTCGGATCCGAGGACGAAAATTTGAAACCAAATTCATTTGCTGGCCCTCTGGAACTCTCGTTGGAAACATTACGTGTTGGATTAGAAGCAGATTGTCGGAGTTACGCAGTAACTGCTGGTCGAATGCTGCTTCAGAGCAGTCGGCTGAGGCCGAGCTCCAGTTTATGTGAGGTGCATTAAAATCTCCAACGATGAGAGTAGTCCGTCGCGTTGAAAATAGCCTAAGCTCCTCCAGCAGTTGGGCATCAGCGTCAGGGTCATTTCTCGGGGGGCGATATACTGTCAAGATATTGAGGCTTTGAGAGCCCGGTGCCCGTATGATCAGCCACAACGCCTCCGTACTACAAGCCAACTGGGCAGTTTTTCTGAAACGTATAAGCCGTTCTTAACAAAAGGTACAAGGGCACCACCCCTCCAGTTTTGTCTGTCTCTGCGGAACAGTTGAAATCCAGGGAGCATGAGTTATCTATCATCAATCTGTTCGGAAAGCCATGTTTGTATTATTGAGATAACGCCTGCATGGAGGTGATGGGTAAGGATACAAAGTTCAAAAAGTTTAGAAAGAACACTTTGCGCATTGGTATACACGAATATGAGTTTCGAGTTAATGCGTGATTTTTTATCAACCCCGAGAAAAGGTGAAAGAATTATTAAAGAATTAGGCAGCGGGACGATCAGTTTTACAACCCTACTCAATTAATCTTTCCAAAACGAAAACGTATTTCGGAATTTGTGTTGACAATTCTTGAGTTACCCCAACTACTGTAGTATCATAATAATTTGAACTCGCCAAGATTTTGAATTTTTAATATAGTTCTTTTGGATCTTCTGTAAAAATGGCACTTAGTAAACAAGGATTATTGATGTGGTATGAACTTTTGATATTGATTCTCGATATCTTTATAAATTCAAATAGATGTCATTGTAAAAAGGAACCAAAATATGCTAACTTGTACTGATTCGGTAGCAAATGGCTCTCTCTCTCTCTCTCTCTATCTCTCTTCAAATTTTATACACGAAGAAAGAGAAGCCTTTGGTTTCAAAAGTTCATTTAATTCCCCGATAATTTTGTGTCCAGGCTACCTCTGCATCTGCGTTCGGCTGTTTCAGCCTGCATAGCAATTTGTTCTCCAAAAAATCAGACACCCCTCGGTGCCTTAAGAAAGAAATGAAAAACGCATGCAACCCTGCATTTGACGCGCACAATATTGTATAATTCATTAATAAACAGACAAGTAAGATCCTGTATGAATAGATATTTTGAGGTCTTCGGGAGTCTCAAAATCAAAAACTTTCCTTTTAAATCACAAGAAATTTGACAATGCGTCGAAAATTGTGAGATATAGACATGTCAGCGTTGGAAGCAGCAATCACCTGCATATCCACAAGAATTCTCTGGTGACTACAGTCGCAACTGTTGGCCAGAAAGCATGCACGAGCTGCATCCACTGTAGCTTTTAGTCGACTGTAAGCAAGTCGCCACCAGAAAAGCAGTTATAGGCATGCATGACAGACGCGCAGCTCACCTCCGACGCGCCATCGACTCACCCCAATCGCGAGCAAATATTCATGTTTGCTAGCAAGTCAGCGCCTTACGCCGGCAAACGGTTTGGGCTACTTCGTTGAGATCATCATGCCCAATTACTTGGCCCGACCCGGCAACCCGGCTTTTGTCGCAGCCTGCAATAAGTCCATTTTTAGGCATGCCCTGGGCGTTGGCTTGTGATGGAAGACATTTGAAGTCATCACCTGTTTCGCTGGAGAGGCGGAGTGGGTGGTTGTGTGTGTGGTGAGTGTACTATTCCGAGCCACCACAGTTGGACAGACAGAGCGTCCATTTCGACGATGTACACCGTGTGCTCTAATGAAACGTTGGCAGGAAGCCTGGAATGCGTTTTCGGCTTCGAAGTATTATGTAGACGGAGTTGCATTACTGATTGTCCCCTGACGTACAGTTAGTGGGCTAACTCATGAAATGTCATCCGAAATCCCGAAATAGATTTTCCTTTTGAAAAGCCCTAATTGAGAATTGTTGTAAAACTAGTCATCAGGCAACATAATTCTATAATAGATCAGAAACCTCACCGTGACAGCTGCCGATGGAACTTCCGTCCGGCCGTATACAAAAACTGCACTCTGAAAAAAATGACTGTTAAATTAGCATGCATTTTTCACACTGATTTTTGATGCGCTATAATTTATATTTCATATACAAAATGCAAATTATATTCCATGGAAAACATGCATAAAATTATTCACTTTTCCGCTTATTCGGCAGAAAATTATGCCTTCTTCCAATTTTATACTCGAAGGGAAAGAATAATTGGGGTTTAAAAAAGTTTCTAATTATGAGATTTTTCTATAATTGGAAAGGACCTTGCGTAGAGCGTTATATCTCTGCATTATCAATGCGGCTCGTAAAGCAAACAATATGCATCAAATCCACTACTAAATTTTATGAACTCCAAATTGTTTCCACTTAATACCCTAGAGAAATACACGGCTTTGTGTACGCGGAATATATACGGCTTGTAGATTGGAAACCTTGAATGCAAGTATAACGGCAGAGCGGGTTCGAAATTATTCGGGAATTGGAAAAGTTTTTGGAAGTCGAAGAGTGGAAGAAGACGTACATTTTACCGAATCAGCGAAAGATTCAATATTTCTAATGCACGTTTTCCATGAAATATAATTGTAGTTTTAGGTGCATCGAAAATAAACGATAATCACTTTCACCACCCCAACCACCACCACCGCCACCACCACCACCACCACCCCCAACACCACCACCACCACCACCACCACCACCACCACCACCACCACCACCAACACCACCACTACTTATCGACTAGTTCCTGGAACTGGCACATTCGCTTGTATCGACGTCAGTAATGTCTCAGTTCTGTAGGCATGCATGATGCTTCGGTCTTTTTCAGCTTGCCTCTGCTATAAAATCCCAGGCTTTCCTCACAAATCTTCCATAATAAGGTCAGGCCAAGGAATGTCTACAAGTCAGCCCGATTTAGGCCCTGCAGCATGGTAAGGAATGCCTCCTACAAAAGTCAGTCAGCTGCAGCAAAACGCCGGGTTGCAGGTTGGGCCTATCAGTATCCAGGATTAGTAATTGTAGTCGCGAAGTAGCCCAAACCGTTTGCGGGCGTCAAGCGCCGACCCGACAACACATGTAAACAGAACCTGGCGGGTGGCGGGAAGCAGCCGGTGCGTGCAGAAGCGTTTGCGATGCTCGCGCCTCAATGGCGTCCAAGAGCATGTTTTGCATTGAATTTTTCCGTAAAAATTCAAATTTCTGAACATTTCTCACTCATTATCATTGTTATGCAGCTACAGGTTGCGGTTGATATGCCGTCGCGAAATTTGTTGATTCCGACCAATTCTGCTGTTTATGCCTGTTTCAAATGAGAAAGCTGTAAAGGCCACATTGCGAACTAATCATTGCGGTCTGATTTCCAATGCCCAATATCTAGTTAGCTTGCATTCTTCCAAGCAGTCCGATTTGGAATGTGAATGTGACATTACACCTACTCTATACCACAATTCGCAACTTGCTTGCTTTGGGAATGAAAGGCGTGAATGTCTACCAATTCCAATCTGGACGGAAGCATATCACCAGTGATATCTTTGTGTAGAGAAGATCGGTGATTTTAGCGTTAGTATTGTTTGTGATGTTTTGATTTCTGACTATGTTGTTGATGATTAATAACATGAAGATGATTATGACGATAATGATCCTGCTGATGATATGGATGATCATAAAGATTATGACGGGGATGTTTACGACAGAGACATTAATCAGTGAAAAAACGACCGGGTTGATGATAGTGTTCGTGATGCCGATGCCTTCCCTTAGTTGCGTTTCCTCTGGACTGTCCTTAGTTGGCAATACCTTTCGCGGTATTTTGGAAACCTTGAATGCAAGTATAAAGGCAGAGCGGGTTCGAAATATTCATTTTTCCGCTGATTCGGTAGAAAAGTAAGCCTTCTTCCAATTTTATACTCGAAGAAAATGTATAATTGGGGTTTAAAAAAGTTTCTTATTATGAGATTTTTCAATACTTGGAAAGGACTTTTCGTAGACCGTTATATATCTGCATTTATTAATGCGGTTCGTAAAGTAAACAAAGTGGATCAAATCCACTACTAAATTTTATGAAATCCAAATTGCTTCCACTTAAAACTGTAGATATATACATGGCTTTTCGTAAGCGGAAAATATACGGATTGTAGTTTGGAAACCTTGAATGCAAGTATAAAGGCAGAGCGGGTTCAAAATTATTCGGGAAATGGAAATGATTTTGGAAGTCGAAGAGTGGAAGAAGACGTAAATTTTACCGAATTAGCGAAAGATTGAATATTTCTAACGCACGCTTTCCATGAAATATAATTGTAGTTTTAGGAGCACGGAAAATAGACGAGGAAAATTCGTGCTACTTGAGTGGTCATTTTAACAGAGTGCAGTTTTTGCATGCCGCAGGATGGAAGCTCATTCTAAATCCGGCATCATTTGGTGACAGCTTTATGCAACGGGATGATTAATTTTACAACCCTACTTAATTTATCTTCTCAAAACGGAAACGTAGTTCGGAATTTAGGTTGACATTTCGTGAGTTACCCCAACTATTTTAGTATCATAATAATTTGAACTGGCCAAGATTATGAGTTGTTAATATACTTATTGTCGATCTTTTGTAAAAACGGCAATTAGAAACCAAGGATTATTGATGTGGTATGAAATTTCGACATTGATTCTCGATATATAATTATAAATTCAAATAGATGTCATAGTAGAAAGGAACAAAATTATGCTTTCTTGTACTGATTCGGTAGCAAATTGCTCTCTCTGTCTCTATCTTTCTTCAAATTTTATACACGAAGAAAGAGTAGCCATTGGTTTCAAAAAGGTCATTTAATTCCCCGATAATTTTGAGTCCAGGATACCTTTGCATCTGCGTTCGGCTGTTTCAGCCTGCAAGGGCAATTTGTTCTCCAAAAAATCAGACACCCCTCGGTGCCTTAATAAAGCAATGACAAACTCATGCAATCTTGCATTTGATGCGCACAATATTGTATTATTCATTAATAAAAAGACAAGTAATATCCTGTATAAATGGATATCTTGAGATCTTATGGAGTATGAAAGTCAAAAACATTCCTATTTTAAATCACAAGAACTTGGACACTGCGCCGAAAATTGTAAGATATAGACATGTCAGCGTTGGAAGCAGCAATCACCTGCATATCCACAAGAATTCTCTGGTGACTGCAGTCGCAACTGTTGGCCAAAAAGCATGCACGAGCTGCATCCACTGTAGCTTTAAGTCGACTGTAAGCAAGTCGCCACCAGAAAAGCAGTTATAGGCATGCATGACAGACGCGCAGCTCACCTCCGACGCGGCATCGACTCACCCCAATCGCGAGCAAATATTCATGTTTGCTAGCAAGTCAGCGCCTTACGCCGGCAAACGGTTTGGGCTACTTCGTTGAGATCATCATGCCCAATTACTTGGCCCGACCCGGCAACCCGGCTTTTGTCGCAGCCTGCAATAAGTCCATTTTTAGGCATGCCCTGGGCGTTGGCTTGTGATGGAAGACATTTGAAGTCATCACCTGCTTCGCTGGAGAGGCGGAATGGGTGGTTGTGTGTGTGTGCGTGTGGTGAGTGTACTATACCGGGCCACCACAGTTGGACAGGTAGAGCGTCCATTTCGACGATGTACACCGTGTGCTCTAATGAAACGTTGGCAGGAAGCCTGGAATGCGTTTTCGGCTTCGAAGTATTATGTAGACGGAGTTGCATTACTGATTGTCCCCTGACGTACAGTTAGTGGGCTAACTCATGCAATGTCAACCGAAATCCCGAAATAGATTTTCATTTCGAAAAGCCCTAATTTATAAGTGTTGTAAAACTAGTCAACAGGCAACATAATTCTATAATAGATCAGTAACCTCAGCGTGACAGCTACCGATGGAACTTCCGTCCGGCCGTATACAAATCTGCACTCTGTAAAAAATCACTATTAAATTAGCATGCATTTTTCACACTGATTTTCGATACGCTTACATTTATATTTCATATAAGACATGCGAATTATATTTCATGGAAATCATGAATAAAAATATTCATTTTTCCGCTAATTCGGTAGATATTTAAATCTTCTTCCAATTTTATACTCGAAGGAAAAGAATAATTGGGGTTTAAAAAAGTTTCTAATTATGAGATTTTTCAATACTTGGAAGGGACCTTTCGTAAAACTTTATATATCTGCATTTACCAATGCGGCTCGTAAGGTAAACAATATGGATCAAATCCACTACTAAATTTTATGCACTCCAAATTCTTTCCACTTAATACCGTAGAGAAATACATGGCTTTCCGTACGCGAAAAATATACGGCTTGTAGTTTTGAAACCTTGAATGCAAGTATAACGGCAGAGCGGGATCGAAATTATTCGGGAATTGGAAAAGTTTTTGGAAGTCGAAGAGTGGAAGAAGACGTAATTTTTTACCGAATCAGCGAAAGATTGAATATTTCTAATGCACGTTTTCCATGAAATATAATTGTAGTTTTAGGAGCATCGAAAATAGACGAGGAAAATGCGTGCTACTTACGTTGTCATTTTAACAGAGTGCAGTTTTTACATGCCGCCGGAAGGAAGCTCATTCGAAAGCCGGCATCTTGGGGTTTCAGTTTCAGTTTATTTAGGGAAATATAGGCGAGCGCCTTTGAACTCCCTATTTTTTACAAGTCGTGGGAGGAAAACATTGATATTGGGAATGTGAAAAAGGTGTTTTGTTCATAATCGCTGACAGCTTGTCAAAAAAGAGTACTCAATAACGGTTACTAACTGGTTACATGTAGTATAAAGAGGTTTAAGTTGGTGCCGGGTTATGTGCGTGGATGAAATGCTGGTTACTGGGAGGCTTGATGCGCGTCAAGTCTTAACTTAAAGGAATTCACACAGGAGGATATTGCAACATCGTTTGGCCGGGCATTCCACGCTGCAACCACTCTGTGACTGAAAAAGTACTTTCTTCCATTGATCCTTGCTTTCCCGGCGCGTAGTTTTAGTCGATGACCGCGCAAAGTGGGCGTGCTAGCCTGTGTGAAATAATCAGTGGGTTCTAAACAACAGTCTAGGCAGTTGATAATGCGAAATGCAAGTATAAAGTCGCCACGTAATTGCCTGTAGGAAAGTGGAAACAGGTTGAGAGTTGACAGTCGGGATTCGTAAGACAGCGCTCCCAGACCTTGTGTCATTTTGGTCGCCCGTCTCTGGACCTTCTCCAAAACGGTATAGTCCTTGACAGTCCAAAATCTCCACGCCTGTATGGCGTATTCTAGATGAGGCCTCACGTAGGTGCCAAATATTTTTGAAAAGTTGTCTGAGTCAAATCGCATAAATGCTCGCTTAATGAGTTGCAGTGTAGCCATAGCCGATTTAGCCGCCTTCACGCAATGCAGTGTTGGCTTGAGTGAAGATGTAATCCATACACCCAAGTCCTTCTGACTGTCAACCTGTTGCAGTGGTGTGCCGTCTAGAAAGTAAGTCCTGGGGCTGGAGGCTCTGAAACTGCCTAGTTGAAGAAAGTTTCA
>CACRXP010000311.1:231880-251565 GCA_902702965.1 Spirometra erinaceieuropaei
TTGCGCGAAGGCGGCTAAATCGGCTATGGCTACACTGCAACTCATTAAGCGAGCATTTATGGGATTTGACTCAGACAACTTTTCAAAAATATTTGGCACCTACGTGAGGCCTCATCTAGAATACGCCATACAGGCGTGGAGACCTTGGACTGTCAAGGACTATACCGTTTTGGAGAAGGTCCAGAGACGGGCGACCAAAATTGACACAAGGTCTGGGAGCGCTGTCTTACGAATCCCGACTGTCAACTCTCAACCTGTTTCCACTTTCCTACAGGCAATTACGTGGCGACTTTATACTTGCATTTCGCATTATCAACTGCCTAGACTGTTGTTTAGAACCCACTGATTATTTCACACAGGCTAGCACGCCCACTTTGCGCGGTCATCGACTAAAACTACGCGCCGGGAAAGCAAGGATCAATGGAAGAAAGTACTTTTTCAGTCACAGAGTGGTTGCAGCGTGGAATGCCCGGCCCAACGATGTTGCAATATCCTCCTGTGTGAATTCCTTTAAGTTTAGACTTGACGCGCATCAAGCTTCCCAGTAACCAGCCTTTCATCCACGCACAAAACCCGGCACCAACTTTAACCTCCTTATACTACATGTAACTAGTTAGTAACCGTTACTGAGTATTCTTTTTTGACCAGCTGTCAGCGATTATGAACAAAACACCTTTTTCACATTCCCAATATCAATGTTTTTCTCCCACGACTTGTAAAAAATAGGGAGTTCAAAGGCGCTCGCCTATATTTCCCTAAATAAACTGAAACTGAAACCCCAAGATGCCGGCTTTCGAATGAGCTTCCTTCCGGCGGCATGTAAAAACTGCACTCTGTAAAAATGACCACTTAAGTAGCACGCATTTTCCTCGTCTATTTTCGATGCTCCTAAAACTACAATTATATTTCATGCAAAACATGCATTAGAAATATTCAATCTTTCCCTGTTTCTGTAAAAAATTACGTCTTCTTCCACTCTTCGACTTCCAGAAACTTTTCCAATTCCCGAATAATTTCAAACCCGCTCTGCCGTTATACTTGCATTCAAGGTTTACAAACTACAAGCCGTATATATTTCGCGTACGGAAAGCCATGTTTTTCTATACGGTATTAAGTGAAAAGAATTTGGAGTTCATAAAATTTAGAAGTGGATTTGATCCATATTGTTTACTTTACGAGCCGCATTGGTAATGCAGACATATAACGGTCTACGCAAGGTCCTTTCCAATTATTGAAAAATCTCATAATTAGAAACTTTTTTAAACCCCAATTATTATTTCCTTCGAGTATAAAATTGGAAGAAGGCATAATTTTTTGCCGAATAAGCGGAAGAATGAATAATTTTATGCATGTTTTCCATGAAATATAATTGGACAGACAGAGCGTCCATTTCGACGATGTACACCGTCTGCTCTACCGCAGCTGATTGAGAGAGGGGACGGCAAATTTAGCGCGAATTTGTTTGTTTTTATATTAGACGCGCTCTGCATCTACCTCGCTCTGGACTTTCCGCGTCCTATTGACGCCCTCGCCACGTTAATATAGAGCAGACCGGATGTGAGTGAATTCGCAAGTGGCTGACATCACGAAACGCGAACAGTCAAGATGACCGTTGGCGGGAGAGGCCGCGGGTTTCTGACACGGCGAAACCCGCACTTAGGAGTACCAACACTCCACCCCCTGTTGGAAAATGCACGCTGAACATGTGCTTACACAACAAGATCAGGGGGCGGCTTGGATCCCAGTGGGCGCTACGTAAGTCGGCAAATGGGCCTCTCGCCACACTCCGAGTATTTGCATTTGTTAGGGGTGCGCCGGACTTAGATCTATCCCGTGCTGGTCCAGCGTATCTACCGCGTATTCCGTTTTAGGCCCACGTAATGATGTTAGTCAACTATAAATTCTCTCTGTCTGTCTGTCTGTCTGTCTGTCTGAAGATGCCATGATGTTACGGCTGTGGTGGGCGTCAACTGTGTAGTTAGCTATCTTTCGTGGGGTTTACACAAACGTCGCAAGGATGCTCGTGTTGAACTTGGCATGCATGTTTTCCTTGGACTCGGAGCGTAATGCCTACATTGCCGGTTCAGAAAATCACATGTGCTCAACATACGCTGGTTCCATCCCCACGGTAGGAAGGTTGAGCTGTTCCACGACTACCAGGCCCGCCAATTTTCGCTGTGGCTAAGGAATTAATAACCACAGGCATTGCAAGTGGTTTTTGCATAAATACGAGGGGAGTGGAGTTTGGGGTTGGGGTTGATGTTAGACGTTGGGCGTTACGGTTTGGGATAGGAGGATTGGATTTGAAGTTAGGAAACGGGAGTAAGGAGTCACGGAATTTTGGAGAAAGGCTACTTGTAGTGCCGTGTAGGTGTATCTATTCTCATGTCCAATTCACTTTGTACACGCAGACATCGGTCACTGTTCTAGACTAGGGACGTTCGTTGACTCGCATATATCCATGTGACAAAGAGCGTTTTTCTCGGGGACACTGCATTCCTTTCAAAATCGCAATGATACTAAATAACTTATTATTATTATTATTCTTAAAGTACAACCGCACATTCCCAATATCTTTTCTTTAGCATACAACTACTTGACCTCGCCGCCAATGCGTTACAATGCCCCTCCTGTAAAAATACCCTATTACCACCGACCCCGTATTAGAGGTGACTGGGATTTGCTTACTTCAGGTGGGACTACCAAACCACATCCGACCTACTTGAACTCCCCACGGATTCCAGTCGGCTGTCTGAAAATACGACCAAGCCCTGGAGTACTAGAATGCTATACTTGCAGATTAGCATGATCAAATCTGGCTGCCCAGTATTATTTGGCTTTGTTTACACTGTTGAGTGGTCGCTTAAGTATAGTTTATCAAATGTAAAACGTAATGGCTACTGCGTACGAGGCAATAGTATGATGATATAGGATGGACTGCACCGGAATTTGCGCATATTTGTAGTTAGAATGGCGAAATATTAGAGAACAAAAGGAAAGAGCCTAAAGGACTTAAGAAGATAGTGGACGGTTAAAATGTGACGTTTTATAACTAAGGATGTACGAGTGCAGTACCTAAGACCAGCGGTCCGAGATTCTCAGACGCCAGATATCTTCATTCGGGAAGGAGGATAGGTTTTAGCGAAGCCAATGAGAGGTCGCGGCTGGAGGATATTATTAAAAATTCCGGAGATGTTTTCTTCGACTTGGAGGCAACAGTTAAGCAGTTCAGGAACAGACGGTCAAGTAACAATCGACCCGCTCTGTGATACCTTAAAGGCTCCGACTCCCGAGGTAGACAGTTAGCAAAATTCACCGGCTGATTGCTCACGAGGTGTATAAAGCATGTGCGATGATGTCTGCGACAGATTTGAGTTCGCAGGCCAGGTTGAAAGACGAATGTAGGTTCGGCATCATTCGTCCAGTTAAATACCATGCAAATCTTCTTCCCAGACACACAGAAATTGGCTTCTGCTGTTGGTGGTGGAAGGCCTGACCCCTCCAACGCGTGACGGCCCACTGGAGAATAAATCTGCCTTCCAATGGTCCTGATATCTGAGAAGGTTTTGGCAGAAACCTCGTCTATTAATCATGGCTATGCAAGTGGAAAATAAAAGAACTACTTTCAACCGAGTAATAGCATATTCTCTTGCGGTTTTCTCATTGGTTTTATCCGCACGCACTTCCTCACGGTATGGACTTGCGTTGCCCACATCTTCACATCGGATTACCAACCTCAGGACGCGTATGTGCTTGGAGTCAAAATTGGAAATGGATGACGTCTGCAATTAGGCGGTTTAAGGGGCTTAAGTTAACGGTGCTACTAGCGGAAATTTGCCGATATTGTAGTTAAAGACGTAACAACGACCATCTAGTTGGTGTTGGATATGGCGGTGATGGCTGTGACGGTGGTGGATTTGCTGTTGGTTCTGACGCCTTTGATCTCAAATCACGATGATCGGTGTTATCACTGTGAGCCGCGAAAGAGCAGACACGGTCGCTGAAACAAGAGATTTATTAGCCTGACCTTTCGCACTTTTACTCAAATCCATCACCAGAGACGGAGACAGATAAGTGGTAGTGAATTGCTCAGGTGTTGCAGTATTTATAGGATGCAGTTGCTAGGCCATTACATGCCTATCACAGATGGCAGCTATGAAGGGCATCACGGCTCGACTGACAAGCTGTTGAAGTATGCAGCCGCAATGCCGTTGTTATGTCCTTGTATGTCGGTCAAGATTGTCGGCTACCACGCGCATCGCAAACTACAAAACTGCTGATAACTGCCGGAATTTTTCATCGACGTGAAATCTTGTGCGATTTGGCTCGCCGAAACTGACACCAGCAGTAGTGGTCATGCGTACGTTCTCCTCGCTGATAACTATTTTGCAAAACCTCAACGCGGAATATGGAGCCGGGAGCTATTTGCGTTTGCTGATCGATAGTGGACTCGAGCAGATCGCGGCCCACGTGGTTGTCGCCTCTAGCACGAATTCTTGCTTTCGTCAAATTTGAATGTGTGGTTGGATCCCGTCGAATGCGTCAAGATATGGGAGCTGGCGTTGTTCCTCCTCACTACCGCTGTGTGCTCGCGTCAGCACAGTCAACGGAAACAAGATCTGCCACTGGTCATCTTCCGCAGTGAGGCCACGGCAAGGAGTGCCTCCTACGAATGTCATTACATTACTGCGAAAAGCCGTGTTGCCGGTCGGGCCTATCAGCATCCAGGAGTAGTAATTGAAGCCGCGAAGTAGCCCAAACCGTATGCTGGCGTTAGATGCCGACTCGACAAAACATGTGAACATCTCGCAGATGACGGGAAGCGGCGGCGCCTTAATAAGCATGTTTTGCATGAGGCTGTGTAGGAGGGACTTTGTGGTGGTAGTGGTCGCGTGGCAGTTGAGGAAGTGGTAATAATTTTGTGGTTGATGAATTTCAGGGAATTGATGTTTGATGTGACGAAGATTTTGATGGTGGTTGTAGTGGCGTTTGTTCTTTCGCCGATGTATACAGTAAGGGTGGACGCATTTGTGATGTGTGTGCTGCTGCTGAGACATTCCCCCCGCAGGAGAATCGGTCACGTGAGCGGGCGTGCGCATTCTACATTCCCAGTGACAGCGGGCCAAATGGCCGGCTAGTCATCACACCAACACCCAACACGGATGATGAAATTGTAGCACGTAACTATTAGGATGTGGACTTACGCATCAATTTCGACTTCCAGCGGTGAACGCGAGAGCTATCAATTAAAGTCTGCATGTTGTCTCACGGCAGCAATGTACTGCATTCTTTGTGTCTCCACTAACCTTATTTACCACTGCCTCGGATGATGGGTTCGAGTGAGAATCCGAAATGTCAGGCCAATAAAGTTCTTGTTCCACTGATCGCGTCTTCTTCTTCTGAAACAATAACACCACCACCTCTACCACCATATTCAACTTTACCATCGCCACCGTTCCAGTAACAAAGAAACTTCCATAACTCCAAGTGCAACATCAACATTCACCATCAACATCGACACAAATCGCATGACAGGCAACATCAGAGCTGACACGAACAACTTTAACACACCAACACCACCGGCACAACCACCACCACCACACAACCACCACCACAACACAACCACCACCACAACCACCAACACCACCAACACCAAAACCACCAACACCACCACCACCACCATCAGCACCAACAGCACCACCACCACTACCACCACCACCACCACAACCACCACCAACACCACCACCACCACCACCACAACCACCATCACCACCATCGCCACAACCACCACCACAACCAGCACCACAACCACCACCTCCACCACCACCACTACCAGCACCACCACCACTACTTCTTATCGACTAGTTCCTGGAACTGGCATATTGGCTTGTATCGACGTCAGTAATGTCTCAGTGCGGTAGGCATGCATGATCCTTCGGTCTTTTTCAGCTTGCCTCTGCTATAAAATCCCAGGCTGTCCTCACTAATCATCCATAATAAGGTCAAACCCAAGAAAGCCTACAAGCCAGCCCCATTCAGGCCCTGCAGCATGTTAAGGAATGCCTCCTACAAAAGTCAGTGTGCTGCAGCAAAACGCCGGGTTGCCGGTTGGGCCTATCGGTATCCAGGATTAGTAATTGTAGTCGCGAAGTAGCCCAAACCGTATGCCGGCGTCAGGCGTCGACCCGACAACACATGTAAACAGAACCTGGCGGGTGGCTGGAAGCAGCTGGTGCGTGCAGAGGCATTTGCCATGCTCGCGCCTCAATGGCGTCCATGAGCATGTTTTGTATTGAATTTTTCCGTAAAAATTCAAATTTCTGAACATTGCTCACTCATTATCATTGTTATGCAGCTACAGGTTGCGGTTGATATGCCGTCGCGAAATTTGTAGATTCTGCTGTCTATGCCTGTTTCAAAATGAGAAAGCTGTAAAGGCCACATTGCGAAGTAATCATTGCGGTCTGATTTCCAACGCCCAATATCTAGTTAGCTTGCATTCTTCCAAGAAGTCTGATTTGGAATTTGAATGTGAGATTACACCTACTCTATACCACTAATCGCACCTTGCTTGCTTTGGGAATGAAATGCGTTAATGTCTACTAATTCCAATCTGGACAGAAGCATATCCCCAGTGGTATCTTTCTGTAGAGAAGATAGGTAATTTTAGCGTTAGTATTGTTTGCGCTGTTTTGGTTGCTGACTATGTTGTTGATGATTAATAACATGAAGATGATTATGACGATAATGATCCTGCTGATGATATGGATGATCGTAAAGATTATGACGGGGATTTATGCGACAGAGACATTGATCAGTGAAAAAGCGACCGGGTTGATGATAGTGTTCGTGACGCCGATGCCTTCCCTTAGTTGCGGTTAATCTGGACTGTCCTTTGTTGGCAATATCTTTGGCGGTAGTTAAGACGATGACGGAATACCATGATTTCTTTTCTTGTTTTCCTATTTCTAGGTTTGTTTGTCGTTGTAACTGGTGTTTTAGAGAATGACTTAAGAAATGAGGTGAGCACCGTCATCCGTTCTTCTGGAAGCCCGACTGTTAACCTGCACCAGACTGAATTTTGTAGGAGGCATTCATTGCCGTAGACCTGGATGTGAATAATGGGCGCAGTCAGCTCTAGTCGACTGTAAGCAAGTCGCCACTGCAAGAACACTTGTCGGCATGCATGGTAGACGCGCAGCTCACCTCCGACGCGACATCAATTCACCCATCGCCAGTAAATATTCATATGCGTTGGCAAGTCGGCGCCTTAAGCCGGCAAACTGTTTAGACTACTTCGTTGATACAGTCATTCCTAAATACTTGGCCCGACCGACGATCCGGCTTTTGGCACTGCCTGCAATAAGTCCACTTTAAGGCATGCTCTGTGCGTTGGCATGTGGTTGAAGATATTTGAACGCAAAATCTGCTACGTTGGACAGGCAGAGTGGGTGGGTAAATGGTAAGTGTGCCCAGGGCCACCACAGTACCACAGCTTGAACATCCACTTCGACGATGTCTTCCGTGTGCTCTGATGAAACGTTGGCAGGAATTCTGGACTTCGTTTTAAGCTTGGAAGTAGTATTTCGACGGAGTTGCAATACTGATTGTCTCGTGACATAGTATCATAATATTTTGCACTTGCCAATATTTTGAAATTGTAATATAGTTCCTGTAGACCTTCTGTAAAATCGGCATTGAGTAAACAATGATTATTGATGTGATATGAACTTTCGATATTGATTCTCGATATATTTTTAAATTCAAATAGATGTCATTGGAAAAAGGAAAAAAAATATGCTTTCTTTTACTGATTCGGTAGCAAATTGCTCTCTCTCTCTTCAAACTTTATACACGAAGAAAGAGTACCCTTTGGTTTCAAAAAGTTTATTTAATTCCCCGATAATTTTTAGTTCAGTCTACCTCGGCATCTGCGTTTAGCTATTTCAGGCTAAAACTGACACTTTGCGCTCTACAATATCAGACACCCCCCGGTGTCTTAAGAAAGAAATGAAAAACTCATGCAATCTTGCATTCGATGGGCACAACATTGTATAATTCATTAATAAACAGACAGGTAAGATCCTGTATGAATGGATATCTTGAGGTATTAAGGAGTCCCATAGTAAATAACCCTCCTATTTTAAATCACAAGAACTTGGACACTGCGCCGAAAATTGTGAGATATAGACATGTCAGCGTTGGGAAGCAGCAATCACCTGCATATCCACAAGAATTCTCTGGTGACTGCAGTCGCAACTGTTGGCCAAAAAGCATGCACGAGCTGCATCCACTGTAGCTTTTAGTCGACTGTAAGCAAGTCGCCACCAGAAAAGCAGTTATAGGCATGCATGACAGACGCGTAGCTCACCTCCGACGCGGCATCGACTCACCACAATCGCGAGTAAATATTCATGTTTGCTAGCAAGTCAGCGCCTTACGCCGGCAAACGGTTTGGGCTACTTCGTTGAGATCATCATGCCCAATTACTTGGCCCGATCCGGCAACCCGGCTTTTGTCCCAGCCTGCAATAAGTCCATTTTGAGGCATGCCCTGGGCGTTGGCTTGTGATGGAAGACATTTGAAGTCATCACCTGTTTCGCTGGTGAGGCGGAGTGGGTGGTTGTGTGCGTGGTGAGTGTACTAATCCGAGCCACCACATTTGGACAGACAGAGCGTCCATTTCGACGATGTACACCTCAGCGTGACAGCCACCGAACGAACTTCCGTCTGGCGGTATACAAAAACTGCACTCTGTAAAAAAGGACTATTTATTTAGCATGCATTTTCCCACTGATTTTCGATACGCTTAAATTTATATTTCATATAAAACCTGCTAATTATATTTCATGGAAATCATGAATAAAAATATTCATTGTTCCGCTAATTCGGTAGATAATTAAGACTTCTTCCAATTTTATACTCGAAGGAAATAATACTTGGGGTTTTAAAAAAGTTTCTAATTATGCGAATATTCAATACTTGGAAAGGACCTTTCGTAAAACGTTATATCTCTGCATTTACCAATGCGGCTCGTAAAGTAAACAATATGGATCAAATCCACTACTAAATTTTATGAACTCCAAATTCTTTTCACTTAATACTGTAGAGAAATACACGTCTTTCTGTACGCGGAAAAGATACGGCTTGTAGTTTGGAAAGCTTGAATGCAAGTATAACGGCAGAGCGGGTATGAAATTATTCGGGAATTGGAAAAGTTTTTGGAAGTCGAAGAGTGGAAGAAGACGTAATTTTTTACCGAATCAGCGAAAGATTGAATATTTCTAATGCACGTTTTCCATGAACTATAATTGTAGTTTTAGGAGCATCGAAAATAAACGAGGAAAATGCGTGCCACTTAAGTGGTCATTTTAACAGAGTGCAGTTTTTACATGCCACCGGAAGGAATCTCATTCGAAAGCCGGCACCTTGGGGTTTCAGTTTCAGTTTATTTAGAGAAATATAGGCGAGCGCATTTGAACCCCCTATTTTTTACAAGTCGTGGGAGAAAAACATGGATATTGGGAATGTGAAAAAGGGGCTTTGTTCATAATCGCTGACAGCTTGTTAAATAAGAGTACTCAATAACTGTTACTAACTAGTTACATGTAGTATAAAGATGTTTAAGTTGGTGCCGGGTTATGTGCGTGGATGAAAGGCTGGTTACTGGGAGGCTTGATGCGCGTCAAGTCTAAACTTAAGGGAATTCACACAGGAGGATGTTGCAACATCGGTGGGCAGGGCATTCCACGCTGCCACCACTCTGTGACTGAAAAAGTACATTCTTCCATTGATCTTTGCTTTCCCGGCGCGTAGTTTTAGGGGATGACCGCGCAAAGTGGGCGTGCTAGCCTGTGTGAAATAATCAGTGGGTTCTAAACAACAGTCTAGGCAGTTGATAATGCGAAATGCAAGTATAAAGTCGCCACGTAATTGCCTGTAGGAAAGTGGAAACAGGTTGAGAGTTGACAGTCGGGATTCGTAAGACAGCGCTCCCAGACCTTGTGTCATTTTGGTCGCCCGTCTCTGGACCTTCTCCAAAACGGTATAGTCCTTGACAGTCCAAAATCTCCACGCCTGTATGGCGTATTCTAGATGAGGCCTCACGTAGGTGCCAAATATTTTTGAAAAGTTGTCTGAGTCAAATCCCATAAATGCTCGCTTAATGAGTTGCAGTGTAGCCATAGCCGATTTAGCCGCCTTCGCGCAATGCAGTGTTGGCTTGAGTGAAGATGTAATCCATACACCCAAGTCCTTCTGACTGTCAACCTGTTGCAGTGGTGTGCCGTCTAGAGAGTAAGTCCTGGGGCTGGAGGCTCTGAAACTGCCTAGTTGAAGAAAGTTTCACTTGCTTATATTAAAGGGCATAAGCCAGCGCTTTGACCAGTCTTCGAGCCTGTTCAGGTTTGCTTGCAGGTGGTCTGCGTCTGCCGCATTGTGAATAACTTTCCACAATTTAATGTCGTCGGCAAACAGGATGGTATCACAGTCTAAGTCCTTGACGCAGTCATTTATGAACACGAGGAATAACGTGGGACCTAAGACTGAGCCCTGTGGGACGCCACTCACCACGCTTACCTCTGAGGACTGTTGACGCCCGACCTGCACTCTTTGGGACCGTCCAGCCAAAAAGCTCTGGATCCATACAAGAAGGCATCCACGAATTCCAGCCTTGCGCAGTTTGTGCAAGAGACGTTGGTGGGGAACGCTGTCGAAGGCCTTTTTGAAGTCGATGTAGATGGCGTGCACCACACTACCTTCATCGCGTGCTTTGGTCCAGCGTTCGAGCGTAAAGAGCAGATTCGTGAGGCAGGACCTACCACTTCGAAAGCCGTGTTGTGCATCCGAGAGGAGGTGGTGCTGCTCGAGAAACTGCATCAAGGCCTTCTTAATGATCTTCTCCATGATTTTGCAACAGATGGACGTAAGACTCACTGGCCTGTAGTTATTCGCAGACGCACGACTTCCGCTCTTAAAAAGCGGAGTGATGTTAGCGGACTTCCAATCAGAGGGCAGGCATCCAGTAAGAAATGACGTTTGGAAGATCAAGGCTCATGGATTGGACATTTCGGGAGCTAGCTCCTTCAGCAGCTTGGCGGGGATTGCATCAGGGCCTGGGGAGGTCGATTCTTTCAGATTAAGTAAGTCATTCCGAACAATTGCTTCGCTGAAGAATACGGCTTCAAGGGTAGGCGTTTCTTCATCTTCACAAATGGGGGAGAAAAAATCTGGTTCACTTGTCACGGCGGACCGGAAGAACTGAGAGAGGTATTCAGCCTTAACCTTGTCATCGGAGATTTCCATTGCCTCGGCTGTTCGCAGCAGTGGGATGGGGTCTTTGTTACGCGTGCTCTGTCTTATGTAACTGTAGAGGACTTTGGGATTAACCCTGACACGGTTCAGAAGATCCTTTACAAAGGCTTTCCGATCTTTGGCGATGAGTATTTTGAACCGATTTCTCTGTAACTTATAACTGCTTAGGGATTCTGGCGTTCGGTCAGTCAGAGATTTTTCTACAGCTTCCTCTTCTTGTTAACTTCCTTCTTTGAGGACGGAGTCAGCCAGCGGGGTCTATTTGTTAGTCTTCTGCGCATGATTGAGCAATGGTTGGAGATGAGGTTGTGGACTAACTCTTTGAACTGACACCAAACCTCTTCGACATCGCCGGATAGAGTGGATGCCCAGTCGGTAGGACTAAAATCCCTTCTCATCTGTTCGAAATCTCCGCGCCAAATATTGGGTCGGGAATCAAGCGGTTGTGCTGGCAGGGAGAATAAGGTGAATTCGCACATGAGAACTACATGGTCACTCTGACCCAACGGGGGGAGGCAAGTCACAACGTCGATATCGTCAGAGGACTTGATGAACACTAGATCAAGGCAATTCATTTGCTGGCCCTCTGGAACTCTCGTTGGAAACATTACGTGTTGGGTTAGAAGCAGATTGTCGGAGTTACGCAGTAACTGCTGGTCGAATGCTGCTTCAGAGCAGTCGGCTGAGGCCGAGCTCCAGTTTATGTGAGGTGCATTAAAATCTCCAACGATGAGAGTAGTCGGTCGCGTTGAAAATAGCCTAAGCTCCTCCAGCAGTTGGGCATCAGCGTCAGGGTCATTTCTCGGGGGGCGATATACTGTCAAGATATCGAGGCTTTGAGAGCCTGGTGTCCGTATGATTAGCCACAACGCCTCCGTACTACAAGCCAACTGGGCAGTTTTTCTGAAACGTATAAGCCGTTCTTAACAAAAGGTACAAGGCCTGACCCCTCCAGTTTTGTCTGTCTCTGCGGAACAGTTGAAATCCAGGGAGCATGAGTTATCTATCATCAATCTGTTCGGAAAGCCATGTTTGTATTATTGAGATAACGTCTGAATAGAGGTGATGGGTAAGGATACAAAGTTCAACAAGTTTAGAAAGTACACTTTGCGCATTGGTATACACGAATATGAGTTTCGAGTTAATGCGTGATTTTTTATCAACCCCGTAAAAAGGTGAAAGCATTATTAAAGAATAATGCAGCGGGAAGATCAGTTTTTCAACATTACTCAATAAAACTTTTCAAAACGAAAGCGAATTTCGAAATTTTTGTTGATATTTCATGAGTTTCCGCAACTACTGTAGTATCGTAATAATTTTAACTCGCCAATATTTTGAATTTTTAATACAGTTCTTTTCGATCTTCTGTAAAAATGGCACTTAGTAAACAAGGATTATTGATGTGGTATGAAATTTCGATATTGATTCTAGATAAATTTATAAATTCAAATAGATGTCATTGTAAAAAGGAACAAACATATGCTGTCTTGTACTGATTCTGTAGAAAATTGCTCTCTCGCTCTCTCTCTCCACATTATTTATACGAGGAAATAATTCACTTTAAATTTAAAAATTTCATTTAATTCCCGATAATTTTTAGTTCAGTCTACCTCGACATTTGCGTTTAGATTTTCAGGCTAAAACTGACACTTTGCGCTCTACAATATCAGACACCCCTTGGTGCCTTAAGAAAGCAATGAAATATTCATGCAATCTTGCATTTGATGCGCACAATATTGTATAATTCATTAATGAACAGACAGGTAAGATCCTGTATGAATGGATATCTTTAGGTCTTAGGGAGTCCCAAAATCAAAAAATGTCCTATTTCAAATCACTAGAAATTTGACAGTGCGTCGAAAATTGTGAGATATAGACATGTCAGCGTTGGGAAGCAGCAATCACCTGCATATCCACAAGAATTCTCTGGTGACTACATCGCAACTGTTGGCCAAAAAGCATGCACGAGCTGCATCCACTGTAGCTTTTAGTCGACTGTAAGCAAGTCGCCACCAGAAAAGCAGTTATAGGCATGCATGACAGACGCGCAGCTCACCTCCGACGCGGCATCGACTCACCCCAATCGCGAGTAAATATTCATGTTTGCTAGCAAGTCAGCGCCTTACGCCAGCAAAGGGTTTGGGCTACTTCGTTGAGATCATCATGCCCAATTACTTGGCCCGACCCGGCAAGCCGGCTTTTATCCCAGCCTACAATAAGTCCATTTTGAGGCATGCCCTGGGCGTTGGCTTGTGATGGAAGACATTTGAAGTCATCACCTGATTCGCTGGAGAGGCGGAGTGGCTGGTTGTGTGTGTGTGTGTGTGTGGTGAGTGTACTAATCCGAGCCACCACAGTTGGACAGACAGAGCATCCATTTGGACGATGAACACCGTGTTCTCTACCGCAGCTTTTTGAGAGAGGGGACGGCAAATTTAGCGCGAATTTGTTTGTCTTTACATTAGACTTGCTCTGCATCTACCTCGCTCTGGTCTTTCCCCGTCCTATTGACCCCCTCGCCACGTTAATATCGAGCATACCGGATGCGAGTGCATTCGCAAGTGGCTGACATCACGAAACGCGAACAGTCAAGATGACCGTTGGCGGGAGAGGCCGCGGGTTTATGACACGGCGAAACCCGCACTGAGGCGTACCAGCACTCCATCCCCTGTTAGACAATACAGGCTGAGCAGGTGCTTACACAACAAGATCAGGGGGCGGCTTGAATCCCAGTGGGCGCTACGTAAGTCGGCAAATGGGCCTCTCGCCACACTCCGAGTATTGGCATTTGTTATGGGTGCGCCGGACTCAGATCTATCCCGTGCTGGTCCAGTGTATCTACCGCGTTTTCCGTTTTAGGCACACGTAAAGATGTTAGTCAACTATAAAGTCTCTCTCACTCTCTGTGTGAAGACGCAATGATGCTACGGCAGCAGTAAGTGTGTAGGGCTCCGTGCTCCGATCCTGTGTGTGGTGGGCGTCACCTATCCAGCTAGCTATTTTTCGTGGGGTTCGCACAAGCATCGCAAAGATGCTCGTGGTGAACTTGACATGCCCGGTTTCTTTGGAATCGGAGCGTAATGCCTACATTGCCCGTTAAGAATATCGCATGTGATCAACATAGGCTGGTTTCAGCTCCACGGTAGGAAGGTTGAGCTGTTCCACGTCTACCAGGCCCGCCAATTTTTGCTGCGGCTAAGGAACAAGTACCCACATGCATTGCAAGTGGTTTTTGAATAAATACCTGGGAAGTGGAGTTTGGGGTTGGGGTTGATGTTAGCCGTTGGGCGTTACGGTTTGGGATAAGAGGATTGGAGTTGAAGTAAGGAAACGGTAGTAAGTAGTCACTGAAATTTGGAGAAAGGCTACTTGTAGTGCCGGGAAGGGGTGTCTATTCTCATATCCAATTCACATTGTACACGCAGACATCGGTCACTGTTCTAGACTAGGGACGTTCGTTGACTCGCAGATATCCATATGACAAAGAGGGACACTGCATTCCTTTCAAAAGCGCAATGACACTAAATAACTTATTATTTTTATTTTTATTTAAGTACATCCTGACATTCCCAATATCTTTTCTTTAGCATACAACTACTTGACCTCGTCGTCAATGCGTTACCAGGCCCCACCTGTAAAAAAACCCTATTACCACCGGCCCCGTATTAGAGGTGACTGGGATTTGCTTACTTCAGGTGGGACTACCAAACCACATCCGACCTACTTTAACTACCCACGGATTCTAGTCGGCTGTCTGAAAATACGACCAAACCCTGGAGTACTACAATGCTATACTTGCAGATTGGCATGACCAAATACGACGGCCCAGTATTATTTGGCTTTGTTTACACTGTTGAGTGGTCGATTAAATATAGTTTATCAAATGTAAAACGCAATGGCTACTGCGTACGAGGCAATAATATGCTGATATAGGATGGTCTGCACCGGAATTTGCGCTTATTCGTAGTTAGAATGGCGAAATATTGGAGAACAAAAGGAATGAGCTTAAAGGACTTAAGAAGGAAGTGGACGGTTAAAATGTGACATTTTATAACTAAGGATGTACGAGTGCAGTACTTAAGACCAGCGGTCCGAGATTCTCAGACGACAGATATCTGCATTCGGGAAGGAGGATAGGTTTTAGCGAAGCCAAGGAGAGGTCGCGGCTGGAGGATTTTATTAAAAATTCCGGAGATGTTTTCTTCGACTTGGAGGCAACGGTTAAGCAGTTCAGGCACAGACGGCCAAGTAACAATCGACCCGCTCTGTGATACCTTCGAGGACCCGACTCCCGAGGTAGACAGTTAGCCAAATTCACCTGCTGATTGCTCACGAGGTGTATAAAGCATGTTCGATGATGTCTGCGACAGATTTGAGTTCACAGGCCAGGCTGAAAAACGCATGTAGGTTCGGCATCATTCGTCCAGTTAAATACCATGCAAATCCTCTTCCCAGACACACAAACATTGGCTTCTGCTGTTGGTGGTGGTGGAAGGCCTGAGCCCTTCAACGTGTCACGGCCCAATGTAGAATAAGTCCGTCTTCGAATGATCCTGATATCTGAGGAGCTGTTGGCAGTAACCTCGTCTATTAATCATGGCTAAGCAAGTGGAAAATAAAAGAACAACTTTCAACCGAGCAATAGCATATTCTATGCGGTCTTCTCATTGGTTTTATCCGCACGTTCTTCCTCACTGTTTGGACTTGCGTTGCGCACATGTCCACATCGGATTACCGACCTCAGGACGCGTATGTGCTTGGAGTCAAAATGGGAAATGGATGACGACTGCATTATGGTGGCTTGAAGGGCTAAAGTTGACGGTGGACGATCACTATCAGAGCTGTGCCGATTTTCTAGTTAAAGACGAAACAACGACCATCTAGAAGGTGTTGGATGTGGCGGTTCTGGTGGTGACGGTGGTGGTTTTACTGTTGGTTCTGATGCCTTTGGTCGCAAATCACGATGATCGGTATTATCGCTGTGAGCCGCGAAAGAGCAGACACGGTCGCTGAAACAAGAGATTTATTAGCCTGACCTTTCGCACTTTGAATCAAATCCATCACCAGAGACAGAGACAGATAAGTGGTAGTGAATTGCTCAGGTGTTGCAGTATTTATAGGATGCAGTTGCAAGGCCATTACATGCCTATCACAGATGGCAGCTCTGAAGGGCTTCACGGCTCGACTGACACGCTGTTGAAGTATGCAGCCGCAATGCCGTTGCTATGTCCTTGTATGTCGGTCAAGATTGTCGGCTACCACGCTCATCGCAAACTAAAAAACTGCTGCTAACTGCCGGATTTTGTCATCGACGTGGAATCTTGTGCGATTTGGCTCGCCGTAACTGACACCAGCAGTAGTGGTCATGCGTACGTTCACCTCGCTGATAACTATTTTGCAAAACCACAACGCAGAATATGGATCCGGGAGGTATTTGCGTTAGTTGATTTATTGAGGACTCGAGCACTTCGCGACTCACGCGGATGTCGCCTCTAGCAACAATTCTTGCTTTCGTCAAACTCGAATGTGTGGTTGGGTCCCGTCGAATGAGTCCAGATATGGGAGCTGGCGTTGTTCCTCCTCACTACCGCTGTGTGCTCGCGTCAGCACAGTCAACGGAAACAAGATCTGCCCCTGGTCATCTTCCGCAGAGAGGCCACGGCAAGGAGTGCCTCCTACGAATGTCATTACAGTACTGCGAAGAACCGGGTTGCCGGTCGGGCCTATCAGCATCCAGGAGTAGTAATTGAAGCCGCGAAGTAGCCCAAACCGTATGCTGGCGTTAGATGCCGACTCGACAAAACACGTGAACAACATATCGCAGATGACGGGAAGCGGCGGCGGGTGCGTACAAACCAGGTCTGACGCGTTGACCGTGCTCCCGCCTTAATTAGCATGTTTTGCATGATGCTGTGTAGGAGGGATTTGGTGGTGGTGGTGTTGGTCGCGATGGCGGTTGAGGAAATGGTAATAATTTTGCTGTTGCTGAAGTTCAGGGAATTGTTGTTTGATGTGGTGAAGATTTTAATGGTGGTTGTAGTGGCGTTGGTTCTTTCGCCGATGTTTACGGTAAAGGTGGACGCATTTGTGATGTGTGTGCTGTTGCTGAGACTTTTCCCCGGCAGGAGAATCAGTCACGTGAGCGGGCTTGCGCAATCTACATTCCCAGTGACAGCGGGCCAAATGGCCGGCTAGTCATCACACCAACACCCAACACGGATGATAAAACTGCATCACGTATATATTAAGATGTGGACTTACGCATCAATTTCGACTTCCAGCGGCGAACGCGAGAGCAGTCAATTAAAGTCTGCATGTTGTCTCACGGCAGCTATGTACTGCATTCTTTGTGTCTCCACTACCCTTATCTACCACTGCCTCGGATGATGGGTTCGAGTGAGAATCCGAAATGTCAGGCCAATAAAGTTCTTGTTCCACAGATAGCGTCTTCTTCTTCTGAAACAATTCCACCACCACCACCTCTGCCACCATATTCAAATTTACCATCGCCGCCGTTCCAGTAACAAAGAAATTTCCATTACTCCAACTGCAACACCAACATTCACCAACAACATCGACACAAATCCCAGGACAGGCAACATCAAAGCTGACCCGAACAACTTTACCACAGCAAGTGTCCTCGAAAGAAGCGTCGCAATTACCACCAAGTCAGACAACACAGAGGCCTCAGCGAAACATTTCCAAGAAATCGCCAACCTTTACTGTGTACATCAGCGGAAGAAACAACGCGATTAAAACCACCACTTAAAGCTTGATAACGTCAAACTACACTTCCTTGACCATCAGCAACACTATAATCACTTTCACCACCACCACCACCACCACCACCACCACCACCACCACCACCACCAACAACACCACCACCACCACCACTACTTATCTACTAGTTCCTGGAACTGGCATATTCGCTTGTATCGACGTCATTATTGTCTCAGTTCTGTAGGCATGCATGGTGCTTTGGTCTTTTTCAGGTTGTCTCTGCTACAAAATCCAGGCTGTCCTCACTAATCTTCCATAATAAGGTCAAGCCCAAGAAAGCCTACAAGCCAGCCCCATTCAGGCCCCCCAGCATGGTAAGGAATGCATCCTACCAAAGTCAGTCTGCTGCAGCAAAACGCCGGGTTGCCGGTTGGGCCTATCAGTATCCAGGATTAGTAATTGTAGTCGCGAAGTAGCCCAAACCGTATGCCGGCGTCAAGCGTCGACCCAACAACACGTGTAAACAGAACCTGGCGGGTGGCGGGAAGCAGCAGGTGCGTGCAGAGGCATTTGCCATGCTCGCACCTCAATGGCGTCTATGAGCATGTTTGCATTGAATTTTTCCGTAAAAATTTAAATTTCTGAACATTGCTCACTCATTATCACTGTTATGCAGCTACTGGCTTGAGTTGATATACCGTCGCGAAATGTGTTGGTTCCGATAAATTCTGCTGCGTATGCCTGTTGCAAATGAGAATGCTGTAGACGTCACACTGCGAATTAATCATTTCGGTCTGGTTTTCAACGAGTAAATCGTCGGAATATCTAGTTAGCTTGCATTCTCCCAAGCAGTCTGGTCTAGAATGTGAATTCTATTACACCTGCTCTGTACAAATAATCGTAAATTGCTTGCTTTGGTATGAAAGGCGTTAATGTCTACCAATTCCAATCTGGACAGATGATGAATCTGAGTGTGATTCCGGTGTGTTCGACGAACAAAACTGCAATGAGTGACCAATCTCATGAAATGCTGGCCGAAATGCTGGAATGCGTTTTCGATTAGACAGGATTACTCAGATAGGGCATTATATGGCATCTTTCAATAGGCATAGAAGAACATTTGATTGTCATTGCGCGGAACGCATGCTGCTTGTAGTCCGAAATCCATCCACCGTAGATTTTAATTTATAAAGCCCTCTTAAATCAATGTGTAAAGTGCAGACTACGTGAATAGGCATTTGTTTACCGAGCACAGTTTCCACAGGAGATGGAAAAGAAGTGCATTAAAGAGCCCACATCCCACTGAGCGTTAGACAAATAAGACTACTGCTTAAGTGATCGCGTATCCGTCGAGCGCAAGAAAGCTGAGAAAGCGTGTCTGCAAACGAATATGCGTCGAAAGGAGCGCTGGCCCATCTCATTTAATGTTGACAAGTGCTGCGCTCGGCGGATCGGCAGAACCAGCATTCCGAATTGGACAATCTGAGCCACAAACACACGACACGACACTACAGTTCGACCGTCGATTTCGACGATGTCCACCGTGTGCCCCACAGCTGCAGCAGCGGTGGGAGCAGGGACGGTGACTTGCGCAGGGGTTTATAGTGCCGGTAGACTTGCGCTGCATCTACCTACACTCTCTCCTCCTCCCC
>CACRXP010000311.1:252078-271615 GCA_902702965.1 Spirometra erinaceieuropaei
GTCGGCTGTGGAGTGGTTAGTGGGTGCGCAAGGTGATTGATTGGGAGTGGGGCTCGGCGGGGTGGGTGTGTCAAGGCTGCGGTCAATTCCGCTCTCGTGGATGCGCATGTGGCCGAATAGACCCATGCGATGAGTGAAGGTGTGGAGGCGAGTGCGGTGGGTGTAGGTTGGTGCTCCAGGCACTGGTCCACCAGTCTCTGTGCGATGGATTCGCAAGTGACCGACCAGGCCGATGCGAGA
This sequence comes from Spirometra erinaceieuropaei, assembly GCA_902702965.1. Classification (NCBI taxonomy): domain Eukaryota; kingdom Metazoa; phylum Platyhelminthes; class Cestoda; order Diphyllobothriidea; family Diphyllobothriidae; genus Spirometra; species Spirometra erinaceieuropaei. Next base: position 252,319 of record CACRXP010000311.1, read on the forward strand.
GGTGAAGGTGCGGTCAAAGTGAGGGCAGGTGTAGACCTGATCCTCATCACTGGAATCGGGAGAGGTGGGAGAGGTGATGTTGGTTGGTGTGTTGGTGTTGGTGATGTGTGAGACAGCAGTCTGGACGGCCGCCGCTGGGGCAGTGGAGAGGGAGGAGGACGACGAGGATGGAATTGGTGGTGCAGAAGGAGTGTCAGAGTTAGTTGGCGGAAGGGAGGAGGAGGAGGCGGGCGGGGGGACGATGGCTGGAGCTGTTCGAGAGGTGCAGTTGGTTCGGAGATGTCCAACAAGTCCGATTCGTGCCCGGAATGTCCGTTGACATCGAGGACACGTAGGGAGAGGTTGTGCGGCGGCGTTGCGGACCGGGCGAAGTTGTGATTTGCGGGCTTCGCGTTTCACTTTGGCGGCTGCGATGCGGTTGGCTTCGTAGATAGCAGCGCCCGTCTTCACTGTTCTCCTCCATGTCGGGCGATCGCGAGCGAGCTCTTCCCAGTTGGTCGGGTTGATTTGCAGGCGCTTTAGGGAGGACTTCAGGGTATCCTTGAAACGGCGAATTTGGCCTCCTTGACGGCGAGAACCCGTCGCGACGCCTCCGTAGAAGAGTCGTTTGGGTAGACGCTCGTCGTCCATGCGCACCAGGTGGCCGCTCCAGCGCAGCTGCATTTGTCTCAACATGGAGTAGATGCTCAGAATTCCCGTCCGTTCCAGCACTTCGGTGTCGGGTATGCGGTCCTGCCAGTTCAGCCTCAGGATGCGGCGGAGACAGCTGAGGTGGAAGTGGTTTAGTCGACGTGCCTGCCTCGTGTACACCGTCCAGGTCTCCGCTCCGTACAGTAGCGTCGGCAGGATGACGGCCTTGTGCATCTTCAGCTTTGTGCTCAGTTGGAGACCATGACGATTCCAAACTGTGCTTTGGAGGCGACCGAAGGCTTGACTGGCTTTCGAGATCCTGTTGGCGACTTCGTCGTCGATCTTGGTGTTGCGGGAGAGCGTGCTGCCCAGGTACGGGAAGTTCTCTACCACTTGCAGTTGAGTCCCATTCACGTTGATTTGCGGCGGCGCGTTGGGGGCTGTGGCTGAGTTGGGAGGCGACTGATGCATCACCACCGTCTTCTGCGTGTTGATAACCAGCCCAAAGTTCTCGCAGGCGGCGGAGAATAGGTCCATGCTCCGTTGCATCTCCTCTTCCGAGGTGGTGTTCAGGGCGCAGTCGTCGGCGAAGAGGAGTTCGTGCACGGTGGCTGTGGATACACGCATTTGGAAGTTCATGCGCCGTTGATTCAGGAGACGACCGTCCGTCCTGTAGGCGATGCGGATCCCGGGGCGTTCGTCGCGGTAGGCGTCCATCAGCATGGCAGAGAACATGAGACTGAAGAGGGTAGGCGCCAGCACACAGCCCTGTTTCACTCCGTTGGTCACTGCGAATGCCTCTGAGACAGCGCTGTTGTCCGTGACTCGCGCCATCATACCGTCGTGCAGCTGACGCACCATCTGAGTGAATCGCTCCGGACAGCCGAATTTCTGCATGATCTTCCACAGTCCTTCACGATTCACCGTGTCGAAGGCTTTCGTCAGGTCCACGAAGGTAGAGTATAGGTGGGTCCGCATCTCCTGGAACTTCTCCTGGAGTTGGCGGGCTGCGAAGATCATATCCGTGGTCCCACGATGGCGACGGAAGCCGCATTGGCTTTCCGGCAGAAGGCCCTGTTCCAGATGGTTGTTGAGGCGGTTGAGCAGGATGCGAGCGAAGATCTTCCCGGCGATGTTCAGTAGGGAGATGCCGCGGTGATTGTCGCAGACTTGGCGATTCCCTTTTCGCTTGTATAGGTGCACGATAGTTGCGTCCTTGAAATCTTGCGGGACTTCACCTTGACGCCACATCTCCTGGAAGAGCGCAGTCAGGTGATCCATCAGTAGGGGACCTCCGTGCTTGTAAACCTCAGCGGGGATTGCGTCCGATCCGGGTGCTTTCCCGCTGGAGAGCTGCTGCACGGCCATGATGGCTTCCTGAAGAGATGGCGGGAGGTCGAGGTCCGCGTTGGTCGCCACTTGCGGCAAGCGGGCGATGGCGGCGTCGGAGATGACGGAAGGGCGGTTGAGGACGCCTCGGAAGTGCTCGGCCCATCGCTGCAGGATTTGCGTCTTCTCAGTCAGGAGAGTGCTGCCGTCGGCGCTGAGGAGAGGAGCAGTACCCTTCGTCGGCGGACCGTAGACAGCTTTGATCGCGGAGAAGAAGTTCTTCCATTCGTTGCGGTCCGCGTAGCCTTGGATCTCCTCAGCTTTGCGAGCGGTCCAGGCGTCCTACATCTCGCGCAGTCGTTGCTGAAGCTGTCGGCGACTGCGGTAGAAGGCAGCTTTGTTGTCCTCAGTGGGGCGATCTACGTAGGCTTTGTGGAGGCTGTTCTTCTCAGCAAGCAGATTTCTGATGGCGGCGTCGTTGTCGTCGAACCAGTCCTGGTGTTGGTGGGGAGCGCGACCGAGGACGGCGAGCGCCGTCGACTGGACCGTGTCTCGCAGTTGACACCAGCGGTTCTCCACGGAGGCGTTCTCGGCAGCGGTGGCGGCGGCGGCGTCGTCGGCTGCGGCAGCGATAGGAAAATTGTCTAGCCGTTGAGCTAGCTCATTGCTGAAATGGAGACGGTGAGCAGGCAAAGACAACAAAGCAACATTCAGCTTACCTGGGGGTCGCTTACCTTGTGGTCTCCTGCGAGGCTGTAGGCGAATACGCATCTTCGAGATGACGAGGCGATGGTCGGTCCACCCGTCAGCACCCGCGATCGCCTTCGTCACCAGCACGTCCCGCTGATCTCGCCTCCGGACGAGGACATAGTCCAGCAGGTGCCACTGACGCGACCGAGGATGCCTCCAGGTGGCCTTCTCTCGCTCCGGCAGACAGATGAAGGTATTCGTCAGGGTGAGGCGGTGTTCTGCGCAGGTGCGGAGGAGAAGCAGGCCGTTGTCGTTGGAGCCGCGGAGACCGTGGGGACCCAGCACTCCCCTCCAGGCAGTATGGTCTGTGCCGACGCGGGCGTTGAAGTCGCCAAGGACAATCAACTTGTCCGCCTTCGACACAGTCGCCAAGAGGGCGTGCAGGTCCTCGTAGAATTTGTCTCTGACGGCGTCGGGGTTGGTCATCGGCGGAGCGTAGGCGCTGATGATGGTGGCGAACTTGCCTCCTCGCCGGAGGGGCAGACTGAGGCTCATTAGGCGGTCGTTGATTCTCTGCGGCAAACAGGGCAGTCGTCCCACGATGTCGGTCCGGATGGCGAAGGCGACACCCGCGTCTCGTCGCTCTGCCCTGGGTCGACCACTCCAGAAGAAGGTGTAGCCGGCACCCACCTCCTCCAGTTGGCCTTGTTCGGAGAATCGGGTCTCGCTGAGTGCGGCGATGTCCACCTTGTAGCGCGCCAGTTCTCGTGCCACTAGCGCCGTCCTCCGTTCTGGTCGGTTGCTCCTCGGATTGTCTAAAAGGGAACGAACATTCCAGACTGCCAGAGTGAGCGGGCTCACCCTGTCAGTCTGGGGAAAACGAGTGGGGCGACGGGAAGGAGGTGGAGAAGGAGATGACGAAGGAGAAGAATAGGCAGAAGAGTAGACGGAGGTAGAGGTAGAAGAGGTAGGATGAGGAGAAGGAGTATGGTTGGTGTTGTTGTTATTATTGGTATTGTTGTTGTTTCGGTTTTGAGTGTTTCGACCATGTTTAGACGTCTGCGGCCCTGGCTAGCCTGGAGACGGCGTGGTGCCCAGCAATGTTTAGGCCACCTTTTCTAGGCCCTCCCCCGTAATGGGGACAGGCAGTGCCCCCCGAATCGGGCTGCCTGTGTGCCTGTTGGGCGCGACCGAATCCCACTATGGGACCACGACTTTATGTTTGTAGTGGAGAACGACCGCATATGCCGAGGTCTGCGGTCTCCGTCGGCGTAGGTGGGCGCGTCTCAGCGAAGGCGATGCGGGGACCCATCCCGGCAGCAGCTGTCCAACGGCGTACCAGGCAGAGCCTCGTCTCGGTGACGCCGGCGCCACGTTTCATCCGACCAAACGTCCAGCGGAGCCCGCAGTACACTGTGCACGCGGCACAAGCGCACAGCGCCCTCACCTGGTTTAGCCCGCCGGTCGAGGCGGTTGCCCGGGGTGTGGCCGCTGAGCAGAGCCCAGCTACGTGGAGCCACAGGTGAGAGTTGGGTGCCAGTAAATGGACGCTAGGCGTAGTCTCACCTGCAAGCAAGTGAGCGACCACTACGACCTTCACGTGAACCCACCGCTGGACACCCCTACACCCCGCACAAACACACACACACACACACACACGACAGTTCGACTGTGGATTTCGACGATGTCCACCGTGTGCCCCACAGACTGCATTGTGGGAGCAGGGGCGGTGACTTACGCAGGGGTTTATAGTGCCAGTAGACTTGAGTAGCATCTACCTACACTCTCGTCTCCTCCCCCGCCTGAGCCCGGTGTCAAGACAGTGTCAAGAAGACCAGAGATGGGGGAGGCCGCAGGTGGATGGCTCGGACGGATCCTCGCCTAGGCGCCCCACTCCGCACCCCCTGGTCCACACACAAATGACCAGAATTTTGACCACATAACAATGGGGTGGCGGCAGTGGTCCATTTGTGCGACGAACGTCGACAACAGGGTCCGTCAGCACACCCCGCAAATGTTGGCATTTGTTATTGTGCACAGATAACGCCTGCCAGATCCCGATGTGGCCCCCGTGTTGGTCCAGCGCATCTAACACGTGGCCCGTTTGGAGGGCATACACACACACACTGCAACAAAAACATCTGGTATTGTGGTGTGCGCCACCATTAAAACCATCGCTCTACTGCTCGAAAGCGGGCCCATTCGCGTTGTCAAGCCTGTATTTCATGAAGGGTGCTTTTGCGCTCCGGCAAGCACATCGAGAATTTAGGTCAACCGTAGTCAGTATTCGCCATTCAAACCCGGAGACTGTGGGTTGTTAGAAAAACTCAGCGTCCATGAGAAGGTCCAAAGACGAGCAGTCGAGCCAGCCCGTGCAGCCAAAGGAAATAGTCGATTGGCTGTCGCAAAATGTATTGCTGCCACTTGCTCTTGCTCTTTACGCTGGTTTGAATTGTAATTGACCGCGCTGTCCTTAGAAATGGGGTAGAGTGTTATTCCATAAACAGGTCTATTTGCAAAATGCTACAAGTTTCAGTATGGACACATTAATGCCTGCAGAGTGCACTTAAAGCACATCCGAAGAACTGACATTAACTCACGCAATTGAGACGCGAGCGCGACAACTGCCTCTGGCGTGGTCTGCACGCACCAGCTGCTTCCCGCCACCTGCGAGATGTTGTTCACGTGTGTTGTCGGATCGGCATCTGACGCCGGCAAACGGTTTGGGCTACTTCGCGACTACAATTACTAATCCTGGATACTGAGAGGCCCTACCGGCAACCCGTCATTTTGCTATATCGTCTGAGCCAGTCTGACGTTTGTAGGAGGCATTACTTGAGGTGGCCGCATTGTGGAAAATGGCCAGGGACAGATCTAGTTTCTGTTGATTTTGCTGACGAGAGCACGCTGCGGTGGTGAGGACGAACGGCGTCAGCTACGAAAAGTATTGCAGCGTGATCACTGGCACCCATTGCCCTAAGGTATTGTGGATCAAGCATATCCACCTCATCTAGGGTGTGCAGCTGGTCTAGGCAGTTTGAAAGTTGTCTTTTTCCAGGCTCAGTTCCCAGAGTTGCATTCTAAAGAAGTAGGCATTCCGCTGCCGCTCTCACAGTTTGAGATACTAATAACTAATTATTCACCTGACAAGCCATCTGGATATTTGCTGCCTTTCCTGAACCAGACATCCCTCAGCGAGATATTATTCACGTGTGTTGTCAAGTTGGCGCCTGACGCCGGCATACGGTTTGGGCTACTTCGTTAATACCATCATTACCCAAGATTATTGGTTCAACCGGCCACCCGTCTTTTTCCTCTGCAGTCTGTATCAGACTGACTTTCGTATGCGGCATATCTTGCTTCCTTGTTCTTACTGAGGCGATGTCCTCTAAGATGTTACGTAAAGCTAAAATGCGCTCACCTATCTTCCCGTTAATAAAACTAAACTAAGTTTTTAAAGCAAGCATAGACGACAGAATTTATTGCAACCAATAAAGTTTGGACGGCTTATCAAATGCAGCCTGTCGCTGCATAACACAGGGAACTAGTGAGAAAGTTACAGAGGTTTGAACTTCCACTTCGAAATTGCTAGCTTAAAATGCATAAGGCAGTTACATATGAAAACTCTGTGCCGTAGAAAATTTTATTCTAATTATGCTAACCAGTGCTTATTCAAACGCATCAATGTCTTCATTAATTTGCAAAAATAGCTGACATTAAGGTCGGCAAAAATGTATAGAAAGTGGTAAAGGGGCGCTCACCGATTGTTCTCACGGAACTCATTCGTTCCGTCGTGCCTTACGGCCTCTCTCTCGAGCCCAACCAGCAGCCGTACAGCGGCGCATGATATAGGCAGAACGATATCACCGACAAAGACAAGGAAGACTGGAAAGGCCATTTCTGGTTTGTCAGCCGTCATCAGCCAGTCAGACCCAACCCCGAAATGTGGGACACCCGAGGCTCAAACTCGCGACCTCTCTGTTAGAAGTTCCCACCTCTAACCACTGGGTCACGAGCCCGTTGACCTTTCGGTTTTCGATCAGGAATACACAATGGTAGGGAGCGCTCATCGATAGTTCTTACGGAACTCACTGGTTCCGGTAACATGTGATATCCGCGAATATCAAACGAAAGTAGGGTATCTTGATAATGATGCCTGCAAATAATAGGGAATCAAATTGCAGACCGCTGAATGGATAGTTGTCGACGTCGCTTGACTCAGTCTCATTCCAGATCCAGACTTGAGGATGCAAGTGGTGAGTTATTAACCCCAGGGACGCTAAACAAGCTGGAATGGGGACAGAAACTTGGTGGTGCTGAGTAATCATCCCGTATATTTCGACTGGCAACGTATGCAATCCGCCCTCTGCACAACAAATTACGGATGCCAACGAAAAGTTAAGCCTGAGGTTGCGTGACAAGTGTGTACCTCGTCCTGCGGGCAGCCTTTCCCTGATGCAGTCGGCCGAAGTGCGTTACGGAGACAGGAACAGCAATGGACAAGCGGTCTAAAGCGGAGAGAGCACGTGACCACGCAGGTCGCAGCAGACCAAGCCAGCTGGGAAATACACGCGTGAAACCGGCCGGCCAATCAGCGCGCGCTGCTTTGCCGAATATTCGTGAGGCCCTCTCACAGGCGTGCGGCGCAAATACCCAAGAAGCTTCCGCGACCGGCTTCCAACGTAGAAATGGCCACTCAACTTGCGACATGTCATAGGGCAGAATATTCCAGAATACCCACCACGATTGACGTGCCATTAGCCGGAAGGTTCGAGAACTGCCAAAACCCCAATAAATGGTTGACAGCTGATGAATTAAGGAGCCCGCACTTTCCCGCCGACCTAGCATAAAGTGTTCGTTTCCTGGGTGCGCCTTCCGCCTCTTCCATTGCAGCTGTCGGGATAGAACATAATGCATAAACTCCGGGTTGCCATGACGATAACATGGAAGACACCAGACAATATGCCTCCGGGACAGTTATTTTATGAATTCTATTATGACTCGAAGGGAAGGTGGAATAGAAAGGGAGCCGGTCCGGAGAACAAGCACTCTATTGACAGCCTGCGAACACGAGGGGTTCCACCTCGTCAGAAATGCCCTTGTTTATGTCGGTCCCTGTGCCTTACGGAACATTTCGACCAATGGCTTGCCGGCCGTTGAGGACGTTTTAGAACGCTCGTGCGCATGGCGTTCCGGTCGCGGATTGGTCACCGCGTGCGCGAGAATCCACCGCGAAAAAGTCTCGAATGTTCGACCAGCCACGCGTGAGCAAAGCCACCACATGTGCGCTCGGTGCTTCGGCATTACGCCGGTCGGCTGTGTAACCTCAGAATTGTAAGTTTTGTCCAGCTTGCCTTCACTGACCACGCCCGTTGCCTTTTGAAAGCACATTAACTTTCCAACTCAACCACGCAGTTTTTATCCGTATGTGGACTGCTGCGATTTGGGGATGTTAAAATGATAAGGCGGATCGTCTCATAATCAAAGGGCTGCCGTTTCTCACCGTTTTCATTTTTAAAGAGTTAAAAAATCGATGTTGGTCCTACAACACTATACAACTCGGAGACCAACAACACTGAAAAGCAGCCACCTAAACCAACACGTGGTATGACCATTTCTGAAAACGTTTCCCGCTCACGCCTTGCAGCAGCAGAAGCCCTGACGAAATAGGCTCAGATGTTTTTTAGTTGCAAAGCCTGTTGCCCTCTCACCCTGCCTGTCATCTCAGCAAATTTCACGAGCCAATTGCGTGGGCCGGATAGCTCAGTCGGTTAGAGCATCGTGCTAATAACGCGAGGGTCGAGGGTTGGAGTCCCTCTCTGGCCACGACTTTTAGCTTCGCGAACCTTTTGAAAATTGCGGGTCTCTGGTCTTCAATCAACTGGCTTGCAATTCTGCTTGCATATTCTCGTAGGTCAAATAACCCCAACAAGTAGGATCGCCATGAATAGACGCGGGCTTGTCTGCTTGACATTGGGCCAGTATTTCGTCGGCAGGATGAAGGCAGTCATTTTTAAGTAGCACTTGTTAGTAGTCTCTCCGGAACAGGAGTAGCACTTCTGCTGAAACCGATCCCTGCACAATGCCCGCATCACTGGCACTTTGTCGGGTTAATTAGACGAGACTGAATTCATTCAGAACAAGACTGTGGGAGCAACTGAATCAGGCTTGGTGGCTTTGCCACAGTTTGGTAAGATGTGGTTATGTAGCCTCACCTGATGGACGCAATGCTGTTAGAGTTGGGATTAGGGGTTAGGCTGAGGGGGTTAGAGTGGTCATGCGCACACTTTCGTCGCGTCTAAGTACTTTGAAAATGCAAAGCCATAAAGCATAAAATGGAGCCGGGAGGTATTTGCGTTTGTTGATTTATTGAGGTCTCGAGCACTTCGCGACTCTGGCAAGAATTCTTGCTTTCGTCAAACTTGAATGTGTGGTTGGGTCCCGTCGAAGGAGTCAACATATGGGAGATGGCGTTGTTCCTCCTCACTACCGCTGCGTGCTCACGTCAGCACAGACAACCGAAACAAGATCTGTCCCTGGTCATCTTCCACAGTGAGGCCACGGCAAGGAGTGCCTCCTACGAATGTCATTACAGTACTGCGAAATGCCGGGTTGCCGGTCGGGCCTATTAGCCTTCAGGAGTAGTAATTGTAGTCGCGAAGTAGCCCAAACCGTATGCCGACTCGACAAAACACGTGAACAACATCTCGCAGATGACGGTAAGCGGCGGCGGGTGCGCGTTGACCGTGCTCCCGCCTTAATAAGCATGTTTTGCATGAGGCTGTGTAGGAGGGATTTGGTGGTGGTGGTCGCGTGGCAGTTGAGTAAGTGGTAATAATTTTGTTGTTGATGATGTTCAGGGAATTGTTGTTTGATGTGGTGAAGATTTTAATGGTGGTTGTAGTGGCGTTGGTTCTTTCGCCGATGTATACAGTAGGGGTGGACGCATTTGTGACGTGTGTGCTGCTGCTGTGACGTTCCCCCCCCCCCCGCCCACCAGGAGAATCAGTCACGTGAGCGGGCGTGCGCAATCGGCCAAATGGCCGACTAGTCATCACACCGACACCCAACACGGATGATGAAATTGCAGCACGTAAGTACTAGGATGTGGAATTACGCATAAATTTCGACTTCCAGCGGTGAACGCGAGTGCTGTCAGCTATAGTCTGCATGTTGTCTCACGGCAGCTATGTACTGCATTCTTTGTGTCTCCACTACCCTTATCTGCGACTGCCTCGGATGATGGCACCGGCACCGCCGCCGCCGCCGCCACCACCACCACCACCACCAAACTACCACCACCACCACCAACCCTTCCACCACCACACCAGCACCAACACCACCGCCACAACCATCACCACCACCACCAACACCACCACCACAACCACCAACACCACCACCGCCACAACAACCAACACAACCAGTACCACCACCACCACCAACACCACCGCCACCAGCACCACCACCAACACCACCGCCACAACTACCACCACCACAACTACTTATCTACTAGTTCCTGGAACTGGCATATTGGCTTGTATCGACGTCAGTAATGTTTCAGTTCTGTAGGCATGCATGGTGCTTCGGTCTTTTTCAGCTTGCCTCTGCTATAAAATCCCAGGCTGTCCTCACTAATCATCCATAATAAGGTCAAGCCCAAGAAAGCCTACAAGCCAGCCCCATTCAGGCCCCGCAGCATGGTATGGAATGCCTCCTACAAAAGTCAGTCTCCTGCAGCAAAACGCCGGGTTGCCGGTTGGACCTATCAGTATCCAGGATTAGTAATTGTAGTCGCGAAGTAGCCCAAACCGTATGCCTGCGTGAAGCGCCGACCCGACAACACATGTAAACAGAACCTGGCGGGTGGCGGGAAGCAGCAGGTGCGTGCAGAGGCATTTGCCATGCTCGCGCCTCAATGGCGTCTATGAGCATGTTTTGCATTGAATTTTTCCGTAAAAATTCAAATTTCTGTACATTGCTTACTCATTATCACAGTTATGCAGCTACAGGTTGCGGTTGATATGCCGTCGAGAAATTTGTAGATTCCAACAAATTCTGCTGTCTATGCCTGTTTCAAATGAGAAAGCTGTAAAGGCCACATTGCGAAGGAATCATTGCGGTCTGATTTCCAACGCCGAATATCTAGTTAGCTTGCATTCTTCCAAGCAGTCTGATCTGAAATGTGAATGTGACATTACACCTACTCTATACCACTAATCGCAACTTGCTTGCTCTGGGAATGAAAGGCGTGAATGTCTACCAATTCCAATCTGGACAGAAGCATATCCCCAGTGTTATCTTTGTGTAGTGAAGATAGGTGAATTTAGCGTTAGTATTGTTTGCGCTGTTTTGGTTGCTGATTATGTTGTTTATGATTAATAACATGAGGATGATTATGACGATAATGATCCTGCTGATGATACGGATGATCGTAAAGATTATGACGGAGATGTTTACGACAGAGACATTAATCAGTGAAAAAACGACCGGGTTGATGATAGTGTTCGTGACGACGATGCCTTCCCTTAGTTGCGGTTCCTCTGGACTGTCCTTTGTTGGCAATATCTTAGGCGGTAGTTTTGACGGTGACGGAATGGCATGAGTTCTTTTCTTGTTGTTCTACTTCTAGGTTCGTTTGTCGTTGTATATGGTGTTTTAGAGAATGACTTAAGTAATGTGGTGAGCACCGTCATCCGTTCTTCTGGAATCCCGACTGGTAACTTGCACCAGACTGAATTTTGTAGGAGGCATTTATTGCCGTAGTTCTGGATGGGGATAATGGGCGCAGTCAGCTCTAGTCGACTGTAAGCAAGTCGCCACTGCAAGAACACATGTAGGCATGCATGGTAGACGCGCAGCTCACCTCCGCCGCGACATCTATTCACCCATCGCCAGTTAATATTCATATGCGTTGGCAATTCGGCGCCTTAAGTCGGCAAACGGTTTGGACTACTTCGTTGAGACAGTCATTCCTAAATACTTGGCCCGACCGACGATCCGGCTTTTGGCACTGCCTGCAATAAGTCCACTTTAAGGCATGCTCTGTGCCTTGGCATGTGGTTGAAGATATTTGAACGCAAAAACTGCTTCGTTGGACAGACAGAGTGGGTGAGTAAATGGTGAGTGTGCCCAGGGCCACCACATTACCACAGCTTGAACATCCATTTCGGTGATGTCCTTCAAGTGCACTGATGAAATGTTGGCAGGAATTCTGGACTTCGTTTTAATCTAGGAAGTAGTATTTCGACGGAGTTGCAATACTGATTGACTCGTGACATAGTATCATAATATTTTGGACTTGCAAATATTTTGAAATTGTAATATGGTACTTGTATACCTTCTGTAAATTCGGCATTGAGTAAACAAGGATTATTGATGTGATATGAACTTTCGATATTGATTCTCGATATATTTATCAATTCAAATAGATGTCATAGTAAAAAGGAACAAAAATAAGCTTTCTTGTACTGATTGGGTAGCAAAGTGATCTCTCTCTCACTTCAAATTTTATACACGAATAAAAAGTACTCTTTGGTTTCAAAAAGTTCATTTAATTCACTGATAATTTTTAGTTCAGTGATCCTCGGCAACTGCGTTTAGCTTTTTCAGGCTAAAATTGACACTTTGCGCTCTACGATATCACACACCCCTCGGTACCTTAAGATAGCAATGAATAACGCATGCAATCTTGCATTTGATGCGCACAATATTGTATAATTCATTAATAAACAGACAAGTATGATCCTGTATGAATTGATATCTTGAGGTTTTAAGGAGTCTCAAAATCAAAAACTTTCCTATTTTAAATCACAAGAACTTGGACAGTACGCCGAAAATTGTGAGATATAGACATGTCAGCGTTGGGAAGCAGCAATCACCTGCATATCCACAAGAATTCTCTGGTGACTGCAGTCGCAACTGTTGGCCAAAAAGCATGCACGAGCTGCATCCACTGTAGCTTTTAGTCGACTGTAAGCAAGTCGCCACCAGAAAAGCAGTTATAGGCATGCATGACAGACGCGCAGCTCACCTCCGACGCGGCATCGACTCACCCCAATCGCGAGCAAATATTCATGTTTGCTAGCAAGTCAGCGCCTTACGCCGGCAAACGGTTTGGGCTACTTCGTTGAGATCATCATGCCCAATTACTTGGCCCGACCCGGCAACCCGGCTTTTGTCCCAGTCTACAATAAGTCCATTTTTAGGCATGCCCTGGGCGTTGGCTTGTGATGGAAGACATTTTAAGTCATTACTTGCTTCGCTGGAGAGGCGGAGTGGGTGGTTGTGTGTGTGTGGTGAGTGTACTATTCCGAGCCACCAGAGTTGGACAGGTAGAGCGTCCATTTCGACGATGTACACCGTGTGCTCTAATGAAACGTTGGCAGGAATTCTGGAATGCGTTTTCGACTTCGAAGTATTATGTAGACGGATTTGCATTACTGATTGTCCCCTGACGTACAGTTAGTGGGCTAACTCATGAAATGTCAACCTAAATCCCGAAATAGATTTTCCTTTTGAAAAGCCCTAATTAAGAATTGTTGTAAAACTAGTCATCAGGAAAAATAATTCTATAATAGATGAGTAACCTCACCGTGACAGCTGAGGATGGAGCTTCCTTCCGGCCGTTTACAGGACTGCACTCTGTAAAAAATGACTGTTTATTTAGCATGCATTTTTCACACTCATTTTCGATACGCTTAAATTTATATTTGATATAAAAAGTGCCAATTATATTCCATGGAAAACATGCATAAAAATATTCATTCTTCCGCTTATTCGGCAGAAAATTATGCCTTCTTCCAATTTTATACTCGAAGGAATAGAATAATTGTGGTTTAAAGAAGTTTCTAATTACGAGATTTTTCAATAATTGGAAAGGACCTTGCGTAGACCGTTATATCTCTGCATTACCAATGCGGCTCGTAAAGTTAACAATATGGATCAAATCCACTACTAAATTTTATGAACTACAAATTCTTTCCACTTAATACCGTAGAGAAAAACATGGCTTTGTTTACGTGGAAAATATACCGCTTGTAGATCGGTAACCTTGAATGCACGTATAACGGCAGAGCGGATTCGAAATTTGTTGGGATTTGGAAAAGATTTTGGAAGTCGACGAATGGAAAAAGACGAATTTTTTTACCGAATTAACGAAAGATTGAATATTTCTAATGCACGTTTTCCATGAAATATAATTGTAGTTTTAGGAGCATCGAAAATAGACGAGGAAAATGCGTGCTACTTAAGTGGTCATTTTAACAGAGTGCAGTTTTTACATGCCGCCGGAAGGAAGCTCATTCGAAAGTCGGCATCTTGGGGTTTCAGTTTCAGTTTATTTAGGAAAATATAGGCGAGCGCCTTTGAACTCCCTATTTTTTACATGTCGTTGGAGAAAAACATTGATATTGGGAATGTGAAAAATGGGTTTTGTTTATAATCGCTGACAGCTTGTCAAAAAAGAGTACTCAATAACGGTTACTAACTAGTTACATGTAGTATAAGGAGGTTTAAGTTGGTGCCGGGTTATGTGCGTGGATGAAAGGCTGGTTACTGGGAAGCTTGATGCGCGTCAAGTCTAAACTTAAAGGAATTCACACAGGAGGATATTGCAACATCGTTGGGCCGGGCATTCCACGCTTCAACCACTCTGTGACTGAAAAAGTACTTTCTTCCATTGATCCTTGCTTTCCCGGCGCGTAGTTTTAGGGGATGACCGCGCAAAGTGGGCGTGCTAGCCTGTGTGAAATAATCAGTGGGTTCTAAACAACAGTCTAGGCAGTTGATAATGCGAAATGCAAGTATAAGTTCACCACGTAATTGCCTGTAGGAAAGTGGAAACAGGTTGAGAGTTGACAGTCGGGATTCGTAAGACAGCGCTCCCAGACCTTGTGTCATTTTGGTCGCCCGTCTCTGGACCTTCTCCAAAACGGTATAGTCCTTGACAGTCCAAAATCTCCACGCCTGTATGGCGTATTCTAGATGAGGCCTCACGTAGGTGCCAAATATTTTTGAAAAGTTGTCTGAGTCAAATCCCATAAATGCTCGCTTAATGAGTTGCAGTGTAGCCATAGCCGATTTAGCCGCCTTCGCGCAATGCAGTGTTGGCTTGAGTGAAGATGTAATCCATACACCCAAGTCCTTCTGACTGTCAACCTGTTGCAGTGGTGTGCCGTCTAGAAAGTAAGTCCTGGGGCTTGAGGCTCTGAAACTGCCTAGTTGAAGAAAGTTTCACTTGCTTATATTAAAGGGCATAAGCCACAGCTTTGACCAGTCTTCGAGCCTGTTCAGGTTTGCTTGCAGTTGGTCTGCGTCTGCCGCATTGTGAATAACTTTCCACAATTTAATGTCGTCGGCAAACGGGATGGCATCACAGTCTAAGTCCTGGACGCAGTCATTTATGCACACGAGGAATAACGTGGGACCTAAGACTGAGCCCTGTGGGACGCCACTCACCACGCTTACCTCTGAGGACTGTTGACGCCCGACCTGCACTCTTTGGGACCGTCCAGCCAAAAAGCTCTGGATCCATACAAGAAGGCATCCACGAATTCCAGCCTTGCGCAGTTTGTGCAAGAGACGTTGGTGGGGAACGCTGTCGAAGGCCTTTTTGAAGTCGATGTAGATGGCGTGCACCACACTACCTTCATCGCGTGCTTTGGTCCAGCGTTCGAGCGTAAAGAGCAGATTCCTGAGGCAGGACCTACCACTTCGAAAGCCGTGTTGTGCATCCGAGAGGAGGTGGTGCTGCTTGAGAAACTGCATCAAGGCCTTCTTAATGATCTTCTTCATGATTTTGCAACAGATGGACGTAAGACTCACTGGCCTGTAGTTATTCGCAGACGCACGACTTCCGCTCTTAAAAAGCGGAGTGATGGTAGCGGACTTCGAATCAGAGGGCAGGCATCCAGTAAGAAATGACGTTTGGAAGATCAAGGCTCATGGATTGGACATTTCGGGAGCTAGCTCCTTCAGCAGCTTGGCGGGGATTGCATCAGGGCCTGGGGAGGTCGATTCTATCAGATTAAGTTAGTCATGCCGAACAATTGCTTCGCTGAAGAATACGGCTTCAAGGGTATGCGCTTTATTGTCTTCACAAATGGGGGAGAAAAAATCTGGTTCACTTGTCACGACGGACCGGAAGAACTGAGAGAGGTATTCAGCCTTATCCTTGTCATCGGAGATTTCCATTGCCTCGGCTGTTCGCAGCAGTGGGATGGGGTCTTTGTTACGCGTGCTCTGTCTTATGTAGCTGTAGAGGACTTTGGGATTAACCCTGACACGGTTCAGAAGATCCTTTTCAAAGGCTTTCCGATCTTTGGCGATGAGGATTTTGAACCGATTTCTCTGTAACTTATAACTGATTAGGGATTCTGGCGTTCGGTCAGTCAGGGATCTTTTCCACAGCTTCCTCTTCTTGTTAACTTCCTTCTTTAAGGACGGAGTCAGCCAGCGGGGTCTATTTGTTAGTCTTCTGCGCATGATTGGGCAATGGTTGGAGATGAGGTTGTGGACTAACTCTTTGAACTGACACCAAACCTCTTCGACATCGGCAGATAGAGTGGATGCCCAGTCGATAGGACTAAAATGCCTTCTCATCTGTTCGAAATCTCCGCGCCAAATATTGGGTCGGGAATCAAGCGGTTGTGCAGGCAGGGAGAATAAGGTGTATTCGCACATGAGAACTACATGGTCACACTGACCCAACGGGGGGAGGCAATTCACAACGTCGATATTGTCAGAGGACTTGTTGAACACTAGATCAAGGCAATTCATTTGCTGGCCCTCTGGAACTCTCATTGGAAACATTACGTGTTGGGTTAGAAGCAGATTGTCGGAGGTACGCAGTAACTGCTGGTCGAATGCTGCTTCAGAGCAGTCGGCTGAGGCCGAGCTCCAGTTTATGTGAGGTGCATTAAAATCTCCAACGATGAGAGTAGTCGGTCGCGTTGAAAATAGCCTAAGCTCCTCCAGCAGTTGGGCATCAGCGTCAGGGTCATTTCTCGGGGGGCGATATACTGTCAAGATATGGAGGCTTTGAGAGCCCGGTGCCCGTATGATCAGCCACAACGCCTCCGTACTACAAGCCAACTGGGCAGTTTTTCTGAAACGTATAATCCGTTCTTAACAAAAGGTACAAGGGCGCCAGCCCTCCAGTTTTGTCTGTCTCTGCGGACCAGTTGAAATACAGGGAGCATAAGTTATATATCATCAATCTGTTCGGAAAGCCATGTTTCTATTATTGAGATAACGTCTGCATGGAGGTGATGGGTAAGGATACAAAGTTCAACAAGCTTAGAAAGTACACTTTGCGCATTGGTATACACGAATATTAGTTTCGAGTTAATGCGTGATTTTTTATCAACCCCGAGAAAATGTGAAAGAATTATTAAAGAATAAGGCAGCGGGACGATCAGTTTAACAACCCTACTCAATTAATCTTTTTAAAGCGAAAACGTATTTCGGAATTTGGTTTGACATTTCGTGAGTTACCCCAACTACTGTAGTATCATAATAATTTGAACTCGCCAAGATTTTGAATTTTTAATACAGTTCTTTTGGATCTTCTGTAAAAAGGGCACTTAGCAAACAAGGATTAATTATGTGGTATGAACTTTCGACATTGATTCTCGATATCTTTATAAATTAAAGTAGATGTCATAGTCAAAAGGAACACAAATATGCTTTCTTGTACTGATTCTGTAGAAAATTGCTCTCTCCCTCTCTCTCTTCACATTACATAAACGAGGAGAAAGAAGACTTTAAATTTAAAAAGTTCATTTAATTCCCGATAATTTTTAGTCCAGTCTACCTCGGCATCTCCGTTTAGCTTTTTTAGGCGAAAACTGACACTTTGCGCTCTAACAAATCAGACACCCCTCGGTGCCTTAAGATAGCAATGAATAACGCATGCAATCTTGCATTTGATGCGCACAATATTGTATAATTCATTAATAAATAGACAAGTAAGTTCCTGTATGAATGGATATCTGGAGGTCTTAAGGAGACCCATAATATAAAATCCTCCTATTTTAAATCAAAATACCTTGGACACTGCGTCGGAAATTGTGAGATATAGACATGTCAGCGTTGGGAAGCAGCAATCACCTGCATATCCACAAGAATTCTCTGGTGACTACAGTCGCAACTGTTGGCCAAAAAGCATGCACGAGCTGCATCCACTGTAGCTTTTAGTCGACTGTAAGCAAGTCGACACCAGAAAAGCAGTTATAGGCATGCATGACAGGCGCGCAGCTCACCTCCGACGCGGCATCGGCTCACTTCAATCGCGAGTAAATATTCATGTTTGCTAGCATGTCAGCGCCTTACGCCGGCAAACGGTTTGGGCTACTTCGTTGAGATCATCATGCCCAATTACTTGGCCCGATCCGGCAACCCGGCTTTTGTCCCAGCCTGCAATAAGTCCATTTTGGGGCATGCCCTGGGCGTTGGCTTGTGATGGAAGACATTTGAAGTCATCACCTGCTTCGCTGGGGAGGCGGAGTGGGTGGTTGTGTGTGTGTGTGAGTGTGTGTGTGTGTGTGTGGGTGTAGGGGTGTCAGCGGTGGGTTCACGTGAAGGTCGTAGTGGTCGCTCACTTGCATGCAGGTGAGACTACGCCTAGCGTCCACTCGCTGGCACTCAACTCTCACCTGTGGCTCCACGTAGCTGGGCTCTGCTCAGCTGCCACACCCAGGGCAACCTCCTCGACCGGCGGGCTAAACCAGGTGAGGGCGTTTACTCCCTGTGCGCGTTGTGCCGCGTGCACAGGTGACTGCGGACTCCGTGGACGGTTGGTCGGATGGAACACCGCGTCGGCGCCGTCGTGACGAGGCTCTGTCTGGCACACCGCTGGTCAGCCGGTTGGTGGTGGAACGTCGCATCGGCATCGTCGAGACGAGGCTCCGCCTGGTACGCCGTTGATCAGCCGGTGGGATGGATCTCCGAATTGGCACCGTCGACACGCGCCCATCTGTTGCACCGTAGGAGACCGCAGGCTTGCGGCAATGCCGTAAGCCATTGGCAAATTCGAGTCGTTCTTCCACTGCCAAAAAAACTCGTGGCCCACAGTGGAGTTCGGCCGCGCCGGCACATCAAGCAGCCCATATTCAGGGGTCAGGGCACTGCTTCCTTCGGGGGGGCCTGGAAAAGCTGGCCTAAAAATTACTGGGGAACCACGTCGTCTGCTGGCGCACCGTGGTCGCAGACGCAAAACTCACGGTCGAAACAATCAAACTCGAAACAACAACAACAACCATACTCATTCTCCTCATCCTACGTCTTCTACCTCTACCTCCGTCTACTCTTCTGCCTATTCTTCTCCTTCGTCATCTCCTTCTCCACCTCCTTCCCGTCGCCCCACTCGTTTTCCCCAGACTGACAGGGTGAGCCCGCTCACTCTGGCAGCCTGGAATGTTCGTTCCTTTTTAGACAATCCGAGAAGCAACCGACCGGAACGGAGGACGGCGCTAGTGGCACGAGAACTGGCGCGCTACAAGGTGGACATGGCCGCACTCAGCGAGACCCGATTCTCCGAACAAGGCCAACTGGAGGAGGTGGGTGCCGGTTACACCTTCTTCTGGAGTGGTCGACCCAGGGCAGAGCGACGAGACGCGGGCGTCGCCTTCGCCATCCGGACCGACATCGT
>CACRXP010000311.1:272028-290520 GCA_902702965.1 Spirometra erinaceieuropaei
TGGTCGGTCACTTGCGAATCCATCGCACAGAGACTGGCGAACCAGTGCCTAGAGCACCAACCTACACCCACCGCACTCGCCTCCACTGCCCACACTGCCCTCGCACCTTCACGCATCGCATGGGTCTATTCGGCCACATGCACATCCACGACGACCTGCGGTAGACAACCGCCGGTCACACCACACATTCCCTCACACCCTACCTCCTAACACCATCACCCCACCAGACATCGACCCTCACACACCTCATGCACTCAACTGCCGCCTCCCACGCAAGTGGGAAGTGTGCATCTCGACTTGGTCCCCATGCGACTTCGGCTGCATGGGTGACTTGTGTCCGAGACTATCCCGACACGTCAAGTGTCGTGGATAGGAAGGTTGCTGATTGAGGCCCGCTCTCGGTTCACGCAGTTCGTCGCGTTGTGTGTGTGTGTTGAGTGGAGTGGCGGAATGGTGAGCTGGGGACGGGCTGAAACAGCACCTTCCACGGCACTCTCACGCAAGTGAGAGACACGCCGTTCAACCCCCGTTGTGTGAAATCCTGGTGTTTGTGAGTGTATGGGGGGCCAGATCGTGCTGTGGCGCGCGCAGGCATGGTCAGTCGACCATGTCAGCCACCGCGCCCATTCCCCACTCCAGTCTACTGACCGGCTCGGACAGTGGCTGGGGTGTGGGAATGGGAAGGGAGAGTGAGGTCGACGACTCAGCGCACTTTCTCCTCACTATAATCAATCTGACGCGCTTGAAGCTATCACGGTGCGCTAGAAGCCGTGGCTTGGAAGATTGCCAACTGACGGGGTACCTTGGACCTCCTCCTTAACGGGAGGCGGTCTGAGAGTCAGGCTGCAATGGCTCCTTTTTAATGTGGCCTTTATGGCATTCCCACCACAGTGTGGGATCCGAGCCAGGCGTTGGCGGCACGCCCGGGTGCGGCTTCGGCCGTGCCAGCCTCTAAATCCTTGTTGTGTTGGTTGAAATCCTGGTTATTGTTGTGTGGACCAGGGGGTGTGGTGGAACGCCAAGGTGAGGATCCGTCCGAGCCATCCACCTGCGGCCTCCCTCGTCTCCGGTCTTCTTGACTCTGTCTTGACACCGGGCCCAGGCGGGGGAGGGGGAGGGAGTGTAGGTAGATGCTACGCAAGTCTACCCGCACTATAAACCCCTGCGTAAGTCACCGTCCCTGCTCCCACCGCTGCTGCAGCTGTGGGGCACACGGTGGACATCGTCGAAATCGACGGTCGAACTTTGTGTGTGTGTGTGAGTGGTGAGTGTACTATTCCGAGCCACCAGAGTTGGACAGACAGAGCGTCCATTTCGACGATGTACACCGTGTGCTCTACCGCAGCAGATTGAGAGAGGGGACGGCAAATTTAGCGCGACTTTGTTTGTTTTTATATTAGACTTGCTCTGCATCTACCTCGCTCTGGACTTTCCCCGTCCTATTGACGCCCTCGCCACGTTAATATCGAGCAGACCGGATGTGAGTGAATTCGCAAGTGGCTGACATCACGAAACGCGAACAGTCAAGATGACCGTTGGCGGGAGAGGCCGCGGGTTTATGACACGGCGAAACCCGCACTTAGGCGTACCAGCACTCCACCTCCTGTTAGACAATGCACGCTGAACATGTGCTTACACAACAAGATCAGGGGGCGGCTTGGATCCCAGTGGGCGCTACGTAAGCCGGCAAATGGGCCTCTCGCCACACTCCGAGTATTGGCATTTGTTATGGGTGCGCCGGACTCAGATCTATCCCGTGCTGGTCCAGTGTATCTACCGCGTTTTCCGTTTTAGGCACACGTAAAGATGTTAGTCAACTATAAAGTCTCTCTCACTCTCTGTGTGAAGATGCCATGATGCTACGGCAGCAGTAAGTGTGTAGGGCTCCGTGCTCCGATCCTGTGTGTGGTGGGCGTCACCTGTCTAGCTAGCTATCTTTCGTGGGGTTCGCACAAGCGTCGCAAAGATGCTCGTGGTGAACTTGACATGCCCGGTTTCTTTGGAATCGGAGCGTAATGCCTACATTGCCCGTTAAGAATATCGCATGTGATCAACATACGCCGGTTTCAGCTCCACGGTAGGAAGGTTGAGCTGTTCCACATCTACCAGGCCCGCCAATTTTTGCTGTGGCTAAGGAACAAGTACCCACAGGCATTGCAAGTGGTTTTTGAATAAATACCTGGGAAGTGGAGTTTGAGGTTGGGGTTGATGTTAGCCGTTGGGCGTTACGGATTTGGATAAGAGGATTGGAGTTGAAGTAAGGAAACGGTAGTAAGTAGTCACTGAAATTTGGAGAAAGGCTACTTGTAGTGCCGGGAAGGGGTGTCTATTCTCATGTCCAATTCACATTGTACA
The DNA here is from genome assembly GCA_902702965.1 of Spirometra erinaceieuropaei. Classification (NCBI taxonomy): domain Eukaryota; kingdom Metazoa; phylum Platyhelminthes; class Cestoda; order Diphyllobothriidea; family Diphyllobothriidae; genus Spirometra; species Spirometra erinaceieuropaei. The sequence continues at coordinate 274,384 of CACRXP010000311.1, forward strand.
CGCAGACATCGGCCACTGTTCTAGACTAGGGACGTTCGTTGACTCGCAGATATCCATATGACAAAGAGGGACACTGCATTCCTTTCAAAATCGCAATGACACTAAATAACTTATTATTATTTAAAAGAAGGCGAAGGCACGATCACTGGGACAGTAAGTTTATTTGCCTGAGCTTTCGAACTCGAACTAGAGTTCATCATCCGAGGTTACTCGAGTGCAGCAAATTGTGAACATTTATATCGTTCATCCTTGCGGGGGCGGGAGGGGGAGTACGTCCGTGGCTAGGTAGGGTTTGTGCCGCCTGGTCCACGATGTTCCCCCGGCGTGGTGACGCCATTTGCACTTCGCGACGGTGTGAGCTGCAAGAACTACGGCATCTCCGGGACCAATTAACAAAGAACGGCTACCCAAATAGCTTTATCAGTCGCTGCATACGCGCCCACCCACGCCGGACAAACGGAAGAGAGACACCAACAATTTGGCACTCCCTACCGTACATAAAGAATGTGTCCGAGGCTACAGAACGCATCGCGTCAGAGCTAGGCGTGGGCATCGCTCATCATCCGGCGGCCACCATGCGTAGCAGGATCATGAAAATGAAGGATCGGCTGGACGCAGGTGAACAGTCGGGCGTAGTCTATCGAATCCCGTGCCAAAACTGTCCTTGCCACTACACAGGCCAGACAGGACGACGTCTGAGCTCACGAATACTTGAGCACAAACGGGCCGTTCGGAGAGGCGACCCACTGTCTCAAGTAGCCACTCACACGCTCGAGGAAGGGCATGAGTTCGACTTCGCCAACACGCGGATATTGGCGCGAGCCGGCAACAAGACAGGGCGAGAGCTGTTGGAGGCGTGGGTGTCGGACACCAACTCCATCAACAGACACGTCGATTTGCCTGCGTGTTATCACGCGCTCCGCCCACGCAGCCAGGTGGCGCAGCTCACACCGTCGCGAAGTGCAAATGGCGTCACCACGCCGGGGGAACATCGTGGACCAGGCGGCACAAACCCTACCTAGCCACGGACGTACTCCCCCTCCCGCCCCCGCAAGGATGAACGATATAAATGTTCACAATTTGCTGCACTCGAGTAACCTCGGATGATGAACTCTAGTTCGAGTTCGAAAGCTCAGGCAAATAAACTTACTGTCCCAGTGATCGTGCCTTCGCCTTCTTTTAAACAAGAACCTGGGATGCGTATATTCTCTTACTTATTATTATTATTATTTAAGTATATCCTGACATTCCCAATATCTTTTCTTTAGCATACAACTACTTGACCTCGCCAACAATGCGTTACCAGGCCCCACCTGTAAATAAATACCCTATTACCACCGGCCCCGTATTAGAGGTGACTGGGATTTGCTTACTTCAGGTGGGACTACCAAACCACATCCTACCTACTTGAACTCCCCACGGATTCTAGTCGGCTGTCTGAAAATACGACCACACCCTGGAGTAATACAATCCTATACTTGCAGATTGGCATGACCAAATATGACGGCCCAGTAATATTTGGCTTAGTTTACACTGTTGAGTGGTCGCTTAAGTATGATTTATCAAATATAAAAACGTAATGGCTACTGCGTACGAGGCAATAGTATGATGATATAGGATGGCCTGCACCGGAATTTGCGCATATTCGTAGTTAGAATGACGAAATCTTGGAGAACAAAAGGAAAGAGCCTAAAGGACTTTAAAAGAAAGTGGACGGTTAAAATGTGACGTTTTATAACTAAGGATGTACGAGTGCAGTACCTAAGACCAGCGGTCCGAGATTCTCAGACGCCTGATATCTGCATTCGGGAAGGAGGATAGGTTTTAGCGAAACCAGGGAGAGGCCGCGGCTGGAGGATATTACTAAAAATTCCGGAGATGTTTTCTTCGACTTGGAGGCAACAGCTAAGCAGTTCAGGCACAGACGGTCAAGTAACAATCGACCCGCTCTGTGATACCTTAAAGGCTCCGACTCCCGAGGTAGACAGTTAGCCAAATTCACCTGCTGATTGCTCACGAGGTGTATAAAGCATGTGCGATGATGTCTGCGACAGATTTGAGTTCGCAGGCCAGGCTGAAAGACGAATGTAGGTTCGGCATCATTTGTTCAGTTTAATACCATGCAAATCCTCTTCCCAGACACACAAACATTGGCTTCTGCTGTTGGTGGTGGAAGGCCTGAGCCCTTCAACGTGTCACGGCCCAATGGAGAATAAATTTGCCTTCCAATAGTTCTGATATCTGAGGATGTGTTGGCAGTAACCTCGTCTATTACTCATGGCTAAGCAAGTGGAAAATAAAAGAACTACTTTCAGCCGAGCAATAGCATATTCTCTTGCAGTATTCTCATTGGTTTTATCCGCACGCTCTTCCACAATGTTTGGACTACCGTTGCGCACATGTTCACATCGGATTACCTACCTCAGGACGCGTGTGTGCTTGGAGTCAAAATGGGAAATGGATGACGTCTGCAAGTAGGCGGTTTAAGGGGCTTAATTTAACGGTGCTACTAGCTGAAATGTGCCGATTTTCTAGTTAAAGACGTAACAAAGACCATCTAGAAGGTGTTGGATATGGCGGTGATGGCTGTGACGGTGGTGGATTTACTGTTGGTTCTGATGCCTTTGATCTCAAATCACCATGATCGGTATTATCACTGTGAGCCGCGAAAGAGCAGACACGGTCGCTGAAACAAGACATTTATTAGCCTGACCTTTCGCACTTTTACTCAAATCCATCACCAGAGACAGAGACAGATAAGTGGTAGAGAATGGCTCAGGTGTTGCAGTATTTATAGGATGCAGTTGCTAGGCCATTACATGCCTATCACAGATGGCAGCTCTGAAGGGCATCACGGCTCGACTGACACGCTGTTGAAGTATGCAGCCACAATGCCGTTGCAATGTCCTTGTATGTCGGTCAAGATTGTCGGCTACCACGCTCATCGCAAACTAAAAAACAGCAAGTGTCCTCGAAAGAAGCGTCGCCATTACCACCGAGTCAGACAACACTGAGGCCGCAGCGAAATATTTCCACGAAATCGCCCACCCTTACTGTGAATATCAGCGAATGAAACAACGCGATTAAAACCACCACTAAAAGCTTGTAAAAGTCAGACTATATTTCCTTGACCATCAGCAACACTATAATCACTTTCACCAACACCACAACCACCACCAACACCACCAACACCACCACCACCACTACTTCTTATCGACTAGTTCATGGAACTGACATATTCGCTTGTATCGACGTCAGTAATGTCTCAGTCCTGTAGGCATGCATGATGCTTCGGTCTTTTTCAGCTTGTCTCTGCTATAAAATCCCAGGCTGTCCTCACTTATCATCCATAATAAGGTCAAGCCCAAGAAAGCCTACAAGCCAGCCCGTTTCAGGCCCCGCAGCATGGTAAGGAATGCCTCCTACAAAAGTCAGTCTCCTGCAGCAAAACTCCGGGTTGCCGGTTGGTTCTATCAGTATCCAGGATTAGTAATTGTAGTCGCGAAGTAGCCCAAACCGTATGCCGTCGTCAAGCGCCGACCCGACAACACATGTAAACAGAACCTGCCGGGTGGCGGAAAGCAGCCGGTGCGTGCAGAGGCGATTGCGATGCTCGCGCCTCAATGGCGTCTATGAGCATGTTTTGCATTGAATTTTTCCTTAAAAATTCAACTTTCTGATGATTGCTCACTCATTATCACTGTTAAGCAGATAAAGGTTGCGGTTGATATGCCGTCGCGAAATTTGTTGATTCCGACCAATTCTGCTGTCTATGCCTGTTTCAAATGAGAAAGCTGTAAAGGCCACATTGCGAAGTAATCATTGCGGTCTGGTTTTCAACGATTAAATCGTCGGAATATCTAGTTAGCTTGCATTCTTCCAAGCAGTCTGATCTGGAATGTGAATTCTATTACACCTTCTCTGTTCAACTAATCGTAAATTGCTTGCTTTGGGAATGAAAGGCGTTAATGTCTACCAATTCCAATCTGGACCGATGATAAATTTAAGTGTGAGTGCGGTGTGTTTGACGAACAAAACTGCAAAACTGTTGGAGGATCGTCTGTCCTATGTCCCATGCGAATCCAACCCCATGAAAACGCTGACACGCGAGATTAATGCGACGCTGTTGGCAATGGAGAACTCAGGTGCAATATCGCCAATCGACCGACGCATTGCGAGAGCACAAGAAACGGCCCTAGCCCGATTCTACGGTCTCCCAAAAGTGCACAAAGAGGGCGTTCCTCTTCGTCCTATCGTATCACTAAAGGGCACTCCAACCTACGGACTGGCAAAGTGGCTGTTCCAACGTCTCAAGTTTCTGACCTCCGATTCGAACACCACAGTCAGCCCGTCAACGCAATTCTTGGAGAAACTTAAAGGAGTAAGTCTCCTGCCAAGCGATATCATGGTTTCCTTTGATGTCTCGTCCATTTTTACTTCTATCCCTCAAGACCTGGCAGTCGAGACCATCGAACTACTCCTACGAGAGAAATACGACGAAACGGAGAATCGCCTCGGACACGCCCAAATCATCCAGCTCCTGAAGTTCTGTCTCAAGACGTACTTTACGTTTGACGGAACAATCTACGAGCACGTGAAGGGAACGCCAGTGGGTTCGCCGATTTCGGGACTCATGGCCGAGGCGGTCCTACAACGGCTGGAGTCGCTGGTTGTCCGACACCACAGACCGAAATTTTGGGCTCGGCATGTGGATGACACCTTCGTCGTCATCGAACGGGATCAGGTGCTGACGTTCAAAGAACAACTCAACGCCGTCTTCCCGGACATCCAATTTACGATGGAGGAGGAGGAGGAAAACAATCAGCTGGCCTTCCTGGATGTCCTCGTCTGCCGCAAAGATTGTGATGGCCTAAAAACCAAAGTGTTCAGGAAAGCCATAAATACGACGCAAATACTGAACTTCAATAGCAACCACTCGATCAGTCACAAACGCAGTTGCGTAAGGGCGCTATACCGGCGCGTTGAGACGCACTGCAGTGAAATGGAAGACAAGGTTGCTGAACTACAAAATCGTCGACGGGTAATGAGAGCCAATGGTTACCCGCGCAGCTTTGTCAACCAGTGCATACGAAAAGGACACCAGAGACCAAATCCAACCGGACCCAAATTTTGGCGGGCTCTTCCGTACGTGAAGACCGTCTCGGAAGCCGTCAGTCGTCTTCTCACTCCACTTGCAGTTGGGGTTGCGCACAGGCCGGAAGCAACCATTAGGCGCCAAGTCATGAGGCCAAAAGACCCGCTGCCACGGCAGGACACGTCTGGAGTCATTTACCGGATCTGGTGTAGTTGCGGACAAAGCAATTATGTCGGAGAAACTGGGAGATTACTCCGTACGCGAATTGCCGAGCACGCAGCAGCAGCAGTGAGGCGGGGAGACGCTAACTCTCAAGTGGCGGCAGTGGCGGTGACAGTGAGCCAGTTTGCCGAGCAATCGTCACACGCCGAGCATCGAGCACGGATGACGAAATCGCGGCCATTAACGACTCGGACTCGGACCGACAAGCCACCACCGCATCAATTACGGCCCCAGCGGTGATTACGAGAACTGTTAATTGCAGTGCGCATGCGGTCCCACGGCAGCCACGTGCTATAAATCCTGCACTCCTGGTGCCACAATCACCTTTATCTGCTAATGTCTCTGATGATGGATTCGAGTAAGGATCCGAGACGTCAGGCAAATAAATTTCTTGTTCCGGTGATCGCATCTTCATCTTCTGAACTGCTACCTGGAACTCGCCTGTTCGCTTCTATCAGCAAACTTGACATGGTTTGCGATTGTCAAGAAGTAAAATATGCCTATAACCAGACCGTGGGTAACACAGCAACTGGCATGGGTAAAAGGTGTGAGCTTACGGGCGGCATCATTCCGAGTCCTGCATACTTTGCGTCGAATTCTCTGCCGAATAAGTGAACTGTGAATTGGGTCTTCCTGTGATGTTCGTGAGATAAAAGGAACTAGACAGAATGGTATTACCAACAAAAACAAGGGAGACTGGAACGGCCATTTCTGACTCATTAGTCGTCGTCAGCCAGCCATACCCAATCCCGAAATGTGGGATATCCGAGTCTCGTATTCGCGACCTTTTCAACGCCTCTAACCCCTGAGCCACGGGCTCGTTGTCTTGTCGGTTGCGATCGGGCTTAAACAATGGTAGAGAGGCGCTCACCGATCGTTTCTACGGAACTCACTCGTCCCACTGTGCCGTAAGGCTCTCTCTCGAGTCCAACCAGCAGCCGCACAGTCGGTAATACCATTCTGCCTATATCATGCGCCGCTGTGCGGCTGCTATTTGGAATCGAGTGAGAGCCCTAAGGCACAACGGCGTAAGTTCCGCAGAAACGATCGGTGAGCGTCGCTCTTCTATAACAGAAACTCTCCAAAATCATCTGAACATCTGTGTATAAAAGTCAATTTTGCCACTCACAGATTTTTCCGTCAAAAACCGCATTTCCCCAAACTTTTGGTTCCACTATTCCCAGAACGGTCGCCATGCCTGTACACACTGTTCCAAGTTGGATACTGAGTAGGATGTTGTATACTTTAGGGATTAGGTGTTCTTCCTTTATCTTACTGTCGCGCGCTCCTTACGGTTTTATAGCTTTCTCTCCCCGCTGGAGGTCTCACCTAAGCGACTTGTTATGCCGGCCTTGAGAAAAAATGGATTATTTGGGTTGAGAGAATAAGGTGGCAACGAAAACTACCATAAATCTCACGAAGACGCGAATTCATGTTCTCACGGTTACTTTGTTTAAGTTTTCCGATGCGGGTGCAAGAAGTTGCCCGTGGCATACGAATCGAGTCGATCAGAATGATGAAGGTATCGTATTAACGAAGCTTCAAGCCAATTGGATGTAGACAATTCGGATGGCTGATAAGTTCTTCTTAGCGACAACCCTCGAAACTGATGCATTCGAATACACCACAGGGTCACTTGTCACATATGCAAACACCGAAAGGCCTTAAATCCACTGATATGAGCCAAAAGAGCCCTGGAAACAAAAGCCACTAGCGTGATTACAAGTTAATAAGAACAAGAATTCAAGTAGAACGTGGTGATAATTGGACTACAGTCGTATCTGCCCGAAATAGTTTTACAATTACATCGGCAATACGAATACAGGATAATGGTAAATCGACGGTGAGAGCGCAGATCCGAAATCGCCTGGGCATTGAAAGACAGACCTCTAAACCGCTGGCTTGGTTACAGTTTAGTCAGAATAGTTTTTGGATGCGAGGTTAAAAGGAATTAAGCGAAAAGGACAGCTTGTTTTTGTCATCACCGGAACTCCCAGAAACTCAAAAACTGACAGGCCCAGAGGTAATCTTCTTTAACCTACCTAAGTTCCCCTTAAACTAGTGTTAGTTTCACAGTCTTGACTTCATATGGCCTGCCTGTAAAGCAAGTTCAAACTGGAGGCGTTTGCAAACGTATGTCCCTAGCTCCCCTGTTAATTCGAAAATGGAGGATCTTGATAGCGGCACCGTCATCTACACGAATTAGATGTCTAAAGTATTATAATAAGCGATGCTGCGAGGGGTTGACATGCACACAAAGCATTGCTGCATTTGTGCAGTCAGTTTGCGGAGGGCTCGCATTGACGTTTGCTTCGGTGGTGAGTGAGTCTGGTAAACTGGGACGTAGCTGGCTCGACAGCTGTCTTCAAGCGCCGTATCTCTACCCACTTTTTAAGTGCTTAACGTCTTGCCTGACTCCTTATCCGTATCGCAGTTTCTTACAAGGCGGGTGCAGATAGTTGTGAAGATCAGTCAGCACGATGTCCGTAGAGCTAGTAAACATGAAAATTATGTCCCCTGCATATTTGGTTGTGTGTTGTACTTGCTTGTGGGGCTGTTCAGCTTTGTCGGGCATTGTGCCCACCCCCACACCTGCGGTCGTCCTAACTGTCATCGGATCAAGGTTGGTGAGGGAGGGGGGGGGGAGAGGAATGTCGATTGAAGCGAACAGGCGCACCTCGCGACCCACGCGGTTGTCACCTCTCGCGGGGACTTCGTCCTCTTTAGACTTTGAAATACGGCCGGTTCGCGCCGAATGAGTCGCAACCTGAGAGTAGGCGAATATCCAAGCAGGGGGGCAACAGTGAGGAGGAAAGACGCTAGGTTTCAAGTGACGGCTCATTCAACGGGACGGGGCCATATTTTCGAAATCCTCGCAAGGTGGGACAGTCGCGTGAGCCGCGAGCTGCTCGAGTCATGGTTTACAGGTTCGCAATCTATCAACAAGCGCTACGACCTCCCATTACCGTATTAGGTGCTGAGACTCCCTGGGCGGAGGCATCGGTCACGTGAGGAGGGCACGGGCTTGCAACAACTTCAGTGACAAGGAGTCAAATTGTCGAGCTATCATCAGGCCAACACGGATGATGAAGTCGCGGCCATTGACGACTCGGACGCGGATAACGAGCCATCATCGCATCAGTTACGCCCCTCCCCCAGCGATGATTGCGAGAGCTGTTACTTATAGTACGCGTATGGTCCCATGGCAGCCAGGTGCTATAAATACTGCACTCCTTGTGCCCCGCCACCCTTATCTGCGACTGTCTCTGATGATGGGTCCGTGTGAGAATCCGAAACGTCAGTCCAATAAACTTCTCGTCCCGGCGATCGCATCTTCTTCTTCTTCTGGGGGAGAGAGTGCGGTGAATGCAGCGAAAGTCTGCCGCACAATCGACGTATTCATTCGTAAGTCGCCGGTGATGCCCCCACTCTATGAGACTCGTGGTGGGCGTGGCCGTTGGTGGCGATCCTACTGCCAGGTCAAACAACTGGTTTCGCCATTTTTCGCATTTGTTGTATTTGTGCCAGCGTAGTTCCCGGAAAGTGTGTTGGATGTCACTATTCTCGCCATGACATCGTAAGTTTTTTCTACCCAACCGGCAAACAGATGTTCGGGAGCAGTAGCAAATTATTAACCCAGTGGACATCGGGTTTCCGCAGGGATCGCGGGGTTCCATTCATGCCATTTCATTGTCCCGACCTCATTTTGTCGTTACAAATATTTATGCAAGTATATAGATCAGTTTTTTTTAAGGGTAATAGACAATGCCTTTGAAAACTCTATGGTAAACGGTACGTTCAATATCCAGCTTTAACTAAACATGGTACTTAAATGCTGCCAGTAATATATACAAGTAACTGAATATTTTCATTGAAAATGCAGGGCCGAAACTTCAGAACATTCAGTTGTAGATGATATCGGTTGAATGAAATGACAGTCATTCGCATTAGCGGTAGGTGTATGCAAGGCGTTGGTTTGGCACCACAGAGCTGTTCTGTCCAGACATGCGGTATTGTCCAAGCAAATATACATCTAGTCTTTGCATGAACGTCTCCTTGGTATCCGCCATTATTACGTCCTCGGGAAGCCCGTTCCAGACACCCACGACACTTGGCTGAATATGAAAAACCAAGCTGCCTCGATGGGATTTCAACCCCTAGCGGATGCAAGAACACTGGGCTGCCTGGTCAAATCAGTGCTTGGAAATGTTCATTCCTATCGTAGTTGTGCTCACTTAGCCAACAGCGGCTACCTGGTAGACGCCGACCAAACATTTTGAGTTATTTATAAGGCGTCGGCAGAACATGCCAAGTTCCTTCTCCAACAAATACTTGGGGCCGCAGAGGCAGTGGTTATGCAGTTCGGCAACCCAACCTTTCACTCGTATGAATTGTTTGTGCAAGCCTTCAATTGCCCTTGCCGATGCTGTGCCCATATGCTATTTCTCGAGCCCTGCTACGCTGCGTTACAGAGGCAAAACATAAGCCTATCTCCCTGGTAGATTCTCCTCTTGTTCCGACATTTCTATGCCTCTAACATCTAACATGTGCGAACGACCTCGGCATTCTCCCTCCCCGCGACTACTATCCATTGACAGGGTATCTGACAAGGGATACTTTAAAAGGTACATGTGCCGAATTTGAATTCTTCAGTATGAATTTTATGCAAATTCTGTTATCCACTCGCCGATCCCACAGCGGGCATTTAACGGGAGTAATACTCACTTCTGAACCACAGCAAGGCACTTGATATGCTTTTGCCCATGCTAGTCTTCCTACTCTAATTGGTATCGCTTCCGTATGTGACTTAGCGCCGCGTCCAGCGACATCAGATCCGACTTCGACAGCAATGAGGAACTCAAGTCCGATAACCATGCCCATGATCTGGCGGAAACTGTTGAGCCAGGATTCAGACTAGCCTCCTCCTCACCGTCTCCAGTTTGGTAGGGACTGTGAATCCAGCACGACATCCCTGTACTCATGGCGTCGAGAACGAAATCCGCGTCTGAACCACCTCAAGCGTAGACTGCCTCCTCCTAACCGTAGTCGCGTGCCCCAAATGACTTATCAGTCATTCGTGGTCAATAAATCCCACTTTACACTCATCCTCCACATGCGCAGTCCAACAGTCACGATTGTCGAGGAGGGCTCGCCGAACACATGACCGATGCACGGGACTGTTTGCGGCGAGTGAAACAGCACAACGCATCCACATAGGTCTTCGAATTCGCGCTTCACCCTGACCCAAATTGTCCATGTTACTTCGGGAGATTCCATCTCCGCGATGCTGGCAGACTCGACGATCTAGACCGATAGCTGCAGACTACTCGGTTATCTTAAGTAAGCATTTGGCTAATCACTTCGAGATCTCTGCCGATTTTTGGTTTTTCCTAATAATGTGCAGTCGGTTTTGCGCAGAAACCCCCAAAGTCTTAACTTAAACTTTTTCCTCTTGAGTACAGGCAGGTTCGAGGAGATCTCATACAGGCCTATCGGATATTGAGGAACCGGGAATGTGCCCTAAACCCCGACGATTTCTTCACCCTGGCCACAACAACAAACCTGCGTGGGAACTCTCTAAAACTTAGAGGATCCCGATGCCGCCTGGACGTGCGCAAATACTTTTTTTCACAGCGAGTCTTCGGTGCCTGGAACGGGCTTCCCGAGGACGTAATAATGACGGATACCACGGAGACGTTCAAGCAAAGACTCGATGCATATTTGCTTGGACACTATCGTTTGTCTGAGCAGAACAGCTCTATGGTGCTAAACCAACGCCTTGCATACTCATACTGCTAATGCTGATGACTGTCATTACATTTTACTGAAATCATCTACAACCGAATGTTCTCAAGTTTTGGTTCTACATTTTCATGGGAAATATTCTGTTAAAAGTACATATTACTAACAACATTTCAGTACCATGTTTATTTATAGTGAGATATTGCATGTACCGTTTACAATAGGGTTTTCAAAGGCATTGCCTATTACTCTTAAAATATACTGACCTATACTGACCTATTATCCTGCTCATGACTGCCAGTCAACGGCTCCCTCACCAACTCCTGCGCGCAAACGTTAGCCATTGGCCTAGCCTGCATCATGCGCTCTCAGCTACCTACTAGTCAGGTGACTGAACTAAAAGTGCAACTGCCCAGTCCGCGGGCTCTCGTAATTTTCAGCACGCAGTGTTTCTGCTCCGTGAACGCGCGCACGAGCGAGTGAGCGAGCGCATTAGAAGCCTCCGCCGGGGGTATGGAGAGGCAGGCCTGCAGTCGATGCTGGGTCAGCGTAAAGGCCGCCCTTGCAAAATGCAGGGTCAAGTGCAATGAGCCCTGTTTCAGGCGATTTAAGGCGGCCCAGTTGGGGAGAGTACGCCGAGTGGGAAACAGTGAGCCCCGGGACTCAGTGAATGAAGCACCTGCACGGGAGCTGAATGTGCGTGAAGGGGAAGTTAATGGAGCTGTCTTTTCCGCAACAGGAGGCGTGGATGCGGCCTGTGCACGGGGACAGTCTCCCGAATTTTACCTCACGGCGGTTCGCGAGAACTACTCGGCCGTAACAGTTCTGCCTCGACAGTCTCCTTCAGGTGAGCATATATACGCTTCCCAACAGCAGGATTGGGAGTTGTCTGAAGACGAAAAATTCTGCACGCGGAGGCTAGGTGCATCGACGGCGTCCTCAGGTGGAAGGATTGGGGAGCCACTGGAGTTGAGAGGACTGCTGGTAAATGTGCACTGTCGACTACCAGCGGATGGTATGGGAACTGATGCTTGTCATTCGTGCCGCCTTCAAGCGCTTCGACCCGTCCAGATAGGTCGACGAAGACTGCCGACTTCCTCGTCTGCCTTCTCCTCCAGCTCCCTCGGCAGACAGCACTCCGTACTGCAGTCACCCATATTCCAGCGTCTTTTTGAATCCCCACGAATGCAGACGGATGCGTCAGCTAGACTGCGCACTCTTAACCTGTTTTATGGCTTCCGACTGCAGCTTTTGTCCCTGCAGTATACATTAATTCCGCCTCATCTGGGGCCACCCCGGGTGTCCTTCAGTTCACGCTCCTTTGCAAACTTTAATGCCTTCTTGTGTCGTCTTCTTATACATTCGAAAAGACCCTGAACGACATCTCTTTCAATCCTCTATTTGGGGCTGGTGTATCAGCTGAAATGATGATTCTTCCTAGGCTTGCCGTGTGTCTAAAACTGTCAGTCCTGGATAGGCCATAAGTGGAATTTAAAGGTGCCCAACAGGGGTTCTTATTTTGTACCACTTCTCCTGACCGTAACTCGGACATTTCTGAAGCACGACTGATGTTTAATCGCAGGCTTGAAAGCAGCTGACATATGAATAACGTTTGCTGACTGCGCAGACCTCTGCCTAACTTCGTACCCTGTCGACTTCATCTGAAAGTAGCCCATTCAGCATTTCCATGTGAGTGCACTCACGTGATCGAGTGGTGTTATGAGGACTAGGAAAGTTTTGGTTATTCAAACTACCCTGCGTAAATTTGCAACAGAAAACCGTACTATCTTCGGTGATTGAACTCAAGCCACTGGTGGACTAGCTCACTGTCCTGCAGGTTTGTTGCTCTTCAGTCGCCTGTAAGCTTTCTACCTCGGAGACCTATGCCACGCATGAAATCATGTGATCACGGATGCCGAACGGCCGGAAAATGCGGCATGCAATCCATGCGGCCATCCAATCAGAGGCGCCCACAAACTCGGCCACTGCCTGATCAACCGACCATGCTGACACGGAGTGACCCTCACCTGAGGCTGGTTCACACACGCCCACACCACTCTGACGGACAGACGCGTGCGCAGATCCAAAGGCAGCCATGCGTCGGGGGCTCCCACCTCCAGCGAGCTTCCGTACAGAATACACAACTTCTGCTGGTGTCTCTTTCCTTCTCCTCTACACCCGGATTGGGCCGTGATTATTGTGCCGTTTTGAGTACAGTGACTACCTAGGCACTACAAGCTGAGCAACAACTTGAGGAGGGAGAGTTCGTCGCATTTAAGGATTCAACGCAATGTCGTTGAGGGCAACCTTGTGGCCGCGGTGGCTGTCCGTGGCCCCAAAACGATATACCAACTATTATGTGTTTTGTGAAGCTTTAGACGAAACGCGTTCGCTCTCGTCTCGACGACTGATTTGCATTCAACCAATGGCGACCGTTGACCGAGCCGACTATTTGGCCGTTTGAGTTCCACTGACCCCACTGTTGCGTCCACTGCTTAACTAGTCGGACGATATTGAGTGAAACTACTAAGGTTGGAGGATTCAAGTCGTGCGGGCAACTTGATCGTCGATCTGATCGTGCTGTTTTGAGAGCTTTTAATGATGTATAAGGTGCTGCCGAGGTTGACATGGAGGGGGGGGGGTGGGGGACAAGTCGGGACCGGTGACATGCTCAAGTGTCCGTAAATGGTGAACGATTGGTGAAAGTTAGCATTGTTCCTTCGCACATCGTCCAGACTGTTGCTGTCGTTGCGCCTTTGTTGTCGTGGAGGCAAAAATTGGCTCTACAATAGGCTAAACTGCAATTGCACTGGACCAACACATAGGTGGGACTTGCTCACAGCACGCGCTTATGTGGTAGCGCAGAGTCCGCGAGAGCCCATACCCGCGCTCGCGGTACTGCATCATTCACCGCGCCGAAGCTCAAAGTGAGCTAACTCAGAAGCTGGAGAGGCGGGTGTATGGCAGAAGGAAGAGAGCGGGAGGCGCCGATACCGGAAAATGTACCCATACGCCGCACCAGCGCATTCCTCACAATATGAGAATCTGACGCGCCTGAATATATCATGATGCGCTGAGCACTGGAGCCTTGAAGACTGTTAAATGCCGTGGAGGCACACTCATCAGAGTCGGACTCATCCTTTCTTCCACCTCTCAGGCTCCAGTCCACTGTCCGAGTCAGTCAGCCGTCTGATGCAGACGTTGGGCGCAGGTGGTTGGTGTCGCATGCGTCTGCGTCTGGGCGTGTCCCCGCGCGTGTTGTACACCGACCTAACCCTAATGTTGCTCCAGAGCTACGCCCACATGGCTAAAGCCACTCTCAGGGTCTACGTTATCAAACTACCCATTGTGACCCTCTCGTGGTATTGGACTACAAAGTAGCTAGGTCGTACACGGACCACTCATTTCTGCCGACATTAGTATCAGTATTCAGTATCAGTTTATTAAGGGAAATATAGACGAGCGCCTTTGAACTCCCTATTGGTTACAAGTCGTCGGAGGAAAGCATTGATAAGTGGGAAGTTGAAAAAGGGATTTTGTACATACTCGCGGACAACCGACAGCTAGTCGAAAAAGAGTAATCATTAACGGTTACTTGCTAATTGCAAGTAGTATGAACACGTATAAGTTTTGCCGGGTTATGTGAGTGGATGTGAGGATGGTAATTGGGAAGCTTGATGCGCGTCAACTGCACACTTGAAAGAATTCACACAGGAGGAGATTACAACATCGGTAGGCAGGACATTCCAAGCTGCAACCATTTTGTTACTTAACAGACATCTGGCACTCTATCCACCAGTGAGCTGTCAATGAATGTCCCCATCTGACCTCTGTGAATTCAACACGCCGAGATCTGCGTGCACTTAACCATCCGTAAAAATGGTAGCCGAATAAAAAGTCCCTGAATAAGAGTGGCAATGTGACAGGGTGACTATCATCCTCACACACCGTCATCCGTAATCTCGAAACATGCCAGACCTTTGACTGCGTCGTCGCCAAGTGCCCGAAAAGGAGTGGGTACCATATATTTTGCCGAAACGTCCTCCTATCCAGCGAGCTTTTTGCTACTGCCAGTGACTTATGAAAGATAAGCACTATCCAGCAGACACTGAGTGTTTATACGGTCTTGCGACGTCACGTCACAGGATGTTCCCAGTCACGTGATAGTGTTGTGTACTTTACACTAACGGTACGTAGGGAGTTTCAGAAGCACACAGGTCATCCCTACCTTGCAGTAAACCAGCCCATCTTTGAGAGCGTGGGCAACATCACTCGTTTGGCAAACCGCGACATTGGTGTTCATGTAAGCTTAAAAACAGAGGCTCCGAAAAAGTGTCAAGGAAGTTTTGGTGGCAAACACAGCTTCTATATGCATCCAGAGAAGCTTGGTGAATTAGGTGAAGACTACGTTGGAAGGTATGAAGCATGGTTAACAGTAGATTAGTGTTTCAGACTGAATCTGACGAAAGACCAATGAACGAATGTGTAGGATAACCATTCCGAATATTTTCCTCTGAACGTATTTAGTTTTTAAGAAACAAATTTCCAAACTAATCGACGGGACTTTCGCCGTTCAGTCTCCCATCAGCCACCTAACCTCTCGCAGACAATGAAAAATATGAGATTTAAAAACCTACTGAAATGGATTTAGTAGAAAGTGTCTCAAAATATGTGTTTCCTCCGCCTATGGGACTCCACATCCCTCTGTACTGTGGAGGAGCCAGATTGACGCGCATGAATCAGGCAATTCTGTGTCCGCATATCACGTGTCATATGCCACGCATGGGGGCAGGGGACCGCGCCAGCCCCTTTGGCCCAATCCCAGCATCAAATGGCCTACCGGCTCGGACAGTGAACGGGTGCAGTGAAGGGGGAGGAGAGAATGAGGTCGACGCTGCAGAATCCCTTACCTCGACGGCCCTGTGTATTTCTCCCTGTCAATAATCTGACGCGCCCGAACCTTCTACAGAGCGCTAGTAGTTGTGGTTTGAAAGGTTGTCAACTGAAAAGACAACTCAGTTCTCTCAAGATAAAGTCCCGCTGCAGTGACTCCTTCTGAATGCGACCTCCTTGGCAGT